>OX438929.1:29916604-30198197 GCA_949316025.1 Lapara coniferarum
TTTCGTGAGACAGACTTTACGTACACTACCCATTGAACAAGAAACGAACATTACGCCCGGAATTAACAAATTAAGACGATTACTAATTATCGTCAATTTTTAAATTAAATACACCCGATTCCGGCTTAACTACGTCAAAATAACTTTCAAAGCCGTTCAATAAATTAATATCAAATCAATTATAACTCAATTGCTTTACTAGACCTTCTACTACGTCCCTATAGTAAGTCGTAAGAGCGTGCGCGGAATGCGTATCGAGGCCTATTGCCTGCGAGTGCGACAGAGATGACGATATACACTATTATCTACGTGCGAAAGAGACAAAGACTCGTCGCCCCTTGCGGTTTTGACAAGCAATTTTTGTTTTTGCGCTAAGGAGATTCTTGCAAATAAGATCGTTGCATGATTTGTTCTACTTGATATCGAGGTGGCGATGTTGCAATTCTCTTTTACGGTTTTGCTAATTGATTTCCGACCTTGCAGCTATTGCGTTAAGGGCCAGTAAGAATGAATATCCAATTTGGTACCATTTGACATCCTGTTTGGTAACAAATGTCAGTGTTGCCAAGTAATGCTTTAATTCAGTTTTGTGTATTTTTTATACTCCCGTATTATTATTGAGTTAGTATGTATCTTGTGTCTCGTTGTCTTGTATTAGTATGTTTTATAAAGGTAAAATTGAGACATCAAGTATAGAAAGGGATACCTTCTTGGATAATTTTAATAGGAGGTTTCATACAGTTAACGAAACATTACGGCTCATGGTGCGGTAGTTATTTATACATATACATATACACTCACGCCTGTAAACCCCGAAGGGGTAGGCAGAGGCGCAACTAGTGCACCCACTTTTCGCCATTTTTCCGTCCCATGATGTGATAGGGGGCGAGCCTATCGCCATATCGGGCACAAATTCCAGACTCCGAGCCGATACTGAATAGAAAAACTCAATATCACTTTGCCCGACCCGGGGATCGAACCCGAGACCTCAGCTTTGCAGTCGTACTGTAATACAACTACGCCACCGAGGCAGTCTATAGTTAGTTATTTATAGAAATGGTATTTGACGAAATATAAAACCCCAGGCTTTGAATAACTAGCCATTAGTTTTAACGTCGAAAAAATTACTGAAAATAAGTTCTGCCATGCATCAATAGTTATTTCCCGATATAAACTTTGAGCAAGATGCATCTATACTCTATAGTCATATTGCCGTGTTTCTTCGAAAAACCTATTTTATGGTATAGCTTTAATCATATTTATAAAATTCCACCAAGAGCAGTACGTGCTGACTGCTGAGCACTTCTTTAATGTGATTTAAACTGAGCTTATTACTTAGATTATTGATTTCGGCATTCAAAATGCACATCCGGGACTTAGCACACAAATAGAATCAACACCGCACTTGTAAATGAATAACGTCACATCGGGAAATTTCTTGCTCTTTGACCTTCACGGTTTTGTAAAAAGTTTGTTTACAAGTTACGTATTTTTTTAAATACGCACATGACAACACCGAAATTAGCGACTAGTCTGTGTCAAACGTTGAAACACAGTGCATGTTTCGTGCGTTAAAAATAATATTTTTGTTTACGAGAAAACAGTGTTGTGATTTGTTGAATGGTGACAAAATTATGATGGCAGGTACGTCGTAGTTTAAAGTGTCTATTACAATGTTGAACGTGTCGTTTTATTGAGCAGATCTGTGGCAAAACGGATTCTTTTATCTCGTTAAAGTTACGCGCTTATGACGTAGTTATCTGCGTAAAATCTCGATGTTTTTATTGGCGATGGCGGGATTTTTTGTAATTATTTGAATTTCGAATTTTTCCTACAGGATTCTTTCAAATGCAATGGCAAGAATACCATACTTCTTACAAACAATATTTATTTTAGTATCCATATAAACTTCATTTTTTTTTGTTTCGATTAATTAATTGGGTCTTTTGCTAATTTTTTAAATTAATTATGTACCTAATTGGTTTAATATCAATAATTTCAGCTTAAAATGTATTCCAAAAACAAAATATGAACACCATGACGTACTTATTTGAGTGTAGAACGAACGATACCAGGTTATCGGTATTTTGTAATTGTGTTGTTTGTATGTTATATGAGTTCATTAAACTGGCGATTTGTTTTAAGTAATAATGGAATATTTTTAATAAAAAAAAATCGAGAATTCCTTGGTACTAAAAATAATGCTTGTTTGCTTTTTTTGCGTTAAAACTTAAGTCGCCCATGTTAAATCTGAGCCACCTACCTGAAGATTTGCTACAAAACATTAAAATAAACACATCAAATGGTCCAAAATTCTATTACGTCCCCAAGAATAATACCTACGTACTTACATTAATAATAAAACCTGTATAAAACATACATGTAAGAATGAAGGCACACACCGCTGACTTCAAAGTTACTTGTGTATCATTTAAAGGAAAACATCGTGAGGATCTCGAGGGTATTTGAAGTGTGCCCGCATTAGGCCAGCGTGGTGGACTAAGTCCTAACCCCTCTCAGTAGAGGAGGCCCGTACTCAGCGTGGGCAGTATATAATACAAGGCGGATTGCATTAATATGCCGTTATTACATCAGGCTGTTAATTTTGTAATTAATATTTCAGTACCATCAGCGTGGCGCAGAGCTCTCAGAAATACGAGTTCCGCGAACTATCGGAACAGGGTCAATCGATTTGTTTCCATTGAATGACTCGCAGACTATGTAATGGCGGATTTTGGCGGACTATGACAAGCTTAATATTCCTAGTAACAAAAACACATCACGCTGTATCTCCGAAGGGGTAGGCACAGGTGCAACTAGGGTGCGTTTTCCGTCCCATGATGTGATAGGTAGCGAACCTATCGCCATATCGGACACAGATTCCAGACTCCAGGCTGATACAGAAAACCCCATTATCATTTTTCCCGACCGCGATTCGAACCTAAGACTTCAGAACGTACATGTAATATACGTTAAAATTAAATCTAAATTGTCAGACACATTATAATAACTGTCAATTTATTGTAATATCTAGGAAACAATTTGACGGCGTCTGCGCGGCGCCGAATGGACAGAGATATTCAAACTTGTTTATAAATAACTAGCGGCCCGCCCTGGCTTAGCACAGGTAGCAAAGCATAATACTGTATACCTACATTTATTTTTCTGTCGTACAAAATATTTATGAATTATTCCTCTTGAATCACAACATCCATTGATGAAAAACTTATTAAAATCCGTTAAGCAGTGTTTGAGTTTATCGCGTTCAAGAGACAGACAGATGCGATAGGGGACTTTGTTTTATAATAAAATAGCTTTTGCCCGCGGCTCCGCCCGCTTTAAAAAGTTTTTCCGGGATAAAAGTCCCGGTTTATATTTTTCCGGGATAAGAAGTAGCCTATGTGTTAATTCAGGACATGATCTACCCGTGTGCCAAATTTTATCGAAATCCGTTCAGTAGTTTTCGCGTGAAAGAAGAACAAACATCCATACATCCAGACATCCATACATACTTTCAAACTTTCGCCTTTATAATATTAGTAGGAGTAGGATAGTAGGATAGAGATGTAGGGTCATATCCCTAAAAATAAAAAATAAACCGCGAGAAAAAAATCCGCAATATTCAAATTCAAATCAAATTCAAATCATTTATTCAGTAATTAGGCCCCTAAGGGCACTTTTACACGTCATTATTCACAATGTTGTTTTACTTAAAGATTCTACCAGTGCTTCGGAAAAGCCCACTGACCTGAGAAGAAGCACCAAGAAACTCAGCGTAGGTCTTTTGTCATTTCATTTTTTTTTTTACAATTTACAAATCACAACATTACATTCAATTTTAAAGATGGATATTAAGTGCGTAAATTAGCGGAGAGTACCTAAGTGAAACAACCACCTACATGTTTAATTTTAAGTAAAAAAAAAAAAAAAAAAAAAGTCAACCATCAAACAGAGCAGACCAGTCCACACAAGCAGCACCCGTTCACGAGTATGACGCATGTGCCAGCCATCGGCCTCCTCAACCATGTTACAGGGAAGTGACCGACCCGGCACACGACGCCGCCGCAAGCACAGACATTAAAGCGAGCGTGACTACTCAGATTGTGGCTGACCAACAGAAAAGAGATGCAAAAAGGGGTAAATCAAATGAGTAACGTAGTATGTTAACAAATATACTCTTAGGACTACCCGGGAAAGTCGCACATATCCATCTGTCACAATTCACTTAAGCTAAATACAATCGATCTTATCCTTGCGTAGCGAGCAACTATTCCCATGGGTTTTTGTCATTAAAATAGTCGTCAACAGTATAGTAACCCTTTTTTAATAATTTGTTTTTAATAAATTGCTTAAATTTGTTCAAGGGTAAATTTAAGACAGTTGATGGTATTTTATTATAAAGTTGTATACTCAGTCCCACAAACGAACAACGTACCCTGTGCAATCGGTGAACTGGTACTGTTAATTTATCTTTATTTCTAGTATTAACATTATGATGATCACTATTTTTACTAAAACATTCAATGTTTTGTCTTACATACATAATATTAGCTAAAATGTATTGTGATGCAACTGTCAAGATGCCTATTTCTTTAAAGCGTTCCCTAAGAGAAACTCGTGCCCCTAAGTTATAAATAGCTCGTATAGCTCTTTTTTGTAATATGAAAATTGTTTCAATGTCAGCGGCTCTGCCCCAAAGTAAAATTCCGTAGGACATAACACTGTGAAAATAACTAAAATAGACAAGCCTAGCAGTGTTGACATTGGTCAACTGTCTCACTTTGCGTATCGCAAACGCCGCTGAGCTGAGTTTCCCCGCCAGGCAAGTAATTTGAGCGTTCCATTGAAGTTTAGGGTCCAATGTTATTCCCAAGAAAACTGCTGAATCGACTGGTTTCAAAGATTCATTATTTAAAAATAAGTCTAACGTTTGCTTTTGGACGTTAGGCAACGTAAAACGAATGCATTTGGTTTTCTTTGCGTTCAATAACAGATTGTTGGTAGTAAACCAATCTAAGATTTGCGACAGTGCACTATTTACGTCGTCAAAGTTTGTTTTATAACGGTCGATCTTAAATACAAGAGAGGTATCATCGGCAAATAGCACAATATCACACATACCTCCAACGAAGAAAGGCAAGTCGTTAATGTAAATCAAAAATAACAAAGGACCTAGAATCGAGCCTTGTGGAACCCCCATATGCACTGGGGAACCAGAAGACTTGACTCCATTAACATCGACGCACTGTGATCTATCACTAAGGTAAAATGCTATTAAATTCAGAGCGGTATCTCTAATGCCATAATGGCGTAGTTTACACAAGAGTGTGGCATGTTCAACGCAATCGAAAGCTTTAGATAAGTCACAAAAAATACCAATTGCATTTTGAGAATTTTCCCAGGCATCAAAAATGTGTTGTAGAAGAGCAACACTGGCATCAGTAGTTGACCGACCTTTACTAAATCCAAATTGTTGACTGTGCAACAATTTGTTTGTTTTAAAATGTTGTAATATTTGATTTAGTATAATTTTTTCAAATATTTTACTCAGTGCCGGTAATATAGAAATAGGCCTAAAATTACTAGGGTCACTTTTATTACCACTTTTAAACAAGGGTATTATTTTGCTATATTTCATGAGGTCTGGGAAACTGCCCTCATCAACACATTTATTAAATATTAGTGCTAGATTTGGGGCGATAATATAAATAATATTACTAACTAAACTGACTGAAATTCCCCATAAGTCAGAGGTTTTTTTTTGGTTAATTGACTTAAAAGCATTTACTACGTCGCCAGGATTTATATGCCTAAAGCAAAAGGTTACCGAGCACTCATTTATATTATTTTTTAAAAGTAATTCAGCTTTAGATGGGCATGAATTCAAAGAACTTGTAGTGGTTATAGGTATACTACTAAAAAAGTTATTAAAAGATTCAGCTATGTGAACGTTGTCACGGATGATTTTATTATCAACGTTCAATTCAAAATTATGATCGCGTAGCTGAGTCCGTCCAGATTCGGAATTAATAATATCCCAAGTTGTTTTTATTTTATTATTTGACTTTTCTATTTTTTTACTTATGAACAATGATTTGGCAGCAAGACAAGCCTTTTTAAAAACTTTAGAATATTTTTTTACATAAGTAACAAAGGACGGGTCATGCTTATATCTCCTCATACCATATAACTCATACAGTCGAGCTCTACTTCTATGTAAGCCTACAGTAGCCCAATCACAAAACTTGGTCTTTATTGTCCCATTTACAGATTTCAATTTAAATATCTTATTAAATTCTGTATTTATTAAGTTAAAAAGGTCACCATAAAGTCTATTTGGGTGGCCCTCTGACTCTATTTTGGTAACCTTAGAAAAGATACTATCTTTAAACCTATCTAAGCGATTAGCAGTATATAGTCTGCTTGTGATTGTGATGTTAGACAGTTTATTCTGTTTTGAGACACAGAATACTGCTTTTTGACCACAGTGGTCAGATGTTAAATCACTCAAATTAGCACTACACAGACATTGACAGCTGCAGAAAATGTTATCAAGACAAGTTGCTGTGGTAGCTGTGATTCTAGTAGGCTCACAAAATAAATTTTTCATGCCAAAGTACATAAATAGATTAATGAGTCTATCCTTTAAGGGTGACTGTTCCAATAAATTAATATTAAAATCACCACATACTATTATATGCTTATTACTAGAACCTATACGTTTTAGAGCATCTTCCATAACACCCTCAAATACATTCAGATTGCTCGAGGGTGGGCGGTACACACAAATTATAATATGTTGCTCAAGCTCAACACAGGAAAGTTCAGCAGTGCGCTCAATAGAAAGTTCTAAAATATCTTTACGTTCTTTACACTTAATACTGTTATTTACAAAAATTAGTGAGCCACCATGTATTGCTGTCTTTCTTATGAACGCACTTTTTACAGAGTAATGGCTGTTATTAAATATCATCTGATGAGTCTGCAGCCAATGCTCCGTGACACAAAGAATATCAATTTTATGATTTTCTATAAATAAATCTATTTCTAATTGTTTGCCAGATAAGCCTTGTATATTTTGGTGAGCTACAGTTAAAACAAATTGCTTATCTGTTGTCTCACCTAATAGTTTAAACTATTGGGTGTGTCAAAAACTGCATTAGTAGTACTACTAATGTTAATATTAGATTTACTAATGTCATTTTTTATATTTATATTAATATTATAGGCTACCAAAGTAGCAATTATCTTCTTAAATAAAATTCCCGGTGTCTGTTTTCCGGGATAATAGTAGCCTATGTCCTCCTTTGGATCACAAACTATCTCCATACTTATTTTAATGCGGTTGCACTGCCAGAAAACGATTTTCCGAGATTAAGGTCCCGGTTTATATTTTCCCGGGATATGAAGTAGCCTAGATTCTTCCCAGGGTTTAAAACTATCTCCCTGCCAAATTGCATCGCTATCGGTTCAGTGGTTTAGTCGTGGGGGCTCCACTCGCGAGAAATTAAAATTCGGGATATAATTCCCGGTTTATCTTTTTCCGGGATAAGAGTAATTATGTCCTCAACTGGATCTCGAAATATCTCTATACTTGTTTTCTTGCTGTTCCACTGGCAGAAAACGATTATCCAGGATAAAAGTCCCGGTTCATATTATCCCGGGATAAAAAGTATCCTATGTCCGTCTCCTGGTTCTAAGCTACCTCTCCACCAATTTTCAGCTAAATCCGCTCAGCCGTTCTAGAGTTATAAGTGGTGTAACTAACACCACTTTCTTTTATATATATATATAAATATAATATATATATAATATATAATATATATATAATATATAATATATAATATATAATAGATAATAGATTTAACCACTTAAGCAATTAAATAACTGTGATGAGTGAGTTCTGACTACAATGGAGACAGTTCATCGTATTATATTTACCTACAAGGTGTTGTTCGCGAGTCGTGGCATCGACTTCATAGAAATATCCATTATTTCCTCTGGAAGCAAATTAAAGGGATAAAAAGTACCCTAGGTGTTAATCCAGGACATGACCTACCCGTGTGTCTCATCAAAATTCGTTCAGTAGTTTCTGCGTTTACTTCTAACAAACATCCAAACATTTTCACAAACTTTTGCATTTATAATATTAGTGACAAGATGAGATATAATAAGTATAAGGTTTCTTCATACATAGTATCCTTTATCAGGGGCAGGCAGAGGTGTGAGACACATTTGGCCAGGTATGTTAGGTCCCATGGGGGCGCGCCCATTATGCTGTACCGGCAAATTTCCAGACTGATATTGAGCAGGAATGTTACTGCATTTATTTAATTTTATGGTATGGCGATATTTAGAGGTCCTTGAAGGACTGCCTCGGTGGCGTAGTTGTATTATGGTACGACTGCAATGCTGAGGTCTCGGGTTCGATCCTCGGGTCGGGCAAAGTGATATTGAGTTTTTCTATTCAATATCAGCTCGGAGTCTGGAATTTGTGCCCGATATGGCGATAGGCTCGCCCCCTATCACATCATGGGACGGAATAACGGCGAAAAGTGGGTGCACTAGTTGCGCCTCTGCCTACCCCTTCGGGGATAACAGGCGTGAGTGTGTGTGTGTGTGAGAAGGACTAGGCTTTCTGTCCCGAGAAAAAATGTAGCAGGACTTTTGGAAAAACTTTGTCACGCGAAGCCGCGAACAAAAACTAGATGGTTGGATGGCTGTCCGCTTTACTATCGGCTTCGCTTGTCCATTTAGATGAACGACATGTCCAAAAACGTGATTAAAATTCTAAGTTCTAACCAAGATACTTTGTATAGTACCTGCTCCCAAAAACTAGGCCTTTACAATAAATCATTTAATTTTAAAGACCTCCGATTTTGAGATTCATGTAATTTTATTTTGCTTTAATTAAAAAAGTAAGTAATAAATGGAAGGGACGAATTTCTTTTTTATTGGATCCAAGATCCATATTCTTGCCCGATTAAAGTCGATAAAGTTTGAGCCTGATTAGATAGAGGCCCAGTATAAAAAGCGGACATCTGCTTTGCATAAAAAAATAATGTCTATCCGTCTCGGATACCGGCAACCGTGATGATGCGAATGGACGCGCTGTCTGTCGCTAATTGATTGAGACGCAGGAAGTGAGGCTCTCACGGTGCACTATAGCTACATTCAGCTATTTGGAAGATTTCCTGCCACACGTACGCTCACGCTTATCGCCGACGAGGTAGACAGAGGCGCAACTAGTGCCAATTTTCGTCACGTAATCCGTCCCATTATAGTCGTCTGGGTAGTGTACTAACGTAGGGCTGCCATCCGTCCGGATTTGTCCTAGTTTCAAGGGCGTCCGGGGGCCGTCCGGCAGGGGTTTTAAAAAGTATCCGGGTGAAACCCGGACACTTGTTGTCAGGGGAAATAATTTTTTTTATAGATAAGCGATAAAATGAAATAAACCTTAGTAAAAAATTCAAGAAGGCACGGCAAAATATTTTTTCAGAGGTGTCCGAGGAACAACCCATATTTCGGCCAAATGTCCGGGATTTTTGCCGTGTATATCCGGTGTCGGCAATTTAAGTGATGGCAGTACTGTCTATACTAACGTAATGTCTATTAATTGTATCGCAGCAGTATGCTTGCACTGTTGTTCCTGTTTGAAGAATATTGTAGCCAGCATAAGAGACCGGTCTCATATTTGTTCTTTAATGTTATCGAACATTTAAGTCACATAACGTCTAACTCAAAAATTATGATTCTTCTTCTTATTTTAAAGTATGGCTTCCACCGATTATGAAAAAATATTAAAAACATTTTAATTTCGGTAGAAGGAATAAGTGACAAGAAACAGAAAAAACGCGCAACACCACATTGACGTCATCGAAAATTGCAACCCGTGCGAAAGAAAGAGATGAAGCGATAACCACACTGCGCACACACTGCTGCCCATAGCAATATTTGAAATATAAATTACTGCCACTCAAACACATTTCTTAACGAAGTTTAGTGCAGTTTTCGCAGAAAGGCTTTTTTTTATTTTTTTCGTAGTATTTATCGTTACATCTAGCGTAATATACGAAATCAAACATAAGATGGTCACCTATTACTAGACTTGATACCTTATGTCTAAGGCTTAGAATATTTAACCAATGGATATGGCAATAATGCGCATTTTTTCTGCCAATCCTGACGGGGGGCGAGGTAGACACGGATAGCACACATTTACCAAAAAAAATCCACACGTGCCGGGCTGAATATAAGGTCGCTTTTTACACAATAACACACAATTTATGTGGAACACCGCTTAATGTCGTTATCGTAGAATGTGATGACAGCGATCGCAAGTCACATAGGTTTTAATAAAAGTTTTGACCAGCTGCGCATGTATGGCCAACCGAGGGGTTCGCCCAGTCATCGCATCTCCATTGGTAGATACTCGAAGGTCTATAGGACAAGCGTAGTGGCTAGCCCAGCACTTTGGCAGTCACAGTTCTGTAAGATATGGCTAATTTTTATGGGCGGTCGTATCGCGTACCACCAGGCTAGCGGCATGCTCGTCTCGTCATTCAAATACAATAAAAAACCCCTATTACTTTCATTTGCATCCATGACTCTTGGAATGTGTGTCAGCGGACTTTTATGGCAATACAATATTGATTGACATTTCACACCTTTCGGAGTGCAGCCGCCATTATTTTGTACGCGAATAAAATAACACATGGCCCACCCATTCTGTTTAAGTTTGCCCTGATTTTCTGATGAGGTTAACTTACCTGAAAAAAATATAAAATATTTGCCATTAGCATACTTGTTCTCAAAACTAGATTAAACAATAGCGTCTCGCAGTTAAGATGGCGACAATTTGGCTGTACCGTTAGATGTTCGGTAGATATCTCATCGATGCTTGAATTATGGACTGAAGCCCATACATATTTACTGACAATTTAAATTCAATTTTGTAACGTAGAAATTAGGTTGTTATTTGTTTATACAAGTAAACTATTACATACAAAACGTTAACAATAAAAATATTATGATCACGTCCAAGGCTGTTTGAACTAGGATTCCTTTGCCTCGTGCAAGCGAAATTCGAATTTCGAACGTAGAACACTATTTTTAAATTGTATGAAACAACATAGTAAAGCATTTAGTACATAATTTTTTTATATATATTTGTACAGTACACGTGTCATAATATTTTAGTTAAAATATTTTGACTTTGTAGATAAACTTGTTATTGAAATTGTTTTGGGCGATAACGCGCGTGGGCGCTGCAGTGACAGATAACAAAACGGATCCGAGCTAAAACATTTAACGATTGTTTAAATTCAAATGTTTTGGTTTTTTACCCGACTACGGCGAAGCCAGGAAGGGTAATGAGTCTAGCACCCTATGTTTGTAGGTATGTTTGTATGTATCCATTTTATGTTCCACTCTAGCGTCGCTCCTATTGAACCGATTTTGACAAGTGAGGTGTCTATCGATGCGTATTTATTGTGCGATGGTTATAGGCTATAGATTTAGTTATATCCTAGACTTCACCATACTTGTTTTAGACTGTGATTTCAAATAGGAATATATTCTTGTATTCTTTCCGTGGTCCGGTTTTAGTTTTATTAACAAATTTTTTTTAAAGCTCATTTAGATGGAGCAATCTTGCCGCGCTCGTACAATTCTTGAAATTACAAAATTGCCTCTTTTGAACATGTGCAATGGTGAGGCAATTCTTGCCCGCGTTGATTGGCAACTGTCGTCTAAATTAAACTCACTCACTCGTCGTTAACATTAATGACTCATATTTTTTTTATTGCATTGAATAACGAGACGAGCATGCCGTTCGCCAGATAGTGAGCAATACGACCACCCATAAACAGTAGCAACAACATTCAGCACCTTGAGTTACAAAGTACTGTGTGGCATTCCACTGCGCTCGTCATCCTGAGACATAAGATGTTAAGTTTCATAATGTCCAGTAGTTACACGGCTACAATATCCTTCAAACCAAAACACAACAATGCACACTGCTGCTTGGCGGTAGAAATAGACATTGCGGTGGTACCCTCCCAGTCGGACTCTTACATATGACAGAGCTACCACCAGTTTGTGAACTTAAGATTTGACTCAAACAAATTGATTTCTTAACATCATCCTTGGTACCTGCGTGCTCGTCATTCAACCGCAACATACACTCCGTAGTCTCCGGAAGTAATCTGACTGCCTCGGTGGCGTAATTGTATTACGGTACGACTGCAAAGCTGAGGTTTCGGGTTCAATCCCCGGGTCGGGTAAAGTGATATTGGGTTTTTCTATTCAGTATCAGCCCGGAGTTTGGAATTTGTGCCCGATATGGCGATAGGCTCGCCCCTATCACATCATGGGACGGAATATGTACGGCTAAAGGGGGTGCACTAGTTGCGCCTCTGCCTACCCCTTCAGGGATAAAGGTCGTGAGTGTGTGTGTAATCTACGGGACTACTGAACCAATTTCGATGAAGTTTTGGACAAAGATAGTTTGAGGTCGGAAGGACAGACTTTTATCCCGGAAAACTTTATCACGCAGGCAGAGCTGTTAGCAAAAGCTAGTCTGCAATAAACATGTGTGGCTATCAGACTAAACCACTACACAAATCCTCCGACCGATTCGCGTAATGTCGCAAGCGCGGCCGGCGATGGGTTTTCCGAACATTAATTACTATGTAATATTCGACGCACGACGTGAAAGGAATCATTGCCTAACGCGATCGAAATATGGACGGAATCAATAGGCTCTGAAGACATATTTATCTCTTTGAAAATAACACTTGAATAAGTAACTCTAAACTATATTTATAAAAAAGTGTACTTTCAAGTAAAAGCTATTTTAATTTTACACGGTCTAAAGCCTACTGTTACTTACTAAGAGAATTAGTCGAAAAATCGACATATCAGTAGTTACGATATAGCTGAAGAACTAAGAATTAACCACCAAACTGTTTTGACCCATTTGTAAAAAGCTCGGTACACAAAAAAGATATTTGGGTACCACACGAACTCACTGAAAGAAACATAATGAACCGTGTACTTATTTAAGGTTCTTACATCAAGAGAAGTCTGGCAAAAATACTTGTTGCGTTTTTTTAATCAAAAGTCCCAAAATTTCAACAGCAACGGGATCAGTACCTAAAAGATGGCAGAAAGTCATCGAACAAAATGGAACATATATACTGTAATTAAATGTAAATAAACTTTGAAAAAGGAGTCTTGAGTTTTCATATAGGATGCGAAGAAACTTTTTCCCTAAACTAATATTTCAAAAACACTTCTGGCGTCTCCACTCTGCAGCCCGGCCGCTATGGCGGGTTTGAACACCTTAATATATATATCCTACAACCAGCATAAATGTAAGTTTACGCCTTTATCCCCGAAGTGTTAGGCAGAGATTAGAATAGAAGTCGCCACCTATGCACCAGCATCTCGCCCATCCTTTCTCAGGAGTATGCATATGTATATTTCACTAGCTATGTTAACCCCTATACAAAAGGCGAGATACCTAATATAAGAGGGCGTAATTTCCAATACAAATGTATTTGAAATGGAAATGTTTCGGGATTATTTAATGAATCCATTAGTTGCCGGATTCGCACCAGTGTGTCTGGTTTGCTCAAGTTGACACTGAAACGAGTTTAGTATAGAATACCACTCGATACTCAGGTTAAAGCGTTGGCGGTGTTTGGTAATTTTTACCACAAAAACATTTATTGCACAACGACCCAACCCACAAATAATAGGTTTTTGATCAAATAGTCACTCACACGTAGATGATTTTTATCACCGAAGGGATAGGCAGAGGTGTAACTTTTGAGCCCACATTTTGCTCAGAACGTGTACTAAGCCTGCTCGACTAAAAATAAAATACACGTCGAATTGAGAACCTCCTCCCTTTTTTGAAGTCGGTTAAAGATACAACCCATATTTACTATAAATATCCCGTTTTTGTCCATACTATAGTAGATTTTATGTTAACGTAAAGAGGCAAGTTGATATAACGTTGCGCTTGCGCATAGTATTAAAGATACGACCTCGATCGAATGTCGTGCTGTGGTTAGTACGAAATACTGACTTCACTTGTGTTCACAGAATTAGTTATATAAAACATTATCTTACTTTAATATTATTGTTATATTTTTTTACTATGCGGCTCTGTCCTTTAGGTCAACTTTGCCAATGTCAAGTGAGGCTGCTACACGTACAGAAGAAATACAACAAATTAAAAAAACTAAAAAATACGCTTTTACCGAAAATCCAACTAAAAATATGAAAATAAATTTAATAAATAAGAAAAAAAATTATTTAGGCGGCCAAACCTTTGTAGCCGGATAAATCCACCGAACTTATGACCGATTGTGATGTGCTTTATACGCTCGACACACTGCAGTTATAAAAGGAGTGTCAAATAAAGTATAATAGTAACATTAAACCGAATTATTGACTGCCTCGGTGCTGTAGTTGTATTACAGTACGACTGCAAAGCTGAGTTCTCGGGTTCGATCCCCAGGTCGGGCAACATGATATTGGATTTTTCTATTCAGTATCAGCCCGGAGTCTGGAATTTGTGCCCGATATGGCGATAGGCTAGCCCCCTATCACATCATGGGACGGAATACGCACGGCGAAAAGTGGGTGCACTAGTTGTGCCTCTGCCTACCCCTTGGGGGATAAAAGGCGTGAGTATGCGTGCGTAAACCGAATTATACTTAAACATGTTTTTAATGGCGACATCGAGTACCTATAACCTACTTACCGAAAGAACCGGGAAATCCCGGTACTTTCGGGAAAGGGATTTCCCGGTTCTGAACCCTAATGTCGATGGAATCGCTCTGTGTGGGTGCAATCGTAGCGCCTCTGCCTACCCCTTCGGAAGCAACGTGAGTGTGTGTAGATATTATATTTGTCTCGAAACAATAACTTTGTTACCACGTGTTAACCATAAAATATCTTCTTATAACTGTATTTACGTACAATATTGTAAATATTTATATTAATAACATGTGCAAAGGTTAAACATTAACAAAATAACGAGATACTGCGTAGCGTGTGACTTGCTTAGTTTTTTGAGACAGCGCCATCTAGGGCCGTTTTAATAAACTCAACTTTGAGTTGGACATAATGTCGATATAAAAAGATTGGCCATCATTTTTGAGGACATTAAGATCTGTAGTCACAGATTTTGGAAAAAATGGGCAAAAAACTTTTTTAATGCCAATCGATCCTGTTACTTATAAGGATCAAAAGACTCTGTGGGACCATTAGAGATTTCAGTACTTTTAAGGTCAGAAATTACAAAATAGATAGATAGATGGACCGTCTCGTAAGAAAGTTTTTTTTTATTATTGCATTTAATGACGAGCTGAGCATGCCATTCGCCTGCTGATAAGCGATACGACCACCCATAAACAGTAGCAACACCATCCAGCACTTTACAAAGTACTGTGTGGCATTCCACTGCGCTCGTCATCTTGAGACAAGATGTTAAGTCTCATTATGTCCAGTAGTTACACTGGCTACAATGTCCTTCAAACCGAAATGCATGCACACTGCCGTAGAAAAAGACATTGCAGTGGTACCCACCCAGACGGACTCTTACATATGAGAGACCTACCACCAGTAAATATAGTGATTAAGGTAGCTGCCCTTACTCTGCCGTCTGGAACATCTATCTGTATAGGGTCAGTCTCACCGGTTTCTGATAAAGTTCTAGATAACTATCTGAGATATATCGCTATCTACATATCTGACACATTACTTTTTTGACAGATATTTCTATTCGAGATCTGTGAAACCAAAATTTTATACTGGGTGAATATTAGTATTTGTTAGTACCTTTCAAGTGGCCGTGGAGGGCATTATCTATGAGGAATAGCGAAAAATATTCAAAACAGTCTCGCGGCCGATTGTTATGAAAACAAACTATCATTGGATTAAAAAAAACAATATTCGCAGCCAGGAATCGAACTCATTAGTTTTGTAAGAATATGTATCATTACACCATTCAGTAGTGTCCATGATAAAAATCAAATCCTGGGAAGTAAAGACATATGGAAAACTAGAGGAAGCGGCTCATTACTAATAAATACTACTAGCTTTTGCCCACGGCTTCGCCCGCGTTAATAAGTTTTTCCGGGCTAAAAGTACATAAAAACCTTCCCGTTGAATCACTTTATCCAACACATTTATTTGGATAAAGATTAATATTATGACGTTGATACAACTCTTAACAAATAATGCATTAATTTCGACTAAATTTGATTACCATAAAAACGGTTCTAGTGAGTTAATCTTAAAAGATAGACACATACTGTCGCGGACATTTTTTTAGATCATTTCAAGAGGAACAATTCTTTCATACATATAGTTTTGGTATCTTGAACCGTTTTCGCAGCGCACGCAATGGAAGCCCTCAAGGATGAATAATATTCCCCGTTTTTTTTCACATTTTCCATTATTTCTTCGCTCCTAATAGTTGCATCGTGATGTTATATAGCCTAAAGCCTTCCTCGATAAATGGTCTATTCAACACAAAAAGAATTTTTCAATTCGAACCAGTAGTTCCTGAGATTAGCGCGTTCAAACAAACGAACAAATAAACTCTTCAGCTTTATAATATTAGTATAGATTATAATTTTCTTCTAAAAGCTATTACATACGCGAGCAATAGCTATTACCGGATACAAATATTCGATCACACACACACACTCACGCCTGTTATCCCCGAAGGGGTAGGCAGAGGCGCAAAGGCTAGTGCACCCACTTTTCGCCGTTATTCTTATCCGTGATAGGTGGCGAGCCTATCGCCGTATCGGGCACAAATTCCAGACTCCGGGCTGATACCTACTGAATAGAAAAATCCAACATCACTTTGCCCGACCCGGGGATCGAACCCGAGACCTCAGTATTGCAGTCGTACCATAATACAACTACGCCACCGAGGCAGTCCAATATTCGATCAATAGCAAATTTTTGAACTCTTTGACCGCTAATCTAAAGGTCAGTGGTAGTAACCGGTTGTAGAATACAACTGCGAGAGATCGCGGCGACGCGTTGAACACGCCTTGTAAGATATTCATTAGAGATTTAGTGGGTTTTGTGAGGTGTTAATAAACAATGTTAGTTTAATGTTTAGAGTTGAAGTTGACATATTACAGTCACGTGTTGGTTTTGTTGCTGGGATACTGGAAAGTTTTCATTAATAAATAGAATTATGAAAAATATATGCTATCCAAAATCAAATGGAAAAAGAATTTTCAAAATGCGCAATAGAAAGTAAGTTATAAAGCTTTGAAATTTGGTGGAAGGGGCAGCTGTCAAATAATAGCAATACTAGGCTGTGACGTCACCAAGCGCCGTCAGCCATAACGCTGCGTGCGTGCGAAAGAGATAGCGCGATATCCCCGCCACGCCCCCACTTTTGCTCACAAGAATATTTCAAAATTGTATAACTGCTTTATTTTTCAATCGATTTTGATGCTGATGTCACAGAAGCATTTTTTTTCGTATTATTTTCTGTTACATCTAAAATAATGTACAAAATCAAACATAGTAAACCCTATTGTAGGCTATAATAATCTTTAGGGGAGAACTATATCCAGTAGTAGACTTCATGTCGCTGATGATTACGTGGTACTCGCATAGTATCACGCCTTTTTCCTTTTCAGGGGTAGGCAGAAGTACATCACACTCACATTTCGTCAGCTATTTTAGTCTCAAGTAATAGGGGGCGGACTTATTGCAAACTCCAGGCTGGTACTGAGTAGAAAAACCCAATATCACTGCCGGACCCGGGGATCAAACCCGGGACCTCAAAGTGGTGTACCGCGCGTGCAATACAACTGCGCCACTGAGGCATAGGCAGGAAGTCTTCGTGCATATTTATTTGTGTCGAATTATTGATTACTAGCTTTTGCTCGCGGCTCTGCCCGCTTTCAAAAGTTTTTCCGGGATAAAAGTCCCGCTTTATGTTTTCCCGGGATAAAAAGTAGTCTATGTGTTAATCCAGGAAATGATCTACCCGTGTGCCAAATTTCATCAAAATCTGTTCAGTAGTTTTTGCGTGAAAGAGGAACAAACATCCTTACATCCATACATCCATACATCCAGACATTCTTACAAATTTTCGCCTTTATAATATTAGTAGGAAGGATACTTTTATTTTACCCATCTTCGGGCCTTAATCTGAGTTCTCCCTTGCCGAGATTATGTCTCGAAAACTGACTTTAAAGTCAAAATAATCTTTATTTGGATAGTCTTTTTTCAAAGCTTTTTTCTTTAAATCGTCATAAATCGATCACATCTTCGTTCGAAACGTGTTATCGCTGTACACAAGAAACGGCGCAAGAAACTCCCTCAGATCTGCCAAAATAAGTGTGAACGGAGACGCGACGAGTACCTAGATTATAGAGTAATCTATCTATTTCGTTATAAAATTAATTACCGAGAACCGAACCCACGACCTTGCATATAATAACATAATCACTAGACCAAAATTTTCATTAAAACCGCGAACATAATTGGTCCTGTTTTTGCGCGCCCAAATAGAGAGTTTAATGATCTCTACACCTCCACAGAATGTTAATTAGAGGAACTGTTAGAAATTCTTAGCGTAGCGTAACTAGCGCCTATGGCTTAGTGGCGATAGGTTGGAGAACGGGTTCGATGTCCGGCTCGTGAAACCAATTTTTTTATCAGCGACCCGTATGTATGTACGCATATTTTGTAACAGTGTGTGGCACGCAAGTACATATTTAATACATCTAGAGACGCTTACGGCTCATCCAGGTCTAAAAAGAGGAACTGGAGACGCAGCAGCCTAGTGTAATTTTACACAACGTCAATTTGGTGTAACTTATTAATACAGGAGATGTTCTGACCTGTTTTCTTGATTTCTGATTCTGTAGTATATTATAGAGGAAGAATATGGATCTTGGATCGGTTAAAAAAATATTTTTAGACACCTCAATTTATAACTAACCTTAAAAACCTTATTTTTAGTGGAGTTTTTAAGCCAAATGAAATTACATAAATCTCAAAATCGGAGGACTTTAAATTTATATGATTTACTAGCTTTTGACCGCGGCTCCGCCCGCCTTAAAAAGTTTTTCCGGGATAAAAGTCCCGCTTTATGTTTTCGCGGGATGAAAAGTAGCCTATGTGTTAATCCAGGACATGAACTACCCGTGTGCCAAATTTCATCGAAATCCGTTCTGTAGTTTTTGCGTGAAAGAGGAACAAACATCCATACATCCAAACATCCATACATTCTTACAAACTTTCGCCTTTATAATATTAGTAGGATTGAAAAGGCCTAGTTTTTGGGAGTAGGTACTATCCAAATATATAGAAAGTGTTAGATTTTTATCCCCCTTTTTGAACCACTACTTGCAAATACAGTATTTAGCCCATGGCGTTTACTAATAACAAACATTTTTAAAAGCTTTCGCATTTAAGTATAACAATAGTGGGATCGGACATCTTAAAATAACAGCCCAAAATTCTATATAAAGCACCAGTTTGTTCATTACAGGCTAATTCTATTGAAATAAACAAATAAAATTTGTTTATGGGTTTGTTTACAACAAAGACCATCAGATCAGTTCCGAGCTGCCGGCTGGCAAAGTTCCATTAATGACGCATGTGCGCAATTGATAAACGATTTATGGAATTCGTTTAAAATTATTTGAATTCTTCAGAACACTCCATCGTTTGGTCGGAGGCAGTTTTAACCGACTTCAAAAATGGAGGTTCTTTGTTCGACCCATATGTATTACATAACCAAGCAACGGTGTATTTTAAAGCATATAATACAGGTAGAATATTTATTATTATTAGGGGTATAAGAAGCTGGATGTTTGTTACTCTTTCACGCAAAAACTACTGAACGGATTTCGATGAAATTTTGCACACAGGTAGATCATGTTCTGGATTAACACATAGGCTACTTTTTATCCCGTGAAAATATAAAACGGGACTTTTATCCAGGAAAAAACTCATTCACGCGGGCGGAGCCGCGGGCAAAAGCTAGTAATCTATAATGTGGCTTGTCGTTGTGCCAAACATCGCTACCGGAGTAAATATTTGAATTATTAAAAGAGATTGTTTTATAGATGGATTGTTTAATTTAATGTCTATTTCTACCGCCAAGCAGCAGTGTGGATGCACTGTTGTGTTTCAGTTTGAAGGGCATTGTAGCCAGTGTAACTACAGGACATAATGAGACTTAACATCTTATATCTCAGGATGACGAGCGCAGTGTAATGCCACACAGTACTTTGTAACTCAAGGTGCTGTATGGTGTTGGTACTGTTTATGGGTGGTCGTATCGCTTACCATCAGGCGAACGGCATGCTCGTCCCGTCATTCTATGCTATAAAAAAAAAAGATAGCGCTGCCATATAAAATATGGAGTGATGTCGAACGATTATACGAAACTGTTTTGTTAGACCTTCGAAGCGCAGAGTTTACAATAGAGCATGACCTTTCCTTTTGTGTTTATATCTACTTATACAAGGTCAAATAATGTATAAAAATGGACGATGTAAACACACAATTATAATAATACCTATTTGTGTTGCTTTGGGACGGAATATTTTTTTGGTACTTCTGACGAGACGGGCGAGGTGCTCGCCTGGTTGTAATACTACCCATAAACAGTAGCAACAATACATACACTTTGAATTATAAAACACTGCGTGGCATTGCAACGCGCATGTCGAGGGTAGTTTCAATTATTTTGTACTAGTAGTGCTCGCGGCTCCGCCCGCGTGAAAAAGTTTTTCCGGGATAAAAATATTTTCTCGGGATGAAAAGTAGCCTATAGCACTCAGGAGTAAAGTAGCTTCCTATTAGTGAAAGAATTTTCAAAATCGGTTCAGTAGTTCCCGAGATTAGCGCGTTCAAACAAACAAACTCTTCAGCTTTATAATATTAGTATAGATAATTAGTATAGATAATATTTGTTAATATGTTAGAGGAAATGAAACGAAAAAGAAATTCTTCTGTGAAATCAGCATCAAAATTGATTGAGTAAAGCAGTTATTCATAATTGAAATAATGTGTTGAGTAAAATTGGGGGCGTGGTGGGGTTATCGCGCCATCTCTTTCTCACACACGCAGCGTTGTAGCCGGTGATACTCTGTGACGTCACGGTGTTGTTACTATTATTTGACAGCTACCCTTCCAACAAATTTCATAGCTTTATAAGGATTTAGTATTGTGCGGATTTTGTAAATAATTTCCTTCTTTAATGACACACACACACACGCCCGTTATCCCCGAAGGGGTAGGCAGAAGTGCAACTAGTGCACCCACATTTCGCCGTGCGTATTTCGTCCCATGATGTGATAGGGGGCGAGCCTGTCGCCATAACGAGCACTAATTCCGGACTCCGAGCTGATACTGAGAAAAACCCAATATCACTGCCCAACCCGGGGATCGAATCCGAGACCTCAGCATTGCAGTCGTACCGTAATACAACTACGCCACCGAGACAGTTTTTTTAAAGACATTTTTGTTAAATGCGTTTTAAAACAGTCATCTGCCCTGTAGAGTCGACTGGCAACGGATAATCATCGCTCGTCAGTCCACATTACATCTAGACCCCACTCCGCTCACCATCAGATGCAGAGGAGTCAATAAAAACCTTCTTACTTGCGAAGATCTGATCCAGTGAGTGCATTAGGTGTTCGTCTGCTCACCCTTTCAAAATAGGCGTGAACATAAACATTTAAATCTGGTAAAATATCCAAAACCCAAATTGTAACCAAGACAGTTGATATATATTTGAATAGAACTTTTAAAACTAGCCTTTGACAATAAATCGTTTTATTATAAAGACCTCCAATGTTAAGATATATGTAATTTTATTTTGCTTAAGTCTTCAATCAACGTGTGTTACCTGATGACATACGGCACTGAGATGTGGCCTCTGACTATGGGCCGCCTAAGACGGCTCACGGTCAATCAGCGAGCTATGGAGAGGGCTATGCTATGTGTTTCTCTACGCGATCAAATCAGAAATGAAGAGATCCGTAGAAGAACGAAAGTCACTGACATAGCCCGACGGATAAGCAAGCTGAAGTGGCAATGGGCAGGGCACATAGTTCGAAGAACTGACGGCAGATGGGGCAAAAAAGTTCTCGAGTGGAGACCACGTACTGGCAAGCGCAGCGTCGGCCGTCCACCTGCAAGGTGGACCGATGACTTGGTAAAGGTCGCAGGAACGTGCTGGATGCGGGCTACTTTTGACAGGTCCATCTGGAAATCTTTGGGGGAGGCCTATGTTCAGCAGTGGACGTCATGTGGCTGATAATGATGATGATTTTGCTTAGATACTTCACTTAATGTGGCCATTTTAAAAAAAAGTTAGTTAGGAATGGAGTTGTCTACAAATATTTTTTAATGGAACCAAGATCCATATTTTGCTCCTGTAAGATCCATGGTTATATTTAGAGGCCCAGCACCATTGATGTATAAAAATAACTTTTATTACATCAATGCCATACAAAAAGCGGACATCTCCTTTATATTATGACGATAAGTAAATGTTCGTGAAATTAAACACCGTGAAATTAACAAAACTTGGTTCTTCAAGGTCACAGAACCAATTATAATACTTATGGCATGCTAATATGATTTAAACTAGCGTGAATTATGCCTCGTAAATAGCATAGCTCTTATTGCAATGGGATATGAGTTATAATTGTGGTCTATGAATACGCGATACTCTAATATTTTAGGAAGCGATATTAGCATAATGTATTGTACAAACGACCATTCGAAAGGCTACCCCCCCCCCCCCCCCCCTCTTCTTACCAGTCATTGTAACCGTACTTAAACATTAGCTACTTTATATTCTAAAGATTACTTTTATTTGTTTACCGACTTTAAAAAGGAGGTTCTGTATTCGATCCGTATGTATGTAAATTTGTATGGCTGGGAGTTTCTCAAAAACTACTGATCCGATTTGCATGGGGTTTTCGTTATTGAAATGTATAATTTTCAGGGAAGGTTTTAACACCTTGTGTATGATAGTTGCTATATAGACGGATATAGAGATATTTTTTTTATTAATTTTATTAATTGGTCATTTAATAAAATTAATAAAAGAAAATACTTTTATTAATTGGTCATTTTTCTAACTACAGACTGCAAATACATCAATATTTTCGAATCAATAAGGAAAAGAACTTTACTAAAAAACTAAATGTTCACAATGTTTCTAAAAACTCTTGATATAAGAATCTAATCTCTGACGTCATATAAGGAAAATCTTACGAGGGTTACAAGAAGCTTCTAAGAATGAGCGGATGTTTACAATGGTTCAAGATGTAACGTAAACATTATTACAGTTAACAATGTAAACACTAAATATTTCAGTATTATTTTAGCTGCCTCGGTGGCGTAGTTGTATTACGGTACGACTGCAATGCTGAGGTCTCGGGTTCGATCCCCGGGTCGGGTACAGTGGTATTGGATTTTTCTATTCAGTATCAGCTCGGAGTCTGGAATTTGTGCACGATATGGCGATAGGCTCGGCCTCTATCACTCATGGAACGGAATAACGGCGAAAAGTGGGTGCACTAGTAGTGCCTCTGCCTACCCCTTCGGGGATAAAAGGCGTGTGTGTGTGTGTGTGTGTATATGTATAAACTATATGTTTTTTAATATACAACTCGGCATTAAAATGTGATAGGGGGCGAGCCTATCGCCATTTTGGGGCACAAATTTCAGACTCCAGGTTGATATTGGGTAGAAAAACCTAAATCACTGTGCCCGACCCGGGGATCAAACCCGAAATGCAATGTCGAAACGACCCTGTATAGTCAGGAGTAAAATATACTTTTAAATTTTTCGTTTCAGTTAAAATTTTGTCATGACATGTGACCTCACAAAACCAATGACCTCCGCGCTACCTTTTTACTTCACTCTTAACTTGTGACGTAAATTATGGCCTCTTATCGTAAATTAGTGACACGAATATGAGACCGTACCTATGTTTATATACCTTTTTTTCTTCTTTTTAAATGGTACTTTAAATTACGCCTTACGACTGCATCGGTACGACCGCGCTCTTACGTCTCAAGTTCGAATCCCGGGTCGGGCAGTGATATTGTTTTTCTACCCAGTATCAGCCCGGAGCCCGGTAAATCGCAATAGCCCGCCCCTTATTACATGTGATCTTATATAGCTGACTAAATGTGGTTGTGACACACCTCTGCCTACCCATGAAAAGTTATAAAGGCGTGATGCTGTGTATGTATAAGTTTCCGTGGCCATAGAATCCTGCGAGAAAGGAAACTGAATTTTCCCGTCACTAGTTGGCATTGTATTCCACAGGATCCATGAAATATCCTTCTTTTTATATAATTCAACGAATTAAGGGCACTGCATATTTCCGTTTAGTTCTAGCGCATGAGTCGATACAGCGTGAGGTATTTCTACCACCGCCTGACTCATAAGTACTGGCTTATCCAATTGTATTTATGGCACATTCAAATCATGCGCGCTAGGTATCTAATGTTATCACAACAGATGTCCCGGCGCTCACAGTACACTAGGGTTGCCATACTTCCTGAAGTCTGAGAACTTTTTAAACTCTATGTGGACCCTTCTCCCGTTACCATCAGATCCTTTGGGGTATAAAAAAACTCCTTCGTTTTTATTTTTATGGAAACATTGAAATTTATATATAGTTTTAATTATATGTATTTTTATTGAAAAGTAGTGCTCATCATGATGTCACTTAGGGTAACTATCTGAAAACCAGCGCTGCAACGCTTTCATGTTGCAGCATTTTAAGCTGAAATGGGACCCTTTGCGGACTCACAAAACTGTTCAATGGGTACGGTACGCATTGCTTGTAAACCTGTTAGACTATTAGTGTCCTATTGTTTTATTTTTTGTATACATTTAAAATTACTGTCATTAGGTATAATATCTACCTTATAAGTTATCTATAGTGTGAGTCATCGCAAACGCATTTCTTTCTTTCTTTCTTTTCCTTTCTTTCTAATGTCAGAATAGGTGACCCGTGGATGATTCCGAATTTTACTACTGGTAGGTCTCTCGTATTCGAGGGGAGTGTAGATACCACCGTAATGACTATTTCTAATGAAGGACATTCTAGCGTAATTACTAAGCATTATGCGACTTGACATGTCTCAGGGTAACGAGGGTACTCGAGTGCCACGCAGTACTATGTAATTTAAAGTTGTGCATGGTGTTGCTACTGTTTATGGGCGGTGGTATCGCTTGCTATCAGACGAACCATGTGCTCTTCTCGTCATTTAACTGCAATAAACCCTATGTTATCTACGTAACTATAATAAACTGAGTTATCGCGAAATACCAGGACACGTCCGAGTACATCGCGACGTGTGGGCATCCTACACTAAACTAATGTCTGTTAGTACGGATAAAGTTCCCGTACAGTTCATAAGCGTTTGCGAGAGACTAGTGGTCGTCCAGACGTCGACTATCATTGTTATATTTCGAACTCTACGTCGAAGAGAACAAGACTGTTTTTTCAATTGTTTTATTGCTAAAAGTATACAGTGTCATTTCAACATTGCGTTACTAAATGAAACCACATATTCAGCGTGACCTCTGCTAACATCGTGCAAAATATTATCCATGGGTAACGCATACTTTCGCCAATAATCCAGATTATAGTTTTATAGTTTTTTGATCACGCTGTGTTTTAGCGCGCTTGACTTTATTCAGTGAATCACGTCACAGCTGACGATGTTATTACAAAACCTATAGGATTAAGAAGGGCAACTCACAAATTCACTTGCAATACATTCACTCACATAGCTGCAGCAGTACCGCTTGAGACGTGGAATTTGAAATAAAATAATTAAATTGCTACTACAGCAGTCCCTACTCCCTAACTAATACGTTATAAATATCAACATGAAATAAAAAGTTGTCATGTTATTGTGTGAAAAGGAACTAATTATTTTTTAAGTGTTATGCTGTAAAGAAAAGTATTAATTCTTTAATAATAAACTTTGTTTTCGTTAATAAATAAGTTTACCTACCGAAATAGGTAGGTACTTAACAACTCGCAGTCACTATTAAAAAAGTTACAGGATTTTAATCTATTGATATCATATTTTTTGATTCCGTATGATATTTCAACGTTTATTTTAATTTTAACATCAATAATTCTGGACGTCATGCCTAAAATAGGTTTACGTAAATACTTTATACTACCAAACGCCTTATTATGCCTTCTGTACCTTCTAATCTCTAGCTACATTTTGTATCGCGTCAGAGTCGTTGATCTTGTTACTAACACATTGAAACTAACGTGCAGATACCAACATGTTGTGTCTCTTTCGCACGCCATTCAATACAAACACGCACTCAAACACGCTGTGTTGCCAGTATAAACATTTTTACCGACAAGTTTGCTAAAATGACACAGCTTTTCAAAGAATCGGATATTAGTTTATTTATCACATGGATTTCTAACACACTTAAATAAGTGTATTAAATAATAAAATAACTAGGGAAATTATGCTAATGAAAAGTCTACTTAAACGAATACGCAGCAATATCTTTGTATTGTAAAAATAACATTACTTTAAGCAATAAAGCATACCAGAGCTCTAACATCATTTAATTTCAATATGCATTGTGGTACGGTTAAAATAGCATAGAACAATGTAAAACTAAAATTGCAAGATATTGCAGAATAAGGTAATAGTACCAAAGCTTGGTATCCCTGTGGGAGCACGTGTAACACGAACATCAGCTGGCGGGGCCAACGATCGCGCGCGCCAGCGGGCGCACGGCGCACTTGTCGGCATGTTCTTTGTATAGGGCTGCCATTACCTAAATTGCCGACGCCGGACAAACACGGCAAGAATCCCGGACATTTGGGCGAAATATGGGTTTATTCCCGGACATCTCTGACAGAGTACCCCAGTATCTCCGCACCGCAATAACAATCGTAATTTTTAATAGTTCCTGCCTGAGTAATAATACCTAAAACTGGCGTTATTTACTAACCACTTATAAAGTGACTCGACCAAGTGCACAAAAATCCTTCTAAATACCTATGTTTTACCTACTTACAATAATTTTGGTTATTAGTCAATTGAATATCCTGGTTATTTTAAATTAAGTTCAGCCATTACTATACGTACGTAAATGTTACTTATTCTTGACAAAAGTGTGCGTGTATTCTATGAAGTGGTAAAAATTAACGTTTTTTACCCTACTAGTAAATTACGACAATTCCAGGTAATAGCAATAAGTACAAGTGATATTTATCAAAATGTGTAACGTTTCGAAATACATCGAGATTCGCGGTCCGGGATTCGTGGACTTTATGCCTATCCCGCGCGGCCTAAAATATGGCCCCGCACTGGCTCCTCCAGGCGCATGCGCCGTGGGGCGCGGGGGCCTGCGCGCGCGTTGCCCGCCAGTCGCCCGGCAGCAACACGACGTGGCGTATGTCGATTTACGTACTGAATGTTAGGCCGATGCTCCCTATGTACTTACCGGTACCTATTGTAATTTTATTATTATATCGTTTTGTATCGATCCGAGTGACCTTGTCTCTGACATCGCTTCGGGAGACGCGAGCCATGTGTAGATAAAAACCTATTAGTTTAGTAGTCCTTTGTCGGCTTTTATGCGCACACGATCAAATGTTCTCTAATTGTAATTATTATTCTATTGTGTTAATTTTTAAGTTTCTGTTGTGGTAAACTATGATTTACATTTACAAAGCTCGTGAATAAAGTGTTAATGTTTCCTTGAAGGTCGTTGAAATGTCTTTTGTACTTTTAGGGATTACTGAGTAAATGTTCAAAATTCCAATCTTCAAGAACCTCGTTGACACTCGTATCATAACGGTAGCATCATAGTCGGTTTCACGAAATCGATCGACGAATTTGACGGCTTGAGCGTGCGATTCTTGCTGATGTATCGTGTGATAGTTGATGGAATCTTAGGGTTGTGAGGCTTTTTGATAAGCTACGTGCGGTGTACGGACTGTGACCATTATCGAAGATGCTTCAATGATTTCAGTCTTCTAAAGGAGACATAACTGGCTCTGACAGAATCTAGTAAGTGACTGTTGTTTTGATTGACCTATGTGACCTGACACAGAAGCATAGGTAATAATAGCGACCTCATCTTTTCGGTTTGGAATAAAGCTTCTTGGTTACGATGGCGCGATGTCTTATCGTTGCGCTCCGTGTGTGCATCTCTTGTTCGCGTGTGCGTGAGCATATTATCAATGAAACACACAGACCTCAGTGACGTTGACGCTCCGACGATCTCTCGTATACTAGTAGTGGCAATAGCATGTCTAAAATTAAAAGACCTTTTTTGTTCTTTATTTTGTTTGAAAAATGTACTTCTTTATTTTACACTTATGTTTAAATTAATTAACTGCATGGTGTTTCTTTCAAATTGATTTTATCGCAGTTAAATTTATGTATTCGATTACAAAATGACCCTGTATAGTGTCCGCCCAGTGTCGACATTCATTATTGTAATTTGAACTCTACGTCGAAGGGAAAGACAGTGTTTCCAATTTTTGTAAATATCGTCAATAGCTCTTAAACAAAAGAAAATCATTTGACAAGCAAACGAGAAAAAGGTACTTGGCTGTTTTGTTTTACCTATTTTGAATAAATGACTATATTGTAGAAAAAGTTTTCATTAAACAGCTTCAACCTTTATCGTTACATGATGCGCGCGCATCTTAAAATTTCACTCTCATAATTTTTTCGTAACGCGCCTAAAGAAGTGTAACTTCAAAAATTGATTATTGATAGGATATGTCCATAAAAGGGCCTAAAGTTCTAACCAAAACAGTTTATGTATATTTCGATAGAGCTCCTAAAAACTAGCCTTTTACAATAACTCGTTTAATTAATTGTCGACATAATGAACGACAAGTTGGGACCGTTCTTACGTAGCATTGAACATATAATATAGTAACGTAATAGCAAAGAAAAAAAAACCAATCGCCATTAGTAACAAGTAAAAATAAACCGACTTCAAAACCACTGCAAACCAAAAAATATTTGAACTTTATATTTGTTTAGTATACATATACGTATATTTGGAGTCGATGCCTAATTTAAATTTTCAGCTAAGCCTAGGAAATACAAGATCAACTATACGAAAACATTGTTCAATTTAAATTAGGCACTGACTCCAAATATACGTATATACTAAGCAAATATAAAGTTGAATTTTTTTTTGGTTTGCAGTGGTTTTGTAGTAGGTTTATTTTTTGTTGAAAAGTTTTTGTTTATTGATTTTTTGTTAGTTAATTATAGAATAGTGTAAACAATACATCATAGATATTCGATTGCAGCATTCGCGAATCATCTGCTGTTAGTTATTGAAGAGTTCCATTGTTTATCTCCGAAGATCTTCATCAGATCTTCATAAATTATATACTAAAACCTTTCCTGAAAGCTATACATTTGAACATCGAAAACCACATCCAAATCGGATCAGTAGTTTTTGAGAAACTCGCGGCCATACATATGGATCGAATACAGAACCTCCTTTTTGAAGTCGGTTAAAAACTAAACATTACGTACACTTTTGCAACTAAATTATCAGTAAGTACAAGTTTTATTTCAGTTACCGCAGTAAACTCAATTAGGGCATATATTAAGGAAATCAATCCTGATTTTAATTTGTAAAATGCCTATGTATTATTTAGGTTTGATTGAATTCTGTGTTATGCCTTTTATTAGTAAATAAAAAAAATAAATTTAAAGACCTCCGATTTTGAGATTTATGTCATTTTATTTTGCTTAAGTCTACATACAATGCAACACAATACCGGTCGGTCGTCATTAACAAAACTATAAACGCGAGGATCATTATCAAGATGTCAGATACAGATTTAATATTAATTTAGGTTTAGGTCTTAGTCCACCACGCTGAACTAGTGCCGGTTGGCAGACTTCACATACCTTCGAAATTCTAATGAAGTACTTCTCAGGTATGCAGGCTTCCTCACTATGTTTTCCTTCACCGTTAAAGAGAGCAATAATTCACCAAGAATACACACATGACTTTAGAAAGTCAAAGGTGCGTGCCCTTGGGTTTTGAACCTGCGGACCTTCGTCTCGGCAGTCCATTCCACTCTCAACTAGGCTATCGCCGTTTTCCCGTATCGTATGTCGTATAAAATACAGTATACTGAATATAGGTAATTATAATTGTTGAATACAGATGTGTTACACATGGCCTGAGTATACTGATAATATGAACATATTGTGATACACTTTTATCGTATTATACGCATTTAATATAAAGCCATTTTCTACATTTAGTAAATGTAAATCGTATGCCAGGGGGCGTCTGGGTAGGTACCAACAGAATGTCTCTTTCTACGTCAAGCAGCAGTGTGCATGCACTGTTTTGTTCCAGTTTGGAAGACATTGTAGCCAGCGTTACTGGGCATTATGAAACTTAACATCTGTGTCTCAGAGTGACGAGCGTAGAGTGTAAGGCAGTTTGTAATAAGGTAGTTTCCTGTGTTGTATATTATTTTAAATGAACCAAAAAATAATACGAAAATCAAATTCCTTTGTGTAATCAGCATCAAAATTGGTTGAAAAATAAAGCAGTTATTCTTATTTTAAAAATTGTAATAATCACAAAAGTGGGCGCATGGTGGAGTTATCGCGCCATTTCTTTCTTACGTACGCAAGGTTATGGTCGATGACACTCGGTGACGTCGCGGTTTGCAGTTTTCGTTATTTGACAGATTCCAACCCACCCACCAACACACACAACTCCTACGCTTTTATTTACAATAAAATTATTTTTTTTCTTATTTACACAATTCTTAATTTAAATTTATAAAAATTTATTTTCTATTTTTTAGTAGAATTTTCTGTAATGCGTGTTTTTTTAAACTATTGTTTTTCATTTTTTAGTTCTGTTCTACTATTGTCCAACAGATGCCACTAAAAAATAAAAGAAAGCGCCATCTTGTGACAAGTAGGATTTTTTACACCTAAGAGTAGACAGTTTAGTTATAATTCTACTATGGTCCAACAGATGTCACTAAAAATAAATTAACTATAAAAGCATTTTTTTAGTTTAAAATATTGAATTGGGTTCGGTTCTTGATAAGCATGCCGAAAAATTTCGATTTAATCCGACGTTTTGAAGGGAGTCAAAATCATGTTCAAAGTATCAGTCACATAGATACATACATACATACGTCTGAATCTAATAAAAGCGTGTTAAAACAACCCTTTAACGAACGAAGACGAAATGTAGTATTGTTATAGCTCGATGCGTCACTTGAGTTAAATTCAGAGCGCATTATATTAGCCTATAGTACAGGCCGATGTGGCTTCTTTCAATGCAAAAAAAATCAGAATGAACAATGGTTGCTTTGGGGTCAATAATTATTGTCGTTAAAGCTCTAGAAATATTTTTCTTTATAAGTGAGACAGAATTGTCGCATCTTTGTTGTTTTCAAATTTAAGTGTCGTTGTGAGTGTGGACTCCAGTTTTGATTTATGCTTTTTCGGTTTAAATCTGGGAAATTTTTAGGAACAGTTTACATACCGGGTGGAAGGGAAACGATCTCTATACCGGAACGGTAAGAGAGAAGAACCATAACATTAACGAAAAACTATATTCATTTGCAAAGCCAAGCGATAATACTTACGATTTTAGTATTTCCGTAATTCATGCGCGCGCAATGTAAAGCGTACAAAAATCTGGGTAGGGTACAAACTACAAAGCAAACGCCGACAAGGCGGCGGCCGCCGCGCTGCGCGGGCACCGGCCGTGCGTCCGCGGTCGTTGACCCGTCAGCTGGTGTACGTGTTTCGTTACGATTTTTTTGAAATATTGACCTTCTTTACTATGTTTTTCAGAATAATAGTTTGATTTATCTATCCATACGTGAAGCTGTACAGAAATTTGAGAAAATCCTAATAAAATTGTAACAATGCGATCGCGATTATTTTAGTGCCATCACGTCAGGAATCACCAATACTATCACCTGTATTCGTTTCCGAGAGCGTTTCCCTTCCACCCGGTATAACAATCTTTTTCAGATTTTTTTATAATCGTGTTATTAGATATTGACTGGCGCATGCGTCACACTCGTAAACGAGTGCTGCTTGTGTAGACTGGTCTGCACATTTCGCTTACTATATCTAAATACTAATAATAATTATTAGTATTTTGGTAAAATTTTAGATGATTACATTATTTCATGATTCCTGAGAGGATGCCGTACTTATATGTAAATTGTTTTCTAAAATTTCTGCCTGCCTCTGAAAAATGGGAAAAGCGTGGTGATATGTATGTACGTATGTAATTTATATGTTTATTTGTTCCCAGTGTTGACCGCGAGATAGCAGCATGCGGTCACCATGGCTGACGCTGACGCTGGCTCTGACGCTGACGTGGACGCGGACGTCAGCGCGCTGCCCCGACGCCTGCCGGTGCGGCAGCGGCGATGAACTGGAATACACATGCGAGCTGGCAGGTGGTAACGTTACCATCACCGCGAGGATACGGGATTACTTCAATATTGATTGTGAGGTGAGACGCTATCATATTGATTCTGAGGGTTACTGACGTTGGTACTGATATTTACTGACGTATACTGACACTGATACTAATCAAGACTAATTATAGACGCCCCTACAAAATTTTGATGACCCTAAAATTTACGTTTGCTAACACTGATAAGAAACTAGACTTTGATAGTCCCACTGCTGAGCACGGGCCTCCTCTACTACTGAGAGAGTTAACGTCTTAGTCAACCACGCTGGTCTAGTGCGGGCAGACTTCACACCTTCGAAATTATTGTAGAGAACTTCTCAGATATGCAGGTTTTCTCATGATGTTTTCCACCGTTAAAGCAAGCGATAATTCACAAAGAATACACACATCACTTGAGAAAAGCTAGACCGGCGGATATTCGTCTCGGCAGTCCGTTTTCCCAACTAGGGTATCGACATCTTACAAGATTTAAAAGCCATAAAAGTCATCACAACACTAACAAATTCAGGCCAGAGTTTTGTACTATATTTGACCGTTACAATGAAATAAATTACTGTAAATGTATGAAATAAATATTTTGTCCATTCCAGGGCGTTGCCCTTACATGTTCCGACTTCCCCTCTATTCCTATAGCGGGTAACCGCTCCCTTCCCTCCTTCTACATCCGGGAATGCTCCCTGCCGGACCCCCTTGCGTGTATAGCACGGAGGCTCGACGCGACTGGAGTTGATCTGCTGATGCTGAGAAATGTGTCGACACCGCTTGAGAAATGGCATGTGGAGGGGCTCGGGACTGAGAAGCTGTACATGTTTACTGCAGGTAACGACATAAATACTGTTACGTGCTGGGGTTGGGAATAAACAATTAAAATACCGGTATTGCGATAAAACACCAACAAGGACTTTATTAGCACTAGAACACTACTAAACTAACAAAAACACTGCACTAGATACAGCTATAATTAAACACTCAAATACACTTATTAAAATCACTAACTATACGTCCAAACGCAATCCACAATATTCGCCTCGAAATCGCTTGGAGTTATCGCTCGTAGTCCGCTTATCGCTCGCGCTTGTAACCAAGACTGAATGCCCGGCGGCGGCCGCGCGGCGTTTTTTTATACCCGGCCGCCGGTACCGTCGTAGTTTGTGGAACATTCTCGAAAGATCTAGAATAGTCGGGAACTCTCTCGCAAATGAAGGTCATTGATTGCGTTTCCACGGCATTCTGAAGACATCGAGACCTTTCGAGAATGTTCCATCGCCGAACCTTCCACAGTCAGACAGTCCGCTTCTCGCCAATAGATGGCGCTGTTTATCGGCGAGTACTAGCGCGCGTAACAATACTAATGACTCGGTGGCGCAGAATACGGTACGATTCCAGTGAGGTCTCGGGTTGGATCCCCGAGTCGGTCAGAGTGATATTGGGTTTTGTAATAAAATTATTTTTAATTGTATTTCTTCCTGACGTTTCGAAGATTTTGCAGCACTTCGTGGTTACGGGGCGGACTGACCACTATGGATTTACAAATTAGATCTGAAACAATCGATCTTATAAGAAACTTTACTCCGCAGAAGCGCAAACAACAATCCCATCCGAGGCGCTCTCGTCCCTCCCATCACTGCGTTACTTCCGCCTGTGCGGTGGTGACGTCACGCTCGCCGCCCGGGCCCTGCGCCGCGCGCCCGCACTCGCGTACCTCGAGCTCGCGACCGACCACATCACGGCGCTACCCGCACACGCCTTCCAAGGACTCGGACAGTTGAAGCAGCTGAATATCTGGGGGAACAATATTAGTGAGATACATGAAGATGCGCTCAGCGGTGAGTACTTTGAAGTCGATATTGAAAATAGAAAAGAAAAAAATATTATACGATGTAGGAAAAGAAAAAAATTTATTAAAGACAACATAACAAGAGAAAAATATAAATATGAAAGAAAAAATTGTTAGCCTGACAAAATTAGCGAGTCATCTTATAATACTATATTATGTATAATTCAAAGCCGCAGTCATAACACTATGAATACAAAAACTACGTTCTAAATCTAATCTATACTAATATTATAAAGCTGAAGAGTTTGTTTGTTTGAACGCGCTAATCTCAGGAACTACTGGTTTGATTTGAAAAATTCTTTTTGTGTTGAATAGACCATTTATTGAGGAAGGCTTTAGGCTATATAACATCACGATGCAACTATTAGGAGCGAAGAAATAATGGAAAATGTGAAAAAAACGGGGAAAATTATTCATCCTTGAGGGCTTCCATTGCGTGCGCTGCGAAAACGGTTCAAGATACCAAAAATATATGTAGGAAAGAATTATTCCTCTTAAAATGATCTAAAAAAATGTCCGCGACAGTATATGTCTATCTTTTAAGATTAACTCACTAGAATCGTTTTTATGGTAATCAAATTTGGTCCAAATTAATGCATTATTTGTTAAGAGTTGTATCAACGTCATAGTCATAGAGTGATTCAACGGGAAGGTTTTTAAGTACTTTTACCCCGGAAAAACTTATTAACGCGGGCGAAGCCGTGGGCAAAAGCTAGTTGTAAATATCTTTAATTGCATATTTACTACGGAAAAGAACAATATTGTAACCACAATAATTAAAGCTTTTGTAAATGTATTTAATTTGCATATTTTAATAAAAACACTATGAGATATGCAAACATTGATGTATTAAAAAACCTAATACATCAATGTATGCAAATGATAAATAAATTAAAAGACTTCAAATAAAACGTTAGCAGAAAACATATTCCGGACAAAGAATCGCCCAAAAAAATTTTTGTTCCTTGTGTGGCAGGTCTGTCCAGCCTAGAGGCGCTGTACATGAACTCTGACCGCGTGCTCAGCCTCCCACCCCGTCTGCTCACACACACACCCGCCCTCACCACGCTCACTCTCGAGAGGAACTTCATCTCCACGCTGCCGGCGGAACTGTTCCGCGGACTGACACACCTTAAACAGGTGAGTTTTGTATAGAAAAATGTTTCTATAAAGAAAAAAAGATATATATTATAATTTTTTATAACAAAGACGGTCATTTTTTTCTTAAAAATGGTTATAGAAGAAAAAAAACATTTAAGATAATTTTCCTAAAATTAAAATACATTTTAATACAAAATTGGTAAAAAACAAGTATTAGCACAAAAAAAAACAAAGAACATTTTGCTTTATTCTCTGAATAAATTGTGTCCACAATTAACAAGCAACGTAATCTCCCACAGGTGTCCATCTCTAACGACGCTCCCCTCACCTTCGAACCGCTAACATTCGCGAACCTCTCGCTCACGTCGCTGAAGCTCGACCAGGCGTCCCTCTCGACTCTCCCCCCCGCCCTCCTCCTCAACTGCACCTCCCTAGTGAACCTCACAATCACGCACAACACGATACAACACATCCCGGACATATTCGAAGGACTAATATCATTGGAAAGATTGGATCTGAGCTATAATAGGATTAAGAATGTCTCGAATAGACTGTTCCTTGGATTAAAAGCGCTGAAGGAGTTGAAAATGGACGCGAATCTGCTTGAGGAGCTGCCTGAGTGAGCTTTTTTATTTTTTTATCATTTTTTATACGTACACGGCTTCAATGAGTGTTTTTTACAATTTTTCATTTTTTTAATTATTTTTTTATACAATCATGAGCTAGGCATGATCTTTCAATTTCTTATTTTTTACACTTTATGCGGTGACAGCCAATATATATCATCTAAATTTCTATTTTTTTTATTATTTTTTCCTCACTGTATATGGATACAGATACGGCAAGTATGAGTTGCTATATTTTCTTAAATACTTGAGCACTGTCCAAGAATCTCATACCAAATTGTTTTGTTCGTCACATAAAGTGATCCTACTGCTCATAGTAAGGAGCTGCAAGGAGTATCTACTGACGCGAGATTATCTGTCGCCGGATTGATATGTTTCACAATTAAACCACTGAACCGATTTTGATGATAATATGATTATTACAAGAAAAGCTAGTTTCAAAATGACGAAACCCAAATTAATTTCCAGACAACTGTTCTCTGGTCTGCGCCATCTGGAATCTCTCTCAATGAACTCGAACCACCTGCACTACATCCACCCGGACGCGTTCCAGGGCGTGTCCCTACTGCGCGCGTCTCTCTCACGCAACCAGCTCACACTCGCGGCGCCGCGCGGACAGTACGAGAACTTGGAACAGTACTCGCCCTTCAACAACCAACAGGTAAGGAAACACACACCGCGTCATAGTGCACTATACATTATGTGCGGTAGGCTCGCGGATCACATCACGAGGAAAATAGGCTGGTTGTGCCACTGCCTACCCCTTCGGAGATAAAGGCGTAAGTGTGTGTATGAGAGTCGAGCCAGTATATATCGGCATAGTGACCCTGATGGTAAGTGACGAGAGTTGATTATCCCTCGTCCCTCGACACAAGCCGGCCTGTGTGAACCAGATATGCCAAGGATGATCCCGGAACGCTCACGTGGGCCAGTATGGCGGGTTGTAGCACTTTGTATACGGTGCTCGCTCGCGATACGGATATATGTCGGAACGTCGGGTAGTTTTAAAATAGTAATCGTGCAAAGCAGGTTGCGATGCCAAAGTGTTAGTCGAGGTGACAATGTCGAGTATAAATAAGGCTTCTCGCCATTTGGGGAGCACATTCTTAGTTTGGTCGTCGTTCAGTATTCAACTAGATATCAATAGTAGCTATGGTAACTAAGTGGTTACTTTGCTAGTCCTAACAAAGTGGTGAGTGACAAACGAATCATGAGTTGAAGAAATGATGGTCTTTATTTTTATGGAAACATTTAAAAAGAACAGTCGAAAGCAGGACTTGAACCCGCGACCTCCGACGTACCGTGCCAACTGCCAATGATCACCCTGCTATCAAGTCCTGCTTTCGACTGTTCTTTTTAAATCTATACTAATATTATAAAGCTGAAAAGTTTGATTGTTTGTTTGAACGCGCTAATCTCAGGAACTACTGGTTCGAATTGAAAAATTCTTTTTGTGTTGAATAGACCATTTATCGAGGAAGGCTTTAGGCTATAACATCACGATGCAACTATTAGGAGCGAAGAAATAATGGGAAATGTGAAAAAAAAACGGGGAAAATTATTCATCCTTGAGGGCTTCCATTGCGTGCGCTGCGAAAACGGTTCAAGATACCAAAAATATATGTACGAAAGAATTATTCCCCTTGAAATTATCTAAAAAAATGTCCGCGATAGTATATGTCTATCTTTTAAGATTAACTCACTAGAACCGTTTTTATGGTAATCAAATTTGGTCGAAATTAATGCATTATATGTTAAGAGTTGTATCAACGTCATAATATTAATCTTTATCCAAATAAATGTGTTGGATAGAGTGATTCAACGGGAAGGTTTTTATGTACTTTTAGCCCGGAAAAACTTATTAACGCGGGCGAAGACGTGGACAAAAGCTAGTGTTTCCATAAAAAGAAAAACATTGTGGGCACTATATGACCCTTAACATGTGTAAAAAAACATAACAAATATGATTAGAAAAAAAAGCTTGGTGATATCGTTTCAGCGCATTTACGACTGCAAAGTAGTAACGCTGAGTTTGGCAATTGTAATAATTGCTAAACAGATATGAAATAATAGCTAATAGCTCAGCTGGGAGAAGCGAGTCGAGTCGCGGGTTCAAGTCCTGCTTTCGACTGCTCTTTGTCAATGTATCAATAAAAATAAAAACATTGTGGGGACTACATGGCCCTTAACATGTATAAAAAATCGTAATAAATGATTAGAAATAAAGGTTAATTATGACCATTGCAAAGTGTTCACTACGTTTTATTGGCCTAGTGACGTATATATCGTACCTGACGAATATGCATTTAATTTCAGAAACTCCGCACATTGTCGCTGAGCGGTAACCGGATATCGACAATGTTCTTGGACTGGCGGATGGTTCTGCTCGACCTGGTGGAGCTGGACCTCAAGTACAACAGCTTCAAGGAGCTCACTGTGAGAATTTTTAGTTTCCAAATTTGTAATATAAGAGTTCAAAAAGGAGGTTCTATGTTCGCCTTTTTTTATTTCCGTTGGACTATCGATATTTACAATATTTTGTATCGATTATCGATAATGAAAACGATTATTATTATTTATAAACTATCGATTTTCAAGAATTGCATAGTATAATAAATATTGCTACCAGTTTTAGTCCACCTGCCGTAATGTGGGGTAGTCGATATAGCACAAAATTTTAAGTGTGTAGCAAGAGGCAAATACTAAAAATTACGATATTAATTACTCGACTTACCATTAAACCGTCACTCAATAAAAATGTCGATTCACTCATCAATAAAAATATCAATTCACCTAACAATTAAAACAAAAGTTCACCAATTGATAATAATGTTACGTGCTGGGGTTCGAAATAAACAATTAATACCGGTATTACGATAAAACACCAATTAGGACTTTATTAGTACTAGAACACTACTAAACTAACAAAAGCACTGCCGGCCGCCGGTACCGTCGTAGTTTGTGGAACTTTCTCGAAAGATCCAGAACAGCCGGGAACTCTCTCGCAAATTAAGGTCAATGATTGCGTTTCCACGACATTCTGGAGACATTGAGACTTTTCGAGAACGTTCCATCGCCGAACCTTCCGCAGTCAGATAGTCCGCTTCTCGCCAATAGATGGCGCTGTTTATCAGCGAGTACTAGCGCGCGTAACAATAATATCAATTTAAGTACTAATCGATAAAAAAAATTAATATTTGTTAATTCCAGCCCCAAGACGTGCAGTTCCTGAGCTCTCAGATCACAGTGGACCTGCGATACAACAACATCTCCACCATATTCCTTACGCCAGGGTACCCAGGGTCACACGACCTCGACCCTTACGAGACCTCCGCATCAATACTACTAGACGGAAACCCGCTCCACTGCGACTGTAGACTCTACACTCTAGCGAAAAGACTCCGCGGAGACAGACCCTTAACAGTCGAACCTTCGTTACTATTGGATGAGACTAAATGTGTCTCTCCACCGAGTCTTCAAGGACTCGAGTTCAACAAAATTCCTTTAGACGATTTTGTGTGTGACGTTGAATGTTCATGTGAGTGTCAAATCAGACCTAATATAGATGCTCTAGATTTGATTTGTAATAATGGCAGTAACATCCCTGACCCCAACGAATATGGTCTCTCTCATTCGATACTCAAATTACGCCACATGCCTAAAGATCTGAACTTGCCTGACTATGTTAGTGTTTTAAATCTAACTAACTTAGGTCTTAAGACGGTGCCTGAAGTGCCTAAAAGTCTAGAATTGGTCGATTTGACCAATAATAAGTTAGAAGAGTTTCCAATTAAATTAATATCGATGAATATATCGTTGAAATTGTCTGGAAATATGTTTGTATGTGACTGTAGCACTGTGAAGGAAATTGCTGTAATGAATAAATATCAGAGTAAAATAATTGATTGGCAAACTGTTAAATGTAAAGATGGCTCCTATTTGTGGCGTTTAGACGTAGAGAAGTTGTGTTTGGTGCAACGCGCGACCATTTTGGGCAGCGTTTTGGCCACTATAGGCCTCATTTTGGCCATTTTGGCCGTCATCATGCACCGATACTCTGTAGAGATTCGGATATTTCTCACAAACCGTGGTCTTTGCTGCTTTGTGGACGAATACGACGCGACGAAGAAATACGATATATTCGTCTCTTTCGCACACGACGACGAAGTATTTGTCATCGACAATTTACTACCGAAATTAGAAGTGAATTATAAAGTGTGCGTACATCACCGAGACTGGAGAGTGGGGGACTTAATACCAACACAAATCGCCAGATCAGTGGAGGAGTCTAGACGAACCCTGATAGTTCTGTCTAGAAACTTCCTATCCTCAACCTGGGGCATGTTAGAGTTCCGCGCTGCTCACGTCCAGGCTGCTAGAGAGAGAAAGGTAAGAGTAGTCGTACTTCTTCTAGAAGACATTTCAGATGTAGAAATAGACTCGGAATTAAGGGCTTATTTGACAACAAACACTTATATAAAATGGGGTGATCAGTGGTTTTGGGAGAAGTTGCAGTATGCACTTCCGAAGCGAACGAAGGCGGAAGACGTGAGAAGTGAGAAGCGGGCGCAGATAGCGGCAGATAATATGGCCAAAGGGGGGCTGCAGGTCACTCTAACTCCTGATGGGAAGTTGGTCAATACTGCGATGAATAAGAATGTTATTTGAGGTAATATTTACCCTTCTTAAAAAGTAGGGTAAAATACCCTATAGTCTGGGAAAATTACCCCTCTTTATGGTAGTCGGGTAAAAATTTAAAAGCCGAGTATAGCTTTTGTTTATAGTAAACATTTAGTAGTCGGGTAAAATACCTATATTTAGGGATAGGGCAAAAGTACCCCTCTTTTATAATGGGGTAAAAGTGATTCGCGCTCCAGATCACATGACAGATATAAAGCGATCTCTGTGCCTACCCTTTCAGTGAAAGGCATGATCTTGAAAAATATAAAGGAAATATATATGACTAGTAATTAAAGTGTATCTTTCACGACGTCGTAGTGGCTACTTGTGTACCACGAAGTTGCAAGTACAATTCCTATGCCGGGAAAATAAACATTGATATTAAATAATCTTCAGTCTGAATTTTACCCACAAATATTTTGAGCCTCCAATGAAATTGACTTGCGGTAGCCAATACCACAAAACATATAAAAAATACTTCGTAAGGTTCTTTTGTACATTTGAATCTCAAATGCAGCTCGAAAATACGTATTTTCATATTAATGGGACTGTATTCGTTCTTCTACTAAAATGACTTGATTATGAACGTAAAATACTCATGCCTTTACATAGGGCACCCCTAACAGTTATTATACATATGCAAAGAACAAAGTAAAGACCTATTCCACAAAACATTTACTGCATCAATACAGTCTAATAAAGGTAATAAAAAAATTTACCTAATTTTCAAAAAATTAAAGTACACATTAATGAGGTAAAAGAACGAACATAATTCCATAATTATAATAGTTTTGAGCCATTTATTGTAAATATTAATATAAGATTTTGTTATTGATATTTTTAAAGCATACAATGCTTTTAGGGTACAAGTAAAGTTTTTAGTGTTTAAGTAAAATTGGGTTTTCATTTTGGTCAAATGACCGACGGAATTTCGGCGACGTAATATACGTCGTAATTATTTCAAACAAAATGTTATGTATGATGTATATTTCAATAGAACTTATAAAATGTAAAACTTTTACACAATATTTCATAATACAACAAAAGCTTAAATGTGGGTATTTTAAATCTCTTTATTTGAAATAGCACATCTCAAAATTTTACCAGTATAATATAATGAAATTAACATTTTGTTTACATTTTTTAAGTTATATTGAAATTAATAGTCAGGAATTATGTTTATAAGATTTACTTACGTAAGTTTCTTACGTAAAATATTGACAAAATTTTATAATTTACGCTGTTTTTAAGCTGGTTATAATAAAAACCTATCGTAACAAATATCTGACATGTAAAACTTACGTAAGTAACTTACGCAAGATTTTTTTTTACATAAATTCTATTTAAATTAATAGTCAGAAATTATAATTGTAAGGTTTACTTAAGTTTCTTACGTAAGATATTGACGCAAAATAATTTACGCTGTTTTCAAGCTGGTTACAATATATACCTATCTTGAACATCTCACATGTAAAACTTACGTAAGTAACTTACGCAAGAAAAACATACAAATATAATACCAGATTCAAATACTTTATCATTTTGGTTCATCCAAACTAACTTATGGCCATTCGTTACGTAGTGTAAATGTAATTGACTTCAATGAATCTGGCCGACAGTGTTATAGACCGCAAAATAAGCAATATTATGCATAAATACCTGATGTTATTTTATATTCTGATGACTACCACCTTGAACGATACAATATGCTTGATATGTCAATATATTCAGGAAAAGTAAAACTATTGGTAGGGTATTTGTATAAAAATAGCTGCAAAAACTAATCGCATACCACTCGGATATAGTCACTGTAGAGTTTAGTGTTCTGGGAGTCAGAGCTCTAGTTTGGGGATTCTTAAACATAAAACTCCGAAGATGACGATTCTTACCAATGTTATAAATGCGAAAGTAACTGTCTGTTTGTCTGTCGCGCTTTCACACCAAAACTACTAAACCGATTTAAATGAAATTTGGTACGCAGATAGCCTAGAGCCTTAAAAAGGACATAGGCTACTTTTAATGCGAATAAAGGGTTGTGAGGGGATCATCATCATCATCATCAGCCTTTATCAGTCCACTGCTGGACACAGGCCTCCCCTAATGAGCGCCATAGCGCCGTCTTCAGCTTGCCGCATCCAGCATCTGCCTGCAGTCTTTCCCACCTGGCTGGAGGGCGTCCTACACTACGTTTGCCCAGTCGCGGTCTCCACTCAAGAACACGTTTACCCCAGCGGTTGTCGGTTCTTCGCGAGATATGGCCAGCCCACTGCCACTTCAGCTTGCTAATTCTTTGAGCTATGTCGATAACTTTGGTTCTCTGTCGGATGTATTCGTTGCGAATCCTATCCTTCAGAGAAACTCCGAGCATAGCTCTCTCCATAGCCCGCTGAGCGACTTTAAACTGGTGGACCAACCAATTGTAAGGGGATAGGGGGATTAAATGTTGTATCGAAGTATCGTCATTTTTAGATGGTTTATAATAGTAACAAATAAGTAGACGAACTGAATTAATGAAGGCGTACATCGCTTTTAAAGCGGGCATTGTGTGACGGCGTCCTCACACGACTATGCAAATTACTGTCACAACAGTCAGCGTAGTAGGATGTTTAAAATCATTATAAATGTGTTTAATGTATTTTATAAAGATTACAAAACTTATTTGTTAGCATTGGTCTATTCGAAGTGTTCTAAGGCTGTCAGTCAGTCTTGGATTATAGATTCGATTCTCAAGGTGGGATTCCAAGAATAAATAAAAAATCTTGGGATTACAATTCGTGCTTGATATGGCGATAGGCTCGCCCTATCAAGTCATGGGACGGAATACGTACGGCGAAAAGTGGGTACACCAGTTACGCCTCTGCCTACCCTCAAGAGATAAAAGGCGTGAACGTTAGTTTTCCTTTCCTGAATATATTAAGTGCGTTGAATCATTGTTTTGGTGGAAATATCAGTTGACTTGCCTCGCCTTTCTTTGACGGAAATAACGTAATTTACGCCGTTATTTAACATAATATATAAGTTAAACGTAATGAACATTTCCTTACTTAGATGGAGCAAATATTGCTTGCAATAATTTTTGGCGATTATTGCCTCTTGACGCGGGCGAGAATTACCTAGCCATTGTGCATGTTCAGGCGGGCAACTTTTATATGAGGCAAAATAATTGCCCAATCTAAATTAGGCTTTATTATTTGAAAATTCAAGTCAAATTAATTTTAAGAGATTAAAATCGGCGGCGTAAATTACATAGCGAGGTGCTTACAACTGAGAGGATTGATATTTTATTAGTTAAGATAAGATAATATGAGCCTTTGTATATTTTATAATGTCTTCCGTTATATTGTGCCTAAGGGCTTGTACACGACTTTTTTGTCTAAAAAAGTACATAATCAGAAAAAGAACGAAAATATTACTTTATTTCGAATATATCGTGTTTTCTGTGCGTTAAAAACGCTCTTATAGAGTGTGTTCAGGCCCTTATGTTTTTTATTGTATGTTATTTGACGTAGGTTAAGTGAGACGATAATTGTAATTCGACGGAAATTCGGCGTCAGACCCGCAGCGATTAAAATTAATTCTTTATGACGAAATATTTAAACGACCTGAGATTCGAGCCAAAGGGGTGAGAATTATTTTTGGTACCACTAGCATGAATTTTATATATATAAAAACTTACTTAAACAAAACCTTAACCTATAGGTTTTGTTTGGAACATCTTTGTATGGAACAGCGCCCCGTGAGCGTATTTGGAACTAAAATACGGCAGATATTGCGGCAAACTTCGAATAATAACATGAAGTGTCAAAATGTATAGGAATCGGCAGCATGAATCTCTTTTGACGTATAGCCTCGCAACGACTAGAGGAATAAGTAAATTGCGTTTACTATTCCCTGAGTCGTTACTAGTAAGTGTATTTTTTAGCTATCCGAGGCCATAAAAATCAATTTGACGATATTTTTTAAGCATAGCACAGCAGCATTGGCCGATGAGTTTGAAGTGTTCGCGGGTCGCGACCTCACTAGTCACCACCGTACCTACGTAATATACATTGTACTATACATTGCTGTTTTATTGCTGTATACCTTCTCCCCCCTTATTCCTTCCATTCCTTGGCTGGCGATGCGTCGTATTCGTGAACGAGTGCTGCTTGTGTGGACTGGTCTGCACATTTCGTTCGCTATATCTAAGTGCTAATTATAATAGGTAAGAAATGCCTATATCGGAAAAAAGATCTTTCTTTTTTATGATGCAATGAAATGGTGAGCATGTCGCCGCCGCCTGGCTTACCATACGACCGCCCATAAACAGTAGCAATACTTCAGAATTTTAAATTACAAAGTATTGGGTAGCACTCCTCTATGATCGTGACCCAGAGACAAACCGTTCCATAATCCTCAGTAATGACGCTGGCTACAATGTATGTACACTCACCAGCATAAGTAGATGAACAAATTCAAAATTTCAAATTGCCTACATACATTTGTGTTCTTACTAATCTTTTTTCTCTCTTCACAAAAATAACAGAGATTTGCTTTACTTCATACCAACAAACCGTTTTTTCAGATTAATTTAACGCGATTTGAAAATGGTATCTAATGATTGCATTCTGTGGTGTCAATAGTCATAAATATTTTATTGACATAATATGAATAGAAGGATTATCATTTTGATAATATGTTAAAAAGCACCCCACGCTTTTTTACAATAAAATAATTTTTTTTTGGATTTATATAACGCGTGTTTTTTTTTTTTTTTTTTATAAACTTATTTATTTGAAGTTCTACTTTAAATAACATAAAATCTATTGCCGCGTGTAAGAGCATGACTGGCGAGCGGCACGAATAATATTTTGATTGATTCCCTTTTAGTGTTTGTAATTGTCAGGACAAGGTTGTAAGAAAGATTAATTATGAAAAACCAACGGAAATAGTTTGTAATATTTTTGGTTTAGAATCTTTTCTCGCACACGCGAACCTAATCTAACGGATTTCATTAAAATTTTGTGTGTTTGGTTGGTTCCAGCTTTAATGATAGTATAATTTAGAACCCAATAGGTGCTGTTGAGATTTAAAAAGATGAACGGTAGTTTTGAAGGTGGACTGTTGAAGGAGAATGTATCTAGCAGAACTTTGAATTACAAAGCACTGTTCACCTCACTATATGACATGAGATTTGATGAGATGCAAAGTATCTTTATACCCAGTACTTACACTGGCAGTTTATAATTTTCTATATGTCGGAGACAGTGGCGGCCGATGTATTAGGTACACGTGAGCACACATAATAAAAGTTACAAATGAAATCCAACTCACTATTTATTGTTCGTTCGTCAATTATTGCGTAATAAAGTGTTCACAGAGTACAATACCACGTTAGGATTCACTATTAACCTTAATTATTATAACACACTGCATATTTCTTAATAATATAGTTTCACCCTCTCTTCAAATTTTGCCGTGCCCGACAGGGTCCACGATTGTCACGTATGTATTCGATTGTACCATCTTTATGTATAAACAATTGTGGAGTGCAATAAACTTTGAATTTGAATTTGTGACAATTACTTAAACAAACTTCTTAATTAGAATCAACTCACCTAGTAACAACTCGAAATAACATAGTAACCGCTTTACTAAGCACTGACCGATATGAAAACCACCATAGTTACCACTTAGTAGTGAACTGCACCGAACTAGTTGCTTCAAATGATTAGGCACCCTTTTTATACACCCAACTGTCGCTCCCACTACGAGTTCGACATACCGACTGGTTTTTAGCAACGATTATTATTTTATCTTACCCGACGTAATATATTCAGACACCCTCAACGAGATTAATAAAAAGGAATTACCCGTCATATATAACATGCTGTGGATGGAGACGTCTTTGTTTTAAGAACATATTTTTTTCAAGATCATCGACGTTCGTCGATGCTGACCTCGATAACCGCGGTTCTTTACACACGGGTACACTAGCACTCGCAATATCAGAAGGGCGTGAGTGAAGGCGTAAAAAACCCACATTGGAGCGAGATAGGTGATGCTCCTATGAGTGAGATGCTCCATTGCTATGCTATATCAAAATGGTGGACAGACATTATTCCTATTGTTTTGCCACTGTTCTAAACACTAAATCGATACAAACGATACGAAAACGATAATCCAGTCGAAAGGTTGAAATACGTCAAAGCCAACTCACCGGAGTCCCGTTCTCGAAGCTAGATGGTCGGTGCCGACGATGGTGGTTGTTGCTGGATCCACCAGTCACTATCTTGTACCACACTTTCCACAAGTAACGAAACGAAATTAAGCGAAAGTTCTATTCCAACGACGAACACGCACCATGCGTTCAGGCGCGCGTACGAGACTCACATCGAGTGAACCAGCGAGAAGGCAGGCGACGACAAAACTACCCTCCACTGGATTATATACGCGATAAAAAAAAGTAGTATACTAGGTCATCGTGAAACTGTATTTAAAACGAAATATTCTTAACTTATTTAATAAAACTACGCGGCTGCAACATTCCGCCCACCAAAATACGAAGTATTTTAAATATAAAATTAACTATTGATTGGAAGGGGACACAGTTTAACTAAAGGTCGTCGCAATAGACCTGATTGTGTCTTAACGGTAGCGACGCGAGAGATACCGTCTCTTCCGGGATGCAATTGTAAGATACGACCGAGGGACCAACGAAGAGGTTTAAGTTGCTCTTCTTTAATAAGAACTAAAGATCCTAACTTAGGTTCCGAGGTGTCAGTGAGCCACTTGGCGCGCTGACTCAGCGTGTGCAAATACTCCACATGCCATCGCTTCCAGAAATCCCGATGGATTTTCTGCACTAGTTGCCAACGATTCAAACAATTAGGATCGACGTTCAAAACATTAGATTCTGGATCGCTTCCAGTTGTTAGTGGTTCCAAATTGAGAAAATGACCAGGAGTCAATACCGATAGATCATTGGGATCCGATCCCATTTCACATAACGGACGAGAGTTAAGCAAAGCTTCGATTTGTGTTGCCACGGTCAAGAATTCTTCGTAAGTTAGGATTTGATTACCAATGACGCGAGCGAGATGTGTTTTGAATGATTTAATATTGGCCTCCCAAAGGCCACCGAAGTGTGGCGCAGCAGGAGGTATGAACGAAAATTCGATAGCCTCAAAAGCGGTAGCTTGTTTTATGAGTGACACTAAGATATTGTGGGCACCGACAAAGTTAGTACCATGATCGCAATGAATACGTTGGCATCGGCCACGACGAGACACGAATCTGCGAAGTGCACCCAGAAATGCTTCACTTTTCAGACCAACAACAAGCTCAATATGCACCGCTTTCGTTGCGAAGCAAATAAATAAACAAACGTAAGTTTTAAAAGGTTTGGCCCCACGACGACGTTGTATGTGTGTAGGAAAAGGTCCAGCAAAATCAATACCGACACACGAAAAAGGTTTCAATTCCGATACCCTTAGTTTAGGAAGATCTCCCATACGAGGAATGAAGGGCTTTGGATTGGTGCGATAACACTTTATGCACTTCGATAGACGATTACGAATAGCACGACGAGGTGACAAGATCCAAAAATTTTTTGCTAGCAAAAAACTAAGTGTTCGAAGTCCAGGATGTAAATTGTCATTATGACATTGATCGATAATGAGCGAAGTTAAGCGATGTTGACGAGGTAATAATAAGGGATGCTTACAGTCGTAATCTAGATTCGAGTGAGTTAGTCTACCGCCCACCCTGATCAAACAATCTTTATCAAGAAAAGGGCATAATTTTTGCAGCGGTTTAGACAAGGGTATGCCTCGCTGTAGATTTCTCATCTCATTACCAAAACTGGTAATTTGGGCGAGCTTGAGCAACATCAGCAATGACTGCTGGAGTTCTGACGCGACAAGATGATCCAACTTACGATTTTTAGGATTGCGACAATTATAAATGAAACGAAGGATGTAAGCAACGATGCGTTGAACACTAATTAGACTCGAATGTTTATTTAGAAATTCATCAAACTTATCGACAGCGACAAATAACGAGATTTTGGAATCGCGTTGTTCCGAGATAATTTAAGGAGATTCTTCAATGGCATGCTGTGAAACAGGCCAATGAACAATATCCAGGGACAACCAATGTGGTCCATGCCACCACAAGGCATGATCAAGAAGTTTACAAATTGTTAGTCCGCGTGAAGCGCAATCGGCGGGATTGTCGGAGGAGCTGATGTGGTGCCAATGAGAGGATGGAAACTTCTACTGAATACGAGCAACACGATTGCTAACAAAAGTCTTCCATCGAGCTGACGGCGATTTTAGCCAAGCAAGAACGATAGTCGAGTCTGACCAACAAAAGATGTCATCGAAGTGAATACGATTTTGGAACACTTCGCGAATATATGCGACAAGATCTGCTAATAGAACTGCGGCGCACAATTCTAAACGAGGAATGGAAATTCTTTTCAGAGGGGCGACTTTGGAGCGAGAGATGATCAAGCACGTAGTGACGCGACTGTCACTATGTTTTATACGAAAGTACACTGCAGCTGCATAGCCTAGCTCGGAGGCGTCACAAAAGCCGTGTATTGCGGTATTATTTGAATTTAATGCCGAAACGAAACGAGGAATAACGAGGGACGATATTGCATTAAATTCTGAGCGATAACGAGACCAAGTTTGACTAATCCTATCAGGTGCAACTGTGTCCCAATCAAGCCTGAGACTCCAAAGATCCTGTACGATACATTTAAATGCGAATGTAAGCGGGGTCAGAAAGCCAAGCGGGTCAAAAATGCGAGCCAATTCCGACAAAACATTTCGCTTGGTGCACTGTTCATGCAGTAATGTGACTGTAAACGAGAAAGCATCAACGTCAGGTTTCCACCTTAATCCAAGAACCATGACCGATGAGCAGGGATCGGAATCAAATGAAAGCGAATTCCGAACGTCGTGACAATATTCAGGAGGAATGTCTTCGAGTAAGGAAGGACAATTGCTTGTCCATTTCCTTAGTTCGAAGCACCCTTTACGCAGGATATCACTGATTTCCTTCATCAATTCTCGAGCCGAATTTAAGGAGCTGGCCCCTGTCACTATATCGTCAACGTACATGTCCTCAGTCAATGCAGACAAGGGATGATTGCCACCTTCATCCCGTGCCACCTGCGAAATAGTCCGAATAGCCAAGAAGCTTGAAGACGCCATACCATAAGTGACGGTCTTTAGCCGGAATTCCTGGATAGGATCCTGAGGGGAAAATCTAAACAAAATTCGTTGGTAGTCTTGATCAGTATCGGCCACCAGTATCTGGCGATACATCTGCTTAATGTCCGCAGTAAATACGACAGAGTGTAAACGAAAGCGAAGGAGAATCGACCCGATGTCCGATTGCATTCGGGGACCAACAAGTAACTGTTCGTTAAGCGCAGCCCCATTGGCTGGCCTTGCGGTGGCATCGAAAACCACTCGCAACTTTGTGGTCGTACTGTTCGGCTTGAGCACGCAGTGATGCGGTATGTAATATGGGCGATCCGACCGCGCCTGGTCGACCACTTCCATATGTCCCGATTCGAGGTAATCTCTCATGAAGGCGTTGTACTCTTCACGCAATTGAGGATTACCCGACAAACGTCTCTCAAGAGACAGCAAGCGACGATACGCGAGACTGTAAGAGTCTCCGATCTCGGGCTGTGGTGTCTTAAATGGTAAGGGAACAATGTACCTTCCTTCGGCGTTTCTGCTATGCGTCTCATCGAATAGACGTTCGCAACGCAATTCCTCGTCCGTGATTGGAGAGGATTTGGGTAGCTCATCAATCTCCCAAAATTTACGAATTTGGAGATCTAAACTGTCAATCGAAGAAACTAGGGAGGTGCGTGGAGCTGATGAATTGCAGGAAATCCTGCCCATCACTATCCAACCGAGCTTAGTTTTAAAGGCTGTGGGTCCGTCCGGCCCACAATCAAGACGCTCTCCTACAAATATTCGACTAAATATATCGACGCCAAACAATGCATCAATTGGAGCAGGTTTATTAAAATTAGGGTCTGCTAATGTAAGAATCTTTAGCTGTGGCCATTGAGCGATATCGAAATTATCATGTGGTATCTCATTGCAGATGGTCGGAATAACGAGGGCCTCAACAAGTATATTTGAACCAGAAGGTCCACCGCGCATATGGAACGAAGTGGAATCAATCGCCACAGATGTCGATTGCCCAATGCCTTCGACATATGATGTAGTCCCTTTTAAGGCTAATCCAAGTCGATGGGCGCACTTCCTAGTGATAAAGTTTGTTTGACTGCCACTATCTACCACGACACGAATTGTACGATATGTGCCAAAGTTGTCTAAAACCTGAACCGTGGCCGTGGGGAGAAGTGAAATATGCGTGGAGGGCATCGAACCACCCACCAAACATGATGTGGCTACGAGCGAGGCTGCATTAGCATTCGAAGTAGCAGATGTAGAAGGAGGCGCATCATTAACTTTAGATGGCACAGAATTTTCGAAATGCAATGTGGTGTGATGAGGCGCATCACATTTTGAGCAACGAATTTTGGAGCAACAATATTTTACAATGTGCCCTTGCTGAAGGCAGTTGACACAACGGTTGTGCTCCTTAACAATAGCGAATCTATTACGGGGGTTATGGTTACAATAAATAGGACACTTAGATAATGCATGATGTTCGTTGCATAAAACACATGCGTCGTTCAATTTCGCCTGTGAGTTTACTACCAAGTTTTTTGTGACAGACGTAGGATTGCGTCGGTTATAATGCGTCTGTGTACCTGTAGGAAGGACAGCGCGCGGGTTTGAGAACGAAGGGGAGAATGTCGCTGAGCCAGAAGTCCCAGGACGAGAGGATCGAGTAATAGGACGCGCTGTGTTTGCAGGAGGCTCCGCCAGTTCAAGGGCTTCACTAGCCGCTCGAAGGTGCTCCAGAAGAGAGTCGAAACTGGGAATATCTTTGTTGTCATTTTGTAACTCAAAACGTTGTCGAGTATCGCGATCAAGTTTATTAAATAACAGATAAAATAGAGGGAAATCCCAATCCTTGACGGGCAATTTCAAATTTCTCAAAACCGCGATATTTTCGTTGAAAGTATCTACGAGGTGACGCAATTCACTGGGAGAATTAGACTTGAGGGTTACATTTTGTAACTCCTCCCAATAACGAAAGGTTAATTTTCTTTTGCATTGATAACGATCAATCAAGGCTGAGTAGGCATCCAAATAGTTGGTTTCCGACAGAGGATAACCTTTTAATAGTCGAAGAGGTTCCCCTGAGAGAAGCGAAATCAAAATTGAGAAACGTTCTATGTTCGATAACTTTTTGTTATGATGTACCATAGTATTGTACATGTCATAGAATGAACTCCACAATGTGATATCACCGTCAAAATGCAATAAGTTCAAACGAGGTAGTTTTACAGATAGGTCAGTTTTAAACATGTCGAGTTCCTGCCCACTTGATTGGGGAGATGCCGTGAGCATCGAATGAATTTCGATAATTTTAAAATATTTATCGTCGACCTCTTGCCGAATAACATCCTCTTCTTCCAAAGATGCTGCGTCTGCGATTTCGGAGCAAATCTTCAAGTGATGCGACTCGAAGCTAGCACAATTATTTTCAAGACGACTAAACCGAGTCAAAAAAGTCGGCAAACGTGCGACGTCATTTTGAGCCTCTAAGGCTGCCGACAAACATTCATCAATCCGACGGATAGCAATAGATCGTTTCAATTCAAAACTACGGCGTACTGCGGCCTTCGGCATTTTTATTTACTTATTTTATTTTATTTAAAAAATCGATAACAAAATGTATAATTTAAAAGGTAACTGTGTAAATAAAATGGATTGTGGACTGTAAATGAAATGTATATATTGTACAGATCATCATATTGGCCACAGCATCTTAACAGATGATTGTTGCAGTGATTGCGGAAAATATTAGAAAAAAAAAAAAAATTTAAATGGTAAATAGCACGCGAATCAAGACGTTAGCAATCTGGTGTTGGCGCATTTCTTCTTGTGGCTTACAAGACCAATAGCAGCACGACATCTCTTGCCACATATGTCGCATATGAAACGCGAGTCCGAGGGAGAAGTGGATGCAGCAGCATTGAGCCTTTTCTGCTTAATATTATCGAGCCATGCTTCGTCATGTTTTATTACTCCACCTGCGATATCATTTCGCCATTCTGTCCTATTGTTGGCATGTGTTTCCCACGACCTGAAATCCAGACCAAAGCTTGACATGTCACGCTTGCAAGAGTCCTTGAATCTTAACAAAGGACGTCCAACAGGTCTCTTGGCATCAGCAATCTGTCCAAGCATGACTTCGCGAGGCAATCTAGCAGGGTCCATTCGGTGAACGTGACCAAGCCAGCGAAGTCTTCTTTGTTTCAGAAGTGCCATGATGCTGTTGCAGTTTGTTCGTGACAAAACGGCTTCATTTGTCATTCGATCCTTCCAAGTGACTCCCAAGATCCTACGGAGACAGCGCATGTGAAAAGCGTTTAGACGACGTTCTTGTTTGAGATAGGTGGTCCATGTTTCCGACGCATATAAAAGAGTACTAAGGACACACGTTTTGTAAACAAGGATCTTAGTGGCCAGCGTGAGTTTACTATTTTCCCAAACTCGAGACGAGAGTCTACCAAAAGTTGTTGAAGCTCTTCCAATGCGAGTATCTATCTCTTTGTTGTTACAGAGATTTGATGTTGTAGTGGACCCAAGATAGCAAAAACTGTCAACTAGTTGCAAAGGTTTTTCTTCCAGTGATATATTAGGTACTAAACGTGTACCTTGGACCATAATGACAGTCTTTTTGGTGTTGATACTCATTGAAAATAGTTTGCATGCATGGTCAAACCTCCTCACTAAATCTTGCAGATCTTCCTCAGAGTTGGCGACAAGTGCAGCGTCATCAGCGTACAGGAGTTCACGGGCCAGTACTTCATGGCACTTTTTCCTCGATCTTAGTAAGCTGACGTTGAAGAGTCTTCCATCGCTTCTTGAGTGAAGATGTATACCAACATTACAGTCACGAAATGCTACATCGAGCAAGATCGAGAAGAAGATACCAAAGAGAGTTGGTGCCAGCACACATCCCTGCCTTACGCCACGGTTCATGTTGAAAGCTGTCGAAGAATCACCGTCAAAGAGGACAGAGCCCTGCATGTTGTCATGAAAAGCACGTATCATGGCTAAAAGGGTTGGTGGGCACCCAATTCTAGACAGGATCTTATAGAGGCCGTTCCTGCTCACGGTATCAAAGGCCTTATTTAAATCCACAAAGGCCATATACAGGGGAACTTGATGTTCGCGACATTTTTCTTGAAGCTGTCGTAAGGTGAATATCATATCAACTGTGGATCTGCCAGCTCTAAAACCACATTGCGATTCAGGATAAACTCTGGTCGCAAGCGTCTCAAGTCTTTTTAGAATTACATTTGCAAAGGCCTTTCCAGCGACGCTTAGCAGCGATATTCCTCTGTAGTTGTTACAGTCGCCTCTGTCACCCTTGCCTTTATATAAAGTGACAATGTCCGCGTCACGCATGTCTTGAGGGATTGTGCCTTCATCCCAGCAACGGAGAAGAAGCTGGAAGACCGGTGGTGTGACACACTTTAGCCTGATCACTTCCGCTGGTAATTTATCACGCCCAGTGCTTTTGCCTAGTTTAAGATTGTTAAGTGCTTGTTGGAGCTCCTCAATCGTGGGAGGTGCATCTAGTTCTAATAAAGCTGGGTAATTTGGTAATAAGTCTAAAGCTTCAGGGTTAAAGTTAACTTTATCACAGTAAAGGTTAGAGTAGTGTTCTGCCCACCTATCGAGTTGTTGGAATTTGTCTGTTATGGGAATGCCGTTAAGATTTTTAATTACTGCACGTTTTCTGGTAGTAGGTCCAATGGCTTTCTTAATGCCCTGATACATGCCCCGTACATCTCCAATATTACGGCATTGCTGAATAGCCTCACATATTGTGTTCCAGTATTGATTCGCACAGAGCCGGGACATGCGCTGCACATCAGCTTTAGCAGTTTTGTAGTCGAGTATTCGACGTTCCTCATGTGGACTATTCATAAGTTGTATATGAGCGTGACGTTTTTTTTCAATGTATGGGCGCAATTCACCTTCACTAGCAGCGAACCAGTCTGTTTTAACCCTGCTTTGTTTTCCAAAAACTTGGAGACCCGACTCTAAAAGTGTATTTTTAGTTAGGTGCCATATAGATTCAGCATTCTGTAATCCATTAAGATGTTCTGGATTCAGTTTTTCCGTGACTACTGAGGCAAACTGGTTTTAACGACTAACATCTAATATGGCTTTGGTGTTAATGTTATTTTTACAACGAGTAATTTTGGATGAATGAATCTTCTTTGCTACGAGAGCCGTTTTGGCCACAATCAAAGAGTGATCGGTGTCACAGTTAGCACTATGGTATGTACGAGAATTTAGGAAGTCACGCAGATCCCGTCTTCTGGTTATTATAAAATCAATTTGATGCCAATGGCCTGAACGTGGGTGTTTCCATGACACTTTGTGAGCTTCTTTGTTTCGGAAGAAGGTGTTTGTTACACATAGTGACAGAGATGCGCAGAGTTCCAGGAGGCGTTGTCCGTTTTCATTCATGTTGCCGATGCCATGCAGTCCGATGCAGTTGGACCAATTATGCCAATCATTTCCAATCCTTGCATTGAAATCGCCCAGTAATATTAGCTTGTCTGAACTGCGCACACCTAACAGACACCGATGCAATTCTTCATAGAATCTATCTTTTGCTTCGGAGGGTGCTTGCAGCGTAGGAGCGTATGCAGAAATTAACATAACAGGCCCAGAGGATGATTTTAGATACATGTACATTAGTCGTTCAGAAATGGCAATCGGTGGGTCTGAGCAGTTAATTAGGTTGTTGCGGACTGCAAAACCAACTCCGTACTCGCGTCTTTCCTCGACATTATTTCCTATCCAGAAAAACGTGTAATTGTCTTCACGCAGGCTGCCTTGCTGTGGGAGACGAGTCTCCTGCAGTGCAGCTATATCAATGCGCAGACGTAAAAGCTCTCTATCAATAATGGCAGTTTTTCTCGTAGTAAGGCCATCGTTTGTCGGATGGTTATATTCAGGTAACATGGTACGCACGTTCCAGGTAGCAAATCGTAATACCGTCTTCTTGCCTGGGTTTTCGGAGTTTTTCTTACTTGTACTTCTTTTTCTGTTGTTGTTAGGTGGATTGTATTCCCATCTTGTTTAGACGCAGTAATGTGCCTACTGCTCCACACACCTTTAGGAGCGCAAGATGGGGGACGGACTAGTACCTTACTGGCTGGGGGCTGCCCAGCTTGAGGCGGGCGTTAACTAGTCAGTTAGCCGCAATGGGCTATCCCACCGTCAGAAGTCACCCCTGGCGCCTGCGCACACGTCCACTAGCGCGAGACTTATCACCGGTGACTGCGACTCCCCGTGTTGTTATCTGCACCATTAATGGTACAGGCGGAGTGTCCTCTCCACAAGCCACTGCATCGCCTGGGACGCAAATTATGAAGCCATAAACTTGCCCAGCATCTATGGATTCCTCTCGGCCTCGAGGACTAGATCCACAGGAGCAACAAGTCGCTATGTGTGGAGTCGGTTTGGCTGCAGGAGTTGCCGACTTGTTTAGGTTGTACCTATATCGTCGCCTACGGTACTCAGAATCCGTTGCCTCTTCCGCCAAACATACGCCGTACCGAAGTCCATCTTCTCCGCCGTAGTGGCCGTTGAGGACTTCACCCGTAACCCTGGGCAAGGGGTCCGCGTTATGACCCGCAGATCTGGGTCCCTATTCGAACTTCGCCACTCGCACACCCCGGCCTACTGAGATGCAGAGTGCCCACCCCCGCGACAAGGACGCGTCGAACAGGATTTGCACCAGTGAAGAGCAAGGAAGGTAACCCTGCACTTCCTGGAGCCGGGTTAATGTCCGCGTTTATGCCCGCGAACAAAGGCAATTGTACAGATAAGATAAGCCGTAAACAAGTATATAATTGTATAAATAAAATGAACTGTATATTATTATTAAAAAAAGCAAATTGAAGCTATGAGTAAGTCTCGCTTTCATTAAGAAATTGCGGAGATACTATAACTATAATTCAATAATAATTTCTATATCAATAAAATGTATAAGTCGTGTAAATTACTTGATTATAAAAATTTATTGGATTATAATTGATTTATTAACAACAAATAAATATGTTAACAATTTGTGTTACAGCTACTATCTTTAAATAGGAGTGAACACTTAATTGTATTCCATTCAAATAAATATTTAACAAACAAATAATGTAACAACATTACAATTAAACGAAATTACCAGTTTCACGATGAAAGTATTGTGTGTGAACCGCGTGGTATTACGTCACTCCTGATGATGGGACAGCTGGGCTGTTTCCACCACAAGAAGGATCCACGGCACGAAAGGACCATAAAATGTTTAGCCAATGTTCTAAACACACTAAATCGATACAAACGATACGAAAACGATAATCCAGTCGAAAGGTTGAAATACGTCAAAGCCAACTCACCGGAGTCCCGTTCTCGAAGCTAGATGGTCGGCGCCGACGATGGTGGTTGTTGCTGGATCCACCAGACACTATCTTGTACCACTTTCCACAATTAACGAGACGAAATTAAGCGAAAGTTCTATTCCAACGACGAACACGCACCATGCGTTCAGGCGCGCGTACGAGACTCACATCGAGTGAACCAGCGAGAAGGCAGGCGACGACAAAACTACCCTCCACTGGATTATATACGCGATAAAAAAAAAGTAGTAGACTAGGTCATCGTGAAACTGTATTTAAAACGAAATATTCTTAACTTATTTAATAAAACTACGCGGCTGCAACAATACCCGTGTAAAGTGATGATAATCACCTTGATCTAGAAAAAAGAAAGTAGATTCTTTCAAGTTTGAGACATCTATAAGGCTATTAAAATCCTAGTTAATAAAAAAAACAATATCTTTGAGAAACAAACCCTGCACAATAATAAAAAAATATATCCACATAATGAAAAGATTTTTTTTGTTGACGCGGAGAAAGTGACTTATTACTACCGCCCAGTGTTCAAGGGGAACGACTTAGCGTTTACTCCGCGGTGGCCATCTTTGGCGCATTAGGGACGGCTACGGGCTTCCTCCAACTCACGTCTAAGTTGTCCGCAACCGTCCCTAACATAATGAAAAGATACAACTATTTTTTTTTCTTTTGTGGCAGCCATGTTTTTGTTAGTCAAGATTTATTGTTTTTATTGCAATCTATGTTATGTCTATAATACTATGTGCTGTCGCAGGCTACATCCGGCCCATCGCGATGGCGAACATTAACCTCACGTACGCGAGCTATACTGCCGAGATCATCGGCTTTGGCAAAACCAGTCCCAGTGAGTTTGATTTATTCTAGCAATACAGTGACTTACGCACCTGACGTGAAATGCAGCTAAAGAAAGTACGATATTGTCAATGATGAAGAATGGTTTGGCTTAGTTTTTATGATTTGCTTCACTTAGAAAAATCTTTAAGTATCCAGTTCAAGTGAAATGTAAGAAAATCCCACAAAAAGCCTCGCTACTCTTTGGAAATTGACCAAAAAACCTCAGGCTGAGAGTCAGTCTAAACTTTGAGTTAAAACGATTAAATTGTAGGCTTGGGCAGACTTTAAAAGGTAGATTGTGAAGCAGTATTAATTTCATTTAATTCTCCTGTTTTCTTGCACTACGATGTGTTATTATTCTAAGCATCACGAAGTGACTTCATTGCACTTGAATAATTGGAGTGGCATCCATATTGTCTAGCGAGAGATGATTAATAATAATAATATAATAATAATAATAATAATAATAATAATAAGTTTTTATTTCTCTCAATCTTAACAAATTTTTTATGAGGTCCACCCATAAAGCAATTAAAGAATGCTTGTGTTGGGTGAGCCTCGCTCTTCCCGTAATTACAATATTCTGAGTACAATTAAATTAAATCAAAAGTTCAAGACAACATATTATAGCAATAACTTTAACGTAAATTAAGCAACAGTCTAAACATGTTTGTGTATGTGTGTGTGTGTGTGTGTGTGTGTGTGTGTGTGTGTGTGTGTGTGTGTGTGTGTGTGTGTGTGTGTGTGTGTGTATGTGTATGCGTGCGCGCGTGTGTGTGTGTGTGTGTGTGTGTGTGTGAGTGTGTGCGTACTTGTATGTGCTATTCATGAGACCCTATTCAAAAGAGATTCCACTTCTAGATAAGATTGGGATAATAACCACTCAATTACAGATCTTTTACAATCATAGAATTGCATAGGATATATATTTAGCTTCCTGTTTATCATATTGTATAAATATGTTGATTGTGTGGCAAATTGTCGGCTAGCGAAAGTGGTGCGAACTGGTACAGCAAGAGCCACAGTGTCTTTCCTTCTTTTATTCTGCCTTTCTTGGGAAAATGGTAATGATTTATGTAAATTCAGAATCAGATGCAGGATATATAGCTTTCTTACAGACAAAAGATTACTCATTTGGTACAAAGATTCAGTAGAAAATCTATAGGGTTTAAAATATAGAACCTTTATCAAAGATCTTTGGGCTATTTCGAGGTCTAGAAATTTTGTCTTTGTTGCTCCACCCCACACTGAAATGCAGTAAGTTATCACAGATTGAGACAAAGCGATATAGATTTTCTTTAGGGCATCTATTGGCATAACGTACCTAAGTTTTTTGAAAATAAAGATTAACTTCCTTACTCTACTCGCAACCATTTCAAGATGCATATGCCATGATAATCTCTGGTCCACCATAACTCCGAGGTATTTTATACAAGTAACTTTTTGTATACATGGACAGTTACAATCACCTTTTGAGGTATTAATACAATTATGAATACTTATTTCAATATCATCCTCTGGTTGGCTACTCTGGTATGGAGAGAAACAGATGTAATTGGTTTTAGAAGTGTTCAGAGTTAAGAGATTAGAATTGAGCCATTCAGATATTCTAGCAAGACCTTTTTCTGTAGCAATCTTGACGGCTTCCCAGGACGTTCCACTAAATACGACCGCAGTATCATCCGCATAAGAGAAAATTCTCCCATTAGTGTCCCTTAGCTCACACAGTTCATTTATATACACTAAGAACAACGTTGGACCGAGAACACTGCCCTGAGGAACGCCAAATGTAACATTTTCTTCTTCACTACAATATTTGTCTATTTTTACCAATTGCGTTCTCCCTTGTAAATAATTTGTAAGAAGAGAAAGAGCATTTCCCCTGATACCTATCATTTCAAGTCTTTGTATTAGTATCGGAATGGAAACCGTGTCAAATGCTTTCTTCAGGTCTAGAAAGACTGTGATGCATTTGTTGCCCTTATCTACCTCGTCTACAATCGCAGATGTTAATGCAGTGATGGCGTCTTGAGTAGATAAACCTTTCCGGAAACCATATTGAGAGTTAGATAAAATTTTGTATTTAGTCAGATAGTCGACCAATCTAGTGTTTATTAATTTTTCAATAATTTTTGAGAGTGAAGGTAAAACAGAAATGGGTCTATAATTATTCACGTCTTCTTTGTTACCACTCTTATGCACTGGGGTAATGATAGATCTTTTCAGAGCTCTAGGAAACACTCCAGAATTGAAACATAGGTTAGCTAGTTGACTAATTAGTGGTACTAAGAATTCCCTGGTCCGTTTTAAAAACCTAATAGATATCCCGTCATATCCTGGGGCTTTCCCTGAGTCAAGACCCAGTATAATACTGTTTACCTCTTGTGGGTCCGTTTCTAGTAGTACAAACGAGGAAACATGCATATTACTATTACCACTGGAGATACACTGACGGTAAGAAGGCTGTTTTAAAATGTCTTCAGCTAAAGTTTTTCCAATGTTTACAAAGTATTGGTTTACTGTATTTACCGAAAGCAAAGGCTGAGTGTCAATGTTAAGAAGATATATATTCGAGGCGAAAGGTTTTTTAAACTGGGTAATTTCGTTAATTGTGGACCAGAGATTTTTAGGGTGAATCATCGATTTATTTATTTTCTCTTTGTTGTAATGTTTTTTAAGTTTTTTTATTAAATTAGTGCAGAAATTACGAAAACGTTTATAAGTAATCTTTAAAATAACATTATGGGGATCTCTTTTCAACTTTATCTGCATAGTATTTCTAAGTCGTATACATCGTAAAGCTCCAGTGGTTATCCATGGTTTTAGAATCCGCATATTACTCGTAATCGTTTTAACTTTTGTGTTTGTGACAACGGCAGTCGCAATAATATTCATGAGGGTATATGCAAAAATATTAGGGTCATTACACGTTTGTAAAATTGTAAAATTGGTATCTTTTACCATTTGGTAAGCCTTGTCTGTGTCGAAGAATGTTTTAAACTTACTGCTCCTGTTTTGTTTGTACGTGTGAGATATGTTTAAAAGTACCATATTGTGGTCCGTAATCGTGGTGTTAAGAATAGCAACTGAAGCAGTATTTTTACTTGTGTCCATTTTTAACATGCTGTGATCTAGACAACTATCATACCAACTCTGAACAATTACGGTTAATTAAATGTAAATAATGAGTTAATATATATTTTGAGGTGATAAATGTGTTAATACTAAAGTAATTCTACTCAAGAAATGTTTGTGAGCAATTAAATACAAAATTAGTGCAGTTGTCAGCATAAAAGTATTCAGTGACTATAGAATAACAAAATTTAATAAAACTTGAAGCTACTCAACAAATTGGATATTTAACAACATTTACAGTGAATATACTCATGAAGTGAACTAAATTACTGCTAAATATTGATCATAAGTGTTAAAATTTATAATCATAACCTCAATCACAAACTAGCATCGAACGGATAATTCAATTCAAATAACCGACATTTTACCAATATTCATTAAAAATATTCAAAGCAGTATTTTAATTCAACATTTCACTCATCGGTGCGTTGGACCGGCGGTAATGGCGCTGTAGACTGACTCTGAGGCACGCGTGTTCAAATCCACAATTCATCGAAATTTTATATTCATCATATTTTGATTTTAAAATACATAAAATAATTTACCCAAGGATAAAATGGATTCTCATTCATGTTCGCGATGTAATAATACTATACAAACCAGAGAATTTATGGTATGTTGTACGTGTAAATGTAAATACGACATAGACTGCGTAAATGTGTCGTCCAAACGATTCAATCTAATAAGAAATACGGAACATATGAATACATGGAAGTGTCCAGAATGTAGAAAAGTAACAGAAAATATTGACAACACTTCTTCAAGGGATAATAACAGCATGCTTTCACCAAATTCACTTAATAATGTGACCATACGTTCAAAAATAAAGAACATTCAAAATTTAGAATGTAACGAGGAATTAGATGATTCCTTTAATAGTTTCCCTAATATATCTATGGATAATAATGGCGATTTAATGGATATTTTGAAGACTCAACTATCACAACTAACTCAACAGTTACAAGCAGTACAACATAAAGTAGACACTCTCACAAACGAAAAGGTTACTTTGGGAAAACATATAGATAATCTCTCAGATACACTTCAAAACGTACAGGATAAAGTAGATCGACTCTCAAATGAGAACAAGGTATTGAAAAATCAGATAAAACAAATTACTGAGGCAAGTGGATTGTTGAATAATAATTCTGCACAAAATAAAATAAGCAACAAAATAATCAATGAAAAAGACAAACAAAAATATCAAGTCATACCGAAGAAGAAGTACACCAACGATTCGAACGACCCAGAGGAAAAAGAAAAATCTTTGATTATAAAAAACGATGAAAAAAGCATATTACAAGACTTAAAGAATAAACCTAACTTATGTATTATCAGTACGAATAAAAGCCAACAGAAAGTTTTGAACTTAATACAACAACAATTTGGTGAATCGTACAACTTTTGTAATTACATTACCACTAATGGAGGAATTAAAGAAGCCCTTTATGGAATAGAATCTAAATTAAGAAACTATACCATGAGTGACTATTGCATCTTTCAGATCGGAGAATCGGATTTTAAAACGACTGGGAACTATATACAGCTAGTACAATTTATCAGATCATGTTTTCAGAATATTACATACACCAATATTATTATATGTCTACCTACATATATATGTGGTGCCAAACTTTATAACAGCAGAGTTGAATTATTTAACAATATGTTACATCTAGACATTCAAACTCATCAGTATGCCTATTACTTTGATACGAACAAAAGCCTTACTAACGAAATGTTCTCTTTTGATTCAGGAAAACTTAATTACCGTGGTATAAGTAATATTATCATAACTGCATCTAAATTAATAAAACAAATAAGATTTGAAAGAAATGACACTCTCAGAAACATGCAACATCAAATCATGCCAACAATTTCACCCGACAACAACTTGTCAAATAATAAGTTTTTTCTTTTATAATAGTATTTATGTCTTACATCAAAATATTGCTGGTCTTATAAATAAGTCAGATAATTTAAGCATATACATAGAACAGTTTAAAGCACAAGGAAAAGAACTTGACGTGGTGTGTATAACTGAGCATTTTATGATGGACGAAGATAAAGAATGCTTACATGTACCCAATTTCAAGCTCGCGGCGAACTATTCCAGAGATTCAAGAAGAGGAGGCGCATGCATATTGGTAAAATATGGTCATAGTTTTAAGACTTTAGAATATATTAATAGTTTATCTGTAATGTATCATATCGAATGTTGTGGTATTGAATTAATTGAACATAATATCATAATAATCTGTTTATACAGGATTCCAGGTTCTGATATACATATATTTTATGATAAACTGGATTCTATGTTAAAGAAAATAATCTCAAAAAATAAAAACCATGTTATACTTTGTGGAGATTTTAACATTAACATGTTAACACAGTCTAACCTGTCTATAGACTTCGAAAATTTTCTTTCTGGCTATAATTTAACATTACAAATTAGAGAACCAACAAGAATACCCAGTAACACATGCATCGATAATTTTGCACATAATATAAAAAACTGTAAAAGCGAAATTATTGAATTAGGATTATCAGATCATACAGCACAGATATTAAAATGTCCAGTAACAAGAACATGTTTACTCAAAAAATGGAAAATAAAAAGACGCGACTATTGTTTGGAAAATATGGAGAAATTTAAAAATTGCGTACAAAACTTAACATTTTCAGAAATAAAATTATGTAATGATCCTAATATAGCGTATGTTAAATTCTTAGATAGCTTTAAATGCCTTTATGACCTTTGCTTTCCGTATAGGTATTTCACTAGATCCTTATTAAAAAAGACGAAATGGATATCTAGAGGAATAAAAATTTGTTCGAAAGTCAAAAGATCATTACTATGGAAGTGTCGAAAAAATCCTAGCGAAAAAAATAAACATGATCTTAAAACATACTCGAAAAAACTACGACATATTATAAACTTAACCCAACGATCACAAAATAACGTATATATTAATAATGCAAACAACAAATCAAAAGCCATTTGGCATATTATAAATAAATCTAAATATGATAACCCAAAAGAGCCCATAACAAGAATTATAAGAGATAATATAGAAATCACTAATCCATGTAACATAGCAAATGCCTTTAATGACTTTTATATTGAGCAAAGTAATAGAAGTACAAAAAATGATCATGAAAAAACCGTTTTTAAATCTAAAATGCTATTCATGAATAATAATTCAATGTTTATGCGACCATCCCTTCCTGAAGATGTGCACAGTATTATTCAATCATTAAAAAATAAAAATAGTGTAGGTTATGACGACATATGTACAAAAGTGTTGAAATATGTTTCACCGATAGTAGCTCCACCTCTCAGTCACATAATTAATTTAAGCATTTTAAATGGTGTATATCCAGACAAATTAAAACCAGTTATTATAAAACCTATGTATAAGAAAGATTCTAAAGAAGCAATGAAAAACTATAGACCCGTAGCTTTAATACCAATTATATCAAAAGTATTTGAAAAATTTATATATCACGCTCTTTATAAATTCATTGAAATGAACAAGATATTAGCTAATGAGCAAAAAGGTTTTCGGAAAGATAAATCAATAAACATGGCAATTTTCGATCTCGTATCTCCTATATTTAAAAAAATGGACCAAAGAAAACCTATTTGTGCTATATTTATGGACATGCAAAAAGCATTTGATTTTGTTGACCATAACACACTCATACAAAAATTAGAAGCTTATGGATTCAGAGGTAATATTTCACAATTAATACAATCTTATTTGAGTGACCGAATTCAGTATACCGAAATAACACACATTTCTCCGAAATCAGCCAAGGAAATTAAATTTAGATCTAAAGGCCGCAAAATTAAATTCGGTGTACCACAAGGAAGCGTATTAGGTCCTTTACTATTCCTACTGTATATAAATGATCTACCCAGGCATATAAGTCATCAGATGGTGTTGTTCGCAGACGATAGTACGGTTTTAATTCATTGCAATAACCCTTGTGCCTTTGAAAATGACATAAATAATGCACTTAACACAATTATTGAATGGCTTACAGATAACAATCTTTTAATTAACATAAACAAAACTAAAGTCATGTTCTTTTCCCAGCGAATAAAGTCACCAGGTTGTGTTGTTAAGTATAAAAGTAATATTGTTGAAGAAACAACTACAACCAAATTCTTGGGCTTACACTTAGATAAGGATATGTCATGGAAAACACACGTTGACAATGTTTGCAAGAGGGTAAGTAAATATTCGTACGCCCTGTATAGGTTGTCTAAAATAGTTAATATAAAGGCCGTCGTAGTAGCGTATCACGGGTTCGTGGCGTCGACGTTGCGTTATGGCATTATTTTCTGGGGGAACTCCGTAGCCAGAGACAGGGTTTTTAAGGCACAAAAGCGTTGTATTCGAGCTATGGTCAAGATTAAAACATCAGAAAGCTGTAAACCACACTTCTTATCATTACAATTATTGACATTTCCATGTTTATACATTTTTGAAGTGGCGGTATTTGTCAAAAGTAATACATACTTATTTTTAAAAAACTATGAAGTATCCCACCGTACATTACGCAATAACCAAAAACTGTGCATTGTACCATCCAAGACGAAATTAAAGCATGAAAGCTTATTCTGTTTGGCACCAAAAATATTCAACAAAATACCGAATACAATAAAGTCGCTTAATGTAGTACAATTTAAAATAAGATTTTTTAATCTACTTAGAAATAAATGTTATTATTCCGTTGAAGAGTATTTGAACGATAATAGCCTAGCCTAAACGATAAGGATCTTAATATTGTTATTGTTTGTTGTTTGTTTTATTGAAAGAATTTTAAGTTTTTAGTTAAGTAATTATGTGATGTAATAGTCTATATAAAAATAATATATTTGTACGCTGTCGCAACGGCAAAGCATAGGGAACTGTAAACTACCTATGCTTACAAATAAAGAATTTGATTTGATTTGATTTGATTTGATTTTACCTGGTGGGTTTACTGTGCCCTGGAAGAATACCATGTATAGATAGAACGTTGAGGTAGTTTAACCTGTTACTACGTTCCTGAGGCTTTTCTGTAGGTTTCGGACTTAGATTAATGTTAATATCACCCATTATTATAATATTTTTATGCAAAGTAATAGTTTCTAAATGTAGGTTTAAACTTTGTATGAAATTGTCCGCATTTATAACAGATGGAGAACGGTAAATGCCAATAATGGTATAGTTAGAAATAATAATTTGTAGGGCGGAACAGTGAGTAAGATTCAATTCAGTTACGCGAGCAAGGTTGTCGTTTTTAACGTAAGCAACGACACCGTCATTTTGATTTAGTTGAGTAACGGAATGATGTGAGGTGTAATTTTTCAGCACCGGTATATTTTTGGAAATATTTAGTCTACATTCTGTCAATATTAGCACATCAGGCTCAAATTTTAACTGTGAAAGGTTTATTTGAAGGTCATCCATATTGCTATACACACTCCTTATATTTTGTGTTAGTATTGTGAAATTGTTACGAGAAGACACCTGCGTAAAAGAGCTTAGGTTTTCTATATTACATTTGATTGAGTCCGCAATTTCTATATTGTCCAATTCTTGTAATGTACCGACAAAATTATTCATAATTGCAAACATATTTAAACGACAAGTCGTCACAACAAAGACTGTTATTTTTAGATGAATAAACGAAGTCTGTAGAAAAATTGGTTGAATCTAATAAATCAGAGCTAACAATTTGTAGAAAAGCTATAATTATCTGTATGATAGAATATAGAATAGGCTTTGAGTTGTTTGAGTGCTTGCACATGTTTGAGATGTGTTGAATGGATAGTGTGTTATGAAGTGTATAGTGTGACAATTTATATCTAAGGTAATACAGTTTTTTATAATATATTTTAGTACAATTTTTTTGAAAAACATTTAAATGACTTAATACTATTACAGAGGCATATTCGTGAACGAAACTTATAACGCAAATAATGAACCAGGATAGTCACGATTCTTGTGTTAAGCGGTGTAATTGCGATTCGTTGCTAACAACTATGACACGTGAGGTATCATCCTTTCTTATAAGAACTCTTCCAAATGATGTCCAACAATATTTAAATTTTTGTGTTCTTACCAGATCTCTTGCTAAGAAAAATAAGCGGGCGCTCTTTGATGTCAACTGTTCCGATATATATACTGGCGTATCTCCATTGGAAGTATGTCCTAGATGTTTCGCCTGAAGTTTACTTTTGTTTTTTATATTAAAAAGTTTAGTTTTCTTCATCAAATCGTTCTTTAAAATGGTTGATCCTAATTCTACAATGATATGAGGAGACTTTACTCCATCGTGTTTCCCCTTCAATCTGTATATGTCTTTTATATCAGATGATTGCATATCGTGATTAATGGTATTTGAGAGTGCTAGTGCCATGCCAATTAGATCCTCTCTAGTTTCATGGTTTTTCTGTGGGACATTTTTAATTTCGATACTTGATTTTCGTGATAACCTCTGCAAATCCTCTATTTTCTCTTCTAGCAACGTTATGTATTCTCGGTCTTTTTTGCCCTGTGATTCGAGTTGTTCAATCTTTTTACAAAATTCTTCATTCTGGTTCATCAAAAGTGAGATGGCGCCTTCTATGTTAGAGTTAGACTGTTGGATCCCTTTTATGTTTGCAGTGATTTCCTTCAGTTCAGTTTGTTGTGCAATCATGAACGAGTTCAATAACTCCTTTACCTCGTCTTTGAAGTTATTAAAATCTGAAGAATTGTCATCATTCGGCCTTTTGTTGCGTGTGAATACATAGCTCGCTGGGGTTTTAGCGTTATTATTATCTTCATCCGCAGGTACACTTGAATTAGACAATTCTTGGTTTTGATTGCACTTCAATGTTGTTGATTTCTTGCTTCGCAGATTTAATTTGGTATCCATCGCTGGGGTGATCGGTTACCAGGAGAACACGAATGACAAGAACACAAAACACTGATTATAACCGATGCCGAGCACTAGCAAGTAATGAGTGTCCAGTCCAAGTTATGATGGACGCGATCGAGCGTTTGGTACAAAATCACGATCCGTCTAGTATATCTTGAGCTATATGATTTACTGTAACTAAGTAAACGATCTTTAATGTGATTGTACAAAGCGACACCTCTTCAATGATTATGCACTCCTATTTTTTTACTTGAATTAAATACGTAACTTTACTTATTGCTTTAAAATTAAATAAAATACTGTCACACCGACACGTCTAAACACCGTCGCGGTCCGAGGGGGAAGGGGGAAATCCTTATTTCCTTTGGATATTTCCCAGCTTATCTTGGAAAATGACTCACGTGGTCCACTGTGACGGATTTTTAGTGTACAATACTATCTTTATACAAATAATCTTCATAATTGATTCTGTCTCACAGGTACCGAGATCACTGATTCGCAGAGTCTGCGCGACGCGTTCGTCCATGTGCTGGCGAATGACGAGTGCCGCATGTACTACGGGAACCTGATCGAGCCGGAGCACATGTGCACCAGCGGCAACAGCGGGCGCGGCGCGTGCGGCGGCGACGCCGGTGGACCTCTCATACTCTACTCCAGCGCCGGGAACGACGTCCTCGTGAGTAGCTACTTAGAGTTCATACGTGAACAAAGTGACCTAATGGTAAATGGAGAGTCCAGATAGTGTCAATTAACGCAAGTATACCGGCTTCTTTGAAAGACATGGTGATGCCGGAGCGCGCACTTAATTAGGGGGATTTTTTTGCGAATCCCTATGTTGGGGGTTATTTAACTTAATTAGGGGTTATGACAAAGCAGATCATATCTGACAATATTGTAACTGCCCCATGTTTCAGATCGGCGTGGTGAACTTCTGGTCGTCGAACGGGTGTGCGTCGGGCTACCCCACTGGGCACACGCGCGTCTCACACCACTTCAACTGGATCCAAAGCCAGCTCTAAACACTTACCAACTGTGTTTATACTCGTAAATAAATGATATGCATTGTACTTAACTCTTTTCATAGCTATAAGGTGTTACTCACGCCTTTCTTGGGGACGAAAACGCTGAGAGATTCTTTTGTCTTGGTCTACTGACACACTAAGAGTTTTGTCAGGGATTTAGTAACGTCCTCCCAAGTCACTATTATAATGCTAGTGCAATGGAGTGGTTTTGGCACGATCGGTTTGAGGTCCCGGAGTCATAAAAAAAGTTGTTACGGCTTCATCGCATGAAAGCCTTTCCCGCTAAATCCCTGTACCGATCCATATCGCCATCTGTACGTTGCTGGCGCCATCTTTTTTATTGCATTGAATAAAGAGACGAGTATGCCGTCCGCCTGAGGGTAAGCAATACGGCCATCCATACACAGTAGCAACACCATCTAGCACCTTGAGTTACAAAGTACTGTGTGGCATTCCACTGTGCTCGTCATCCTGAGACATATGATGTTAAGCCTTATTATGTCCAGTAGTTACACTGGCTACAATGTCCTTCAAACCGAAACACAATAGTGCATGCACACTGCTGCTTGGCGGTAGAAATAGACATTGCGGTGGTGGGTACCAGACGGACTCTTACATATGAGAGTCCTACCACCGGTCAGTCGCCCTACCGTATTGTAAAACCGAATTGGTTTTTGTGGAAAACTAGTACGCCCGGTAAGAGATGAGGGATGATAAGACGTTCTAGAAGTTTACCTAAAAATGGTAACAGCGTTATAGGTCTGTAGGATTTGGGATCATCGGGAGACTTATCGCCACTTTTAGGTATTATTCGAATGAAACCGGAACGTCATATTCACGTAAATATACCTTCAGCAATACATCGGTAAAAGACGGTTAAAAATGGCTGACCGGCTGATTTACGAGCTTCTTTAATCATCTTATTGGATACTTTGTTTAGCGGTAAAGATGTCACGATGCTAATAAATTCATCAAACGTTGCGGGTTTGAGACAGGAGAGTTTGGCAGTTCCGCGGCCCACATTCTAATTTGATTGTGATACTCGCTGTCGTTAACAGTATCATCGGGTATAAGAGAATTTAATAGAACTTCCGTGGTCTCCTCAATACCAGTCGTATAGCTACTATTAATTTTAATCTTATCAATGTAAGCCAGATGAATTGACCTATTTGCAAAGATGATGATGATGATGATTATTATTAGATGATTTATTTACTCATGATGCAAAGGAGACCACGGGCCCTCTTTATCCAAACGCGCGGCAATTTTACGCAATAAATTACCTTTAGATTTTTGTACCTACTGCTGCTCTATAATGCAACCTGACAATTTTAAGTACATTAAAAGCAGATGTAAATACTGCACTAGTGTCACGACGCTTTTTAAGCTTATTAAATCTCCTGCGCGCCCTGCGAAAAGTTCGCCGCAGGTAGACTAGATAATCGTTCCACCAATCACATCTACGAGTGTTAGTGACGGAACCTCGGCCGATAGCAATATCCACACAGTAGGTAAGTAGGTAGGTCCTTATAACCCATAAGCAAAGCATAAGAAATTTTTTTTGCCTTATAGTGGTTTTTGAAGTCGGTGCTATTTTATGTTATATACAGTGTCATTATGACATTGCGTTACTAAATGAAACCACATATTAAGCACGACCTCTGCAAACATTGTGCAAAATATTATCCATGGATAACACATACTTTCGCCAATAATCCCGATTATAGTTTTATAGTTTTTTGATCACGCTGTGTTTTAGCGCGCTTGACTTTATTGAATGAATTACATCACAGCTCACAATGTTATTACAAAACCCATATGATTAAGAAGGGCAACTCACAATTTATCTTTCACTCACATAGTTGCAGCAGTACCGCTTGGGACGTGGAATTAAAAAAAATATTTCAATTACTACTAGAGTAGTCCCTACCCCCTAACTAATACGTTACAAATATCAATATGAAATAAAAAAAAATCGCCATATAATTGTATGAAAAGGAACTATGTATTTGTTTCATGTTAATAATACACATTGTTTTCGTTAGTAAATAACTTTACCTACCGAAATAAGCACTTAAAGTTATTAAGTGCTTATGTGCAGTCGGGTAATTACAAAAGTTACTAGATTTTAATCTATTGATGATATTTTTTGGGTTCCATATGATATTTCAACATTTATTTTAATTTAAACATCAATATTTCGGTCCGTCATATCTAAAATAAGTTTAAGTAAATACTTTATACTGCCTGCTTAATAATGCTATTATGCCTTCTGTACCTTCTCACCTCTAGCTACATTTTGTAACGCGTCAGAGTCGTTGATCTTGTTACTAACACATTGAAACTAACGTGCAGGTAACCAACATGTTATGTCTCTTTCGCACGCCATTCATTACAATAGGGCATAAGCGTGCACTTAAACACGCTGTGTTGCCAGTATAAACATTTTTACCGACATGATTGCTAAAACGACACAGCTTTTCAAAGATTCGGATATTCGTTTATTTATCACATCGATTTCTAACATACTTAAACAAGTGTATTAAATAATAAAATAAGTAGGGTAATTATGCTGATGAAAAGTCTACTTAAAGGAATACGCAGCAATATCTTTGTATTGTAAAAACAACATTATTTTAAGCAAAAAAGCATACTAGAACTCTTAAATCATTTGATTTCAATAGTCATTGTGGTACGGTTAAAATAGCATACATACGACAATGTAAAACAAAAATAGCAATGCCTTGGATGGATTGCAGCGACGGGCTATCCGCATTGTAAATGATGCAGACGAAACAAAAAGTTTGGAGCCACTGCAGCTGCGCCGCGACATCGCCTCGCTCAGTGTGTTCTACCGTCTGTATCATGGTGAGTGCTCTGAAGAATTGTTTAACCTTATCCCCTCCTCTCCTTTCCTAAACAGAACCACGCGTGCTGGCTTGCGGAACCACAGCTTAGTGGTCTGTTCCATCCCGGCTCGAACCAAAAGGTTCAGTAATTCATATTTCTGCCGCACCATTAAGCTGTGGAACAGTTTGCCAGCGTACGTGTTCCCTCCTTCCTACGACTTAGGGTCCTTCAAGCGGAGCGTGAAGAAGCAATTAAGCAGGCCGGCATAATTGTGCCGACCGACCAGGGATGTTTATCTCTTGCCGGTCGACACAACTTTTTGGGCTTCACTACATTTACCATCAGATGCAGTGAAGCCACTTTGTCGAGCCTATGATAAAAAAAAAAAAAAAAAAAAAGCAAGATATTGCAGAATTAGGTAATAGTACAAAAGCTTGGTATCCCTGTGGAAACACATGTTAAACAAACATCAGCTGAGGGGGCCAAGGATCGCGCACCTCGGCCGCCGCCTAGTCGGCATTTGCTTTGTATAGGGCTGCCATCACCTAAGTTGCCGACGCCGGATAAACACGGCAAAAATCCCGGACATTTGGGCGAAATATTGCTTTATTCCCGGAAACTTCTGACAAAGAGTACCCCAGTACCTACGCACCGCATAATCAATCGCAATTTTTAATAGTACCTGCCTGAGTAATAATACGTAAAACTGTCATTATCTACTAACTACTTTTAGTGACTCAACCAAGTGCACAAAAATCCATCTACATACCTACGTTTTACCTACTTACAATAATTTTGCTCATTAGTCAATTGAATATCTTAGTTATCTTAAATAAGTTCAGTCATTGGTTATTATTGAAAGCTTTAGTATTTAAAACGTACATACCTAAATGTTACTTATTCTTGACAAGTGTGCGAGTATCGTATTAAGTAGTAAAAATTAAACGTACCCTACTAATAAATTACGACAATTCCAGATAATAGCAATAAGTACAAGCGACATTTATCAAAATGTGTAACGTGTCGAAATAGATCGCGATTCGCGGTCCCGGAATTCCAGGATTCGTGGGCTTCATGCATACCCGGCCATGCCTAAAAAATAATCGTAAGGATACCTCGCCCCGCACTCTTTTCCTCGCGCATGCGCCGCGTACATGCGGCGGCCGGCGCGCGCGTCGCCCGCCAGTAGTGATGCGACTCGAGTAGGATTTTATAACTCGATTCACTCGAGTCATTTCAGTAAGTTACTCGAGTTGTACTCGAGTTTTCGAGTCACTCGAGTCAAATATTTTGTATTTTCACGCCATGCAACTCGAGTGACATTTTTTATAGGAGTTTTTAAAACCTTTATTAACCTGTCAATATTCCCTTGCCAATTATTAAGCGAAAGTCGTTTTTACACGCCTACCTATAGGATTCCGTTTCCGGCTACATAACTGTCAACACCATAGTGATAATCTCCGTTAAATTGCGTGAATTATAACAGTTTGAGCAAATTCTATACATCAACTTCGTCTCAAAACACTCGCTGAATAACTGTGAAGTTTCTACAATAATTAGTTCAACGTGAATATTGAAGCTTGCCGAACAATCAAAAGCACAAGATCACCGATAATTTGAGGTTAGAAATCAAGAAACGATTCATTCATTGACACTGACATTGTACAACATCAGCAAAACTGACACATCAAAGTGTTACCAACTAGGAATAAATTAATTCTACCATTTTCTACCAAAACATTCCTTCATACGAAGACGCATAAACTATAATACAATGGAAGGTCAGTTTCAATTACTATTCGACAAAATGAAGATCGAGATGCAAAACCAAAATGCTGAATTGAAGGAGTCCATTACAAAAAGTATTATGGACAAAATGGAGGAGAAATTAATTTCTATAAAGGAGGAAAATAAAAACCTGAAAATTAAAGTAGAAAAACTGGAGAAAGAGATACAGAACCTAAAAAGAGAAGAGAGAAATAATAACATTATAGTATTTGGCTTAGATGAAGAAGAAACTTCCACTTCTGAACTTCTTCAAAAGTTTAAACAAAATCTTAAACTTGACTCAAAGATTAATATAGAAGAAAATGATGTCAACAAAATTCATCGCATTGGGAACAAAAACAGTAAAAGTAACAATCAAGGCCGGTACTATGCTCGTTCATAAACAACTGGAAAAAGGATGAAATCATTAAGAATAAAAAGAACCTAAAGGAGCTCTATATAACTGAGGATTACTCGAAAGAAGTGTTGGAAAAGAGAAGATCGCTGAAAGCAGAATTAATCGAAGAGAGGAAAAAGGGTAATATAGCATATCTAAAATACGACAAACTAATAGTTAAAGAGAACAAAAACAATCAAGAAAAAAGGAAAAGAGAAAATTCTGCATCACCCTCCTCTTATACTAACTAACCAACCAAAAAAACAACAGACGGTAAATACAGTCAAGGCAAACCGGATAAATGCTTTTGATGCGATGCGTTCTAGATCTAACTCTCTTTCTGAACCATCTACTAGCAAGAAACAATAACAACGAACTATCGGCAAACGGAATCCAACACCAACCCAGGAAACTAGCAAAAATACCATAGAAAAACATCAACCTACCCCAAGCCGACTGGTCCTCGTGGGGGAAGAAGACTACAACCCTCCAACAGACAGCATACGTCACAAACATCGAAAGTCTAAAATCTACGTCGCAGCCCTCAACGTCCTAACCGTGAAAAGCGAAGAAAATCTTACCGAACTAATGTATGCATTAAAACAAATTAAATGGGACATAATGATTCCTTATGTTTACGCGAATGTTAGACATTGAAATTAAACAATTATCACGGATTTTATCGCCAGGATACAAAGACCCTTGGTCCATAGTGCAAATATATTCCCATACAGAAAAATCTAATCTAGAAACTATAAATACGTTCTACTTAGATATTAACAAAGCTATTCTAGAGCACGCACATAAAAACCTCATTGTGATGGGAGATTGTAACGGTCAAATTGGAGAAAAGCGTCTAGGAGAAGACACAGTACTAGGACCATTCACATATAGCAACAAAACAAGAAGTAGAAATGGAGAAAAAATTATAACCTTTGCACAGGAAAACAACCTAACCATTCTAAATACTATGTACAAGGCAAAAAGTAAAAATATGTGGACATGGGTCTCGCCAGACGGTAAAACAAAAAACCAAATTGATTTTATCATGACTATGGACGCGAATCTTCGTTTCGAAAAACACATTACATCGTCGATACAAAATTGTTTTTATAGATTGAAGCTCTTATATAAAATACGACCCTTTCTGTCGCAGGAATTACGTGTCCGGGTAATTGAATCTTTAGTTCTTTCCAAATTAAACTATGCGGATACTGTATATGGACCTAGGTTATTGGCTCGAACTAAACGCTTAATCCAGAGAATGCAGAATGCAACGGCGCGGTTTTGTTTTACCGTGCCACCTAGAGCACACGTGACACCTTTCTTAAACCAGTGTGGTATTCTTAAAATGAAATCGCGGCGTAAGTTGCACCTAGCGTGTCTTTTGTTTGGCATTATTAAACATCAAGAGCCATCATATTTATATAATAAGTTATCTTGGGTATCGAGTAGACGGGAATGTGCAAGCAGGCAGTTATCAATTCCTTACCACAAAACAGCAACATTCGAGGGTAGTTTTCGCTACGCGGCATCCAAAGTGTGGAATAATATCCCACCACCTCTCAGACAGATTAATTCATTGGGCACTTTCCGTTTAAGGTTACGGCAACATTTAATCGATGCTCAACGCGATGAATATAACATTGATTATGATACCTCATTTATTTAGGTCTTGATTTAATTTTTTAATATTATCCATTGTACAACCCTAACGCAGATTATTTAATACTATTATCTAATTACAATACTATTATTATTATATATTATTTTTTTAATTATATAATAATATGATGTTGGTGCGCATAAATGTTTCTTTATAGCGTCTGGTCACCTGCAATAGGCTTTCCATTTCTTAATTATTTTCTGCTGAGCTTGAAGTGAGTATACTTAATTTTTCATCCACTCGGATGGAGGCCTGAAATGAAGGGTGGTGAATATTAAATATAGGTACTTAAGTTATAATCATATTTTGTACGGATAGGTATAATTTTATCTAAATAATTAATAATAATAAAATACTTTCATAATTTAATTTATGTCTAAACATGGTAGGCGTAAAGAGACAAATGAACATGGTATAATTATTATGGCGCCTACCTATTTGGTATGGCCTTCTTGTTTTGAGTCCGCTGGCGTCTGTAGCTTATAGTACTCCTCGGAGTAGGTTTGTGTCTTTTATGTCGTGACTAAATTCAACGTTAAGTATCACACTGTTATAATGTTTTCATAAGAGACACACCTGCAAAAAATGCTAATAGTTAAGATTTTTACGTACTTTCCAGGGCTATATTGAAATCAAGTATGTACTTGCATCATTGCACATATAACTACTACGCGTTTCTCACTATTATTATAATGTTTTCTGCATGGATGATATTGATGGCTGGTTGCTAATCAAGCGGAGTGAGCGCCTTGTGCCGCCCGCGCGCCACTCCCGCCCGCTCCGCGATAAGTCCATAGCCGTCTCGTATATCCTTAGTTTTAATTAAATTATTATTTATTTCCGGACGCTGGTTGCCGCTGCGCCACTTGTCTCGCCCGTTGTACGACAAACGATGAACTGTCGAATGCCGCTATTTGCGGCGTGGCAGAGGCGCACCGGATGCCTAATCAGTGTATATAATTATACTTAACTCTTAACTATTAATCCACTTATAGTATCTATTTGCTTCCTTTTCCCACTATTTTGTTTATCTATTTATTCCCATTCGTCTAATATAGGTAATTAATCCGTGAGTCACTATCCATTAAGTGAGGGTTCCAGTTGAAAACCAGCGCCAGGCACACCTTGCCTGGCATTCTATGCTGAACTGGATCCTTTTCGACAGTATCATGGGATGCACGTTGCCCGCATGCATTATGTTAATATCTAAGTATTACTTTTTAGTGAATTGTTTGTGTGCGTCCCAGCATATTGTGCGAATAAATTTTTCTTTCTTTCTTCTTTCTTACTAACAGGAAAAAATACTTCACTAACTTCACTGTCATCAAGAAATTAAACTTTAACACCAATCATAGGCTAATTAGAACAGAAATAGAAGCAACACAACCTAAAAAATCTAGACCAAGGAAAGAAACAGGTAATACAAAGCTCGGGAAACATCAACTAGAACAAATAACAAACGGTCTGAGGAACGATTTTAGGGACTTCAAAAACAACGCAAAAGATCTAGGAATCCAAGAAAAATACAACGTGATAGAAGAAACTATCAAGAATCAATTACAACGCATTGCAAATAACAAAATTGAACCAAAAAAATGGCTAACTACGAAAACAATCGAATTGCTGGCAGAAAGAAACCATTTAATCAGTGCTAAAGATACACAAAATAGAAGAAAAGGACTAGCGAAAATAAGTAAGGACATCAACGACAGCATGAGAAAGGACAGAAAGCAAAATATAATGGAAACTATAGAAAAGTATATAGCCAAAACGGGTGGAACAAAAAGAGCGTATAAGGAACTTAAGAATTCAATGGACTGGATCGTCAAAATGAAGAACGAAAACGGTAAATGGAATCACTACAGAAAAGACTTATTGAATATAGCTACATCCTATTTCAAGAATCTCTACAAAAACAACACTATACAAGATGAAATCAATTTGGAGAACATCTTAGAAATTCCTAGCATTCTCCACGCTGAAGTTGCAAAAGCTATAGATACCCAAAAGGAACATAAAGCACCAGGGCCCGATGGCATACCTAACGAAATCCTAAGACATAGCAAGGAAGTCCTTACAGAAATGTCCAATGACGTCGCCAAGACTGAAATTATACCCCAGCAATGGACGGAGTCTAACATTATACTAGTGTTAGGATAAACGTTTTTTAATGGTATTTGTAACGGTATTTGTAGCGTGCTAATAAGTTGTAGAAACCAGTCGAGACGTCAAAGTAATGGTGGGAGTGACAGTTGGGTGTATAAAAAGGCAGCCCTGCCGCCATTTGAATTCATTCGTGTTCCGACTCTCGTGCGCGCTTGGTCTCTCTGTTGAGTAAGTTGAACATTGATTTTCATGCTAGTCGGTTAGTTGCCGATATTTTTGTAAAAGTATTTCTGTTACATGTTCTTATGTAAAATTAGTGAAAAGTGTGTTTATGTAAAATCAGTGATAAATTGTTTTTTATTTTTATCAAACTCGCTTCTGATTTCCAACACTAGTGTATAAAAAAGGAGATAAATATGAAATGAAAAACTATCGTCCCATTAGCCTTATATCCAACATATATAAGATTTTTGCTAAGATCATTCTGAAACGGATTGAAAAAACACTAGACGAACACCAACCCATAGAGCAGGCAGGATTTCGTAAAGATTATTCAGTGATCGATCACATCCACGCAGTGCGCCAAGTCTTAGAGAAGTACAATGAATATCAGCTCACATACTGTTGGCGACCGACGTTAGGGTATTCGATAGCTTCAGGGTTCGGGGGTTAGCCCAAATAAAACGTCAGCCTTACTTATATAGTGGACTGTATTCTTTTAAATCAAGAGATGTTTACACGTTCAGAGTTTACACAGCAATGCGGTACCCACAATTCTCGGGCATCCTTTTTATTCAGTCTTAAAACTAACACAAAGCGCCGAGTGCCATTGTAAATGATGACACCCGACCAATACAATACAGACGATTACAATAGTTCGTCTATTGCCCGCCAGAGGGACGGTGCTCAATGATCAAAACAAGGTAATAAAACGATTTACACATTTCTAACGATAAATTGAACAATGGCGGCGTCATTAAGCCGATTTCACATTTTACGATAATTACTTTTATGGTCCCCGACGCTCCGTACAAACAATAGAGCCGCCGGGCTATTTAGAAATTCCTTTCTACAAATTATTTTACACATTTAGCACAGATGTGGTCAAAACAAGATAATAAAATATAGAGCATATTGTGTTTAAAAAAATACCACGTTTTATGTAGAGCCAATCCGCCGAGGCGAACACATTACCCTCGCTCGTCGTCCGTAACAGTCTCCCCCCGGCGCAGATCCTCGCAGCCCTTTTCTAAAGGGAGGACGATGAGCCTTCGAACCGGCCTTCTAAATATGCCCCCGCGTGTGCGGACATCTACGCTGCGCACTACATTGTCCGGGCCCAGATGCACCTTTTCTACTTGGCCCCGGGGCCATACGTTTCTCGGTAAAAGACCGTCAGCGATAATCACTACGTCCCCTTGCTCTACATTTCGCGCGGCACTTCTATTATCTCCGCGCGGAGTTAACGTGGGTAGATATTCCTTAAGCCACCGTTCCCAGAACATGTCAGCTAGAGCTTGAGCGGCTCTCCATGTTCGCTTGTCCGCTATGTCACACTTCCCCACGTATGGCAGACCTACAGCATTTCCTAATAAAAAATGATTAGGCGTTAGCGCCTCTACATCTGTAGGGTCCACCGGTACGTGAGTGAGTGGACGCGAGTTCACGGTATGTTCTATCTCTAATAACACGGTCGTCAGCACTTCCTCTTTTGGCGCTCGCTCGTTGAGGGATACGGCAAGCGCTGACTTGACGCTCCTTATGAGCCGTTCCCATACGCCTCCCTGATTTGGCGCGCCCGGGTCTATGAACCGCCACTCGATGCGATTCGATAGCGCTAATTCTTGGAACGCTGGTATCCACTCCTCAAACGCGGCGCCTAACTCTACTGACGCTCCTCGGAAATTAGTGCCGTTGTCGGATACGAAAGTTTGCGGCCAACCTCGCCGCGCGGCCATCCTTCGCATGGCCATAACGGCGGAATCCGTGCTCAGACTCGCTACGAGTTCTATGTGGATTGCCCGTACCACTAAACATGTGAATAGCATGCCCCAACGCTTCTCTCGGCGTCTGCCTATTGTTACCCACATGGGCCCGAAACAATCCACACCGCATTTCGAAAATGGCCTCGTATAGGCGCTTAACCTAAACTCGGGTAGGTTACCCTTCACCGGAGTTAGTGGATTTGATCGTCTAAGGACGCACGTTACGCATTTCCGGATAGTACGTTTTACGGCGGGACGTATTCCCACGATCCAATATTTTTGACGTAAGTTGTTCACTAATTGCTCCTGTCCCGCGTGCCGTTTACCGTGCTCGTTTGATACGATTAGTCGCGTTAGTGCGTGCGATCCATCTAAAATGGGTGGTTCCTTCATGGGTTCCGGAACCATGGCCGCATTTATACGGCCGTTTAATCGTATGATACGATCGTCGCTAAACTTGGGATCTAATTTCCCGATGCGGCTATTACGAGCTACCGCTCTTCCCTCTCGTAGCCGACACAGTTCCTCCGGGAAACTTTCCTTTTGTGCTAACCTAATCAGAGTCCTTTCCGCCTCTGTTAGCAGCTCTAGGTTTGGACGCTCGACCCGTTTTCGCCATTGTTCCGGTCGTGTATCTTCGGCGATCTCGCCGATCCTGTGAGCTACATATGGCGTATAGTTCTTCGCGTCTCCTTTTATCCAATGTAGAACCGTTTTGGAATCCGTCCAAAAGGTTGTCTTGGGCTCGACCCGATGTTCTTTAATAACGGCTCGGGCGAGTCTAGTACCTACCAGACACGCTTGCAACTCAAGTCGCGGTATGGTTTGCGGTTTTATAGGCGCCACCTTCGCTTTTCCCGCTACCAGTGTCACCCCTATGCTACCGTCTCGCCTTCTCGTACGCCAATATGCCGCTACGGCGTACGCCTTTTCACTTGCGTCGCAGAAGACGTGTAGCTCCCGTTGCTGGGAAACGCCGTAACATCGCGGTAAGCGAAGTTGGCCTATAAACTCGAGATCTTTTTTCCAGTCTCGGAAAACGGCCGCTTCTGCGACAGGCTTCTCTCTGAAGCGGAATAATATCCCGTATAGGGTCTGCAGAAGATCGGGACCGCCTAATAGCGCGTCGTTCAAACACATGCCGTTGGCGCGCGCGGCCGCGTCGAACACCATTCGTATCTTTCCCGGTTTGTTGGCGTTCATCACCGCGAAGTGAGGTAAAAACCACATTCGTTCGTTATCGACGCATTTACTGGGCTCGGCGTACCCCTTTCTCAACAATGACTCTACTTGCTCGGTATAGGCCTCTTTGAAGAGCGGCGATCTATCCATCTTTCGTTCGATGGTGCGTAGTCTCCGTACGGCCATGTCGTAACTCGGAGGCAACTCTATGTTATCCCCGGGGGTCACGGGTGGGCGGGACGTGCCGCCCACCCATTAGTCTAGCCAACTTTTGTGACCCCCGTGATGGACATGTCCGAGGCAGCGTGTCTCACGCTGCCTCGGACACCGAAAGGTAGACACGGTACGGTGTTTCGGGGGCTTCTGAGCCCCCGCAACAGGAAAAGGACCGCAACAGCGGTACGTGCAGGGGCGGTTGCGGACGACAACTTAGACGTGAGTCGGAGGAAGCCCGCAGCCGTCCCTAATGCGCCGAAGATGGCATTTTAAAAAAAAAAAAAAAAACTCTATGTTATCCGATACCCACGGTAACCCTACCTCGATACGATTGCCAATACGCTTCATTGTGTTGGTTACAATTGTTTTGGCCCGTTCGTCTGTCTGTACCGGTTTCACTGTCTGGCCGATCCCCAGCGCGTCGATCTCATAGTGTGACTTCACTAGTTCCTCCAGGCGTTCGTCGCTGCGTTTCTGACGTTGCGCTTCTTGTACCGTGTGCACGTGCAATACATTTTCGTCGTCCGTTTGCACGACGCTCTTGCACTTATTTTCGGTGCCATGTACTACCCAACCTAGTAGCGTTAGCGAGGCCGCGGGTTGTCCCTTCGTCCCAATCAATAGCCTTCTGGTCACTATCAAATGCCAGTTGTCAGTGCCGATTAGGATTCGCGGTTTCGCGTTCGCGTAACATAGGTGCTCGGCATCGAGGTCTTTCAGATGCTCGCTATTAAACACGGTCGGTTTAATCGACTGTGTGCTTAGAGATAGTCGTTCTATCGTACGCGCTGTCATGGCCTTATATTCTCGTTGGCCTCGACCTCTGATGTCGACATTGATGACCTCGCTTTCGCATCCCGTTCGCGTGGACGTTATCCCCCTTAAGGTTAACGGTCGCTTTTTCCCGCGAATTCCTAACGAATCGGCGACTTCATGGTCCATCAATGTGATGGTCGAGCCTTCATCGAACAGAGCGTAGGTGTCGACCTCTCCCCCCGGTCCTCGGACCGTTACAGGACATATCTTCAACAGCACGTTCTGTGCGTCCTGTATCGTAGTCGTTGCTACGCATTCTTCCCGTTTTTCCGTCGGGTGTAGCAACGCGTGGTGTGGGAGTGCGCATTCGTTCACTCCACACTTTCTGGCACGGCAACGGAATCATCTATGCCGGCTATCCAGGCACTGGTAACATACCCGCGCCTCTTTGGCCCAATCCCATCGCTTTTGCACCGTCATGTCTGCCAGCTTCTGACACTTCGGTGTGTTGTGACCGGACCCACAACAAAAACAAGTGACTTTTGCGACTGTCTCGGTAGCGGTAAACACTTTCGCGCCGCGATTCGATTCCACGGCCCGTCGTGGCCGTTGTTCGGGCCTCGGCGTCGCTGTGTTCCGTGGCAGCACCGTGCCGTATGTTGTGGGCGTGTATGCGTATCTCACCGCTCGATCCGCCTCTTGCATTAGAAATTTAGACAATGTTACGATCTCAGGCTCTCGGTTACTGACGCGCTCTTCTGCGTAGTCACACCATCTGGTCTTAATGTGTGGACTCAGCTTTTCTATAACCTGCCGCGTCAGCATGGGGTTCATAAGATAGCCGCGGTTATCTATCCGTGATACAATCGTGACTATATTTTGTAGTTTAATCGCGAAGCTATTCAGTTCTCCCGCGGAAGTGCCAGCCCTCGGCAGCTTCTTCATTTCGTCTAAAGCCTGATCGACAATCACCTCCGGACGACCGTAACATTGCTCTAACGTCCTCATTATTTGCGTGGGATCGGTGGCGGTGAATAATAGCGCCGACACAGCTTGTCGCGCCTCGCCCTTCAGGCACGTCCGCAGACGCGCTAGATTCTCGGCCGGTGTGAATCCGTGTAACGACGTGGATTCCCTCATGGCTGCCTTAAACGGCAGCCATTCACCCGCCGCTCCGCTAAAGTGAGGCAAATCCTGAGTTTGCCTCGGCGGCGCCCGACGCCGCATCATCTGTTCCAGGGTATCCGCTAAGCGGTCTATCCCACGTTCCCTGGATCTATGCGGTGTAGGCGATCTCGGTCGCCGCGACTCCCTGTTCTCTGGAGTCGGGGCGCGCGGTTGGTGTTCCGCACGCGTTTCTTCCCTACGCGGGGACTCGGCCCTAGGCTCGCGCTCCCCCCGTACTTGCGTGCGCCGCAACCAATCGTTTATCCGACGATCGGTCTCAACCGCGTCCTCGCCGGCTATGCTCTCTCTATCTGTTTCCTCCCTAATGCTAGCTATGTTGACGGCTAACCTTCTCTTTAATAAGTTAGCTTGCAACCGAAGCTCCTGTCGTTGAATTTCAGCAAGCTGTTCTTCCGTATGTAGTTCGGCTTGTCGTATTCGCGCTACCGCGCTCGCGGTAGAGTGGTGAGAGTGCACCGACTGCGGTCTAGACCTACGCTCCGCTATTACTGTAACCGGCGTTTCCGTATCCATCGCGATTGCCCTACCTACTTGTCGCGGAGTCTCGGACGGGATAACAGACGCGGACGCCTGTACCGACGGCGACGCAGGGTAATCGTCGTAGACGCGGAGCGTTTTCTCCTCGGCGGCCTGGCTTCTTGTCGTCGGCATCTTACACTCGATGCTTCCGACACCTAACAATGCCCTACTTATCCTAATGCCCTATCGGTCCTTTGGGAGGGCTCGGTGTTTTAAGCCGAGATATGCTCCCTCAGGGATGGAAGGTTAAGGATGGGAAGGGTACGGTGTTACTCAGCAGAGGCACGTAAGCGAATACGGGGCGCTCGGGAATCGGCTGGAGTGTCCGATTCCTTCAGCAGCGCCTACAGTCCGGCCCCCGTATCACTTACGCACGTACTGACGTAACTGTGCTGCGCAATTCAACCTTAGCGTAGCGAACGCTCCGACCGGTTGGCAACGTCGCACAAACGTCGCACCGCCGTGAAAACGGCGTTAACTTGAGATAGGACCTTTGACACCGTTAGGTGGTCGGTATCCCAAGCCGCGATATAATCGCGTTGAGTCCTAGCCGTTTTTCACTCTTCCTTTCCAGTGACGCGTAGTACGTCGCTCGGTGACACTCGTGGTCGCTCTGCAGCCTCTGCCTCGCTGCTCGGGAACTCGCCGTGTTGCTCGGGATCTCCGCTGCGTCTTCCGGCTGCACTCGCCGCGTCGCTCTTGGATCTCCGTTCGCACCTCTCGGGTCGTTCGTAGTGCCTCGGCGGATGTCGTGCCGCTTCGGCTATTTCCACTGCGCTGCTCGGGAACTCGTCGCCGCGTTGCTTGGGATATCCGCTGCGTCTCTCGGCTGTACTTTGCCGCGTCGCTCTTGAATCTCCGTGGCACCTCTTGGGGACGTTCGTAGCGCTTTGGCGGGCTCTGCGCCTTTTTAGGAACGCTCGTTGATCCGTTCGTGAAGCTCCGTCTTGCCTGTTTGCTCAGGACGCTCCTGGGTTCGCTTGCGTTCGATGAATGGCGCTCCGTTCTAGCCGAGTCTTTACCGTATCAATGTATACGGCGGGGCTCGACGCATTCGTAGAACGGTTTCGACGCGCTTGCTGTGGTACTTTCTCTTGAATCCGGCTCGAAGGACCAGCTGTTGGCGACCGACGTTAGGGTATTCGATAGCTTCAGGGTTCGGGGGTTAGCCCAAATAAAACGTCAGCCTTACTTATATAGTGGACTGTATTCTTTTAAATCAAGAGATGTTTACACGTTCAGAGTTTACACAGCAATGCGGTACCCACAATTCTCGGGCATCCTTTTTATTCAGTCTTAAAACTAACACAAAGCGCCGAGTGCCATTGTAAATGATGACACCCGACCAATACAATACAGACGATTACAATAGTTCGTCTATTGCCCGCCAGAGGGACGGTGCTCAATGATCAAAACAAGGTAATAAAACGATTTACACATTTCTAACGATAAATTGAACAATGGCGGCGTCATTAAGCCGATTTCACATTTTACGATAATTACTTTTATGGTCCCCGACGCTCCGTACAAACAATAGAGCCGCCGGGCTATTTAGAAATTCCTTTCTACAAATTATTTTACACATTTAGCACAGATGTGGCCAAAACAAGATAATAAAATATAGAGCATATTGTGTTTAAAAAATACCACGTTTTATGTAGAGCCAATCCGCCGAGGCGAACACATTACCCTCGCTCGTCGTCCGTAACACATACTATATTGTGTTTGTCGACTACAGTAAGGCATTTGACTCCCTACTACATGGGAAAATATGGGACGCACTATTGGAACAAGGAATTGAACAGAAATACATTCGAATAATTAAAAACATATATGGTCATGGTACGGCTAGGATCCAATTAGAAAGGAAAGGCGTTCCATTCAGAATCGAAAAAGGGGTTAGACAGGGAGACCCCCTGTCCCCAAAGCTGTTCTCCGCAGTGCTAGTATCCATCTTCATAGGCCTCAACTGGAGTCATTTCGGACTAAATGTGGATGGGTTATCACTCACTCATTTAAGATTTGCTGACGACATAGTGTTATTCGCCGAAACATCTGAAGACATCACCACGATGATCAAAGAGTTAGCAGCAGAAAGTATAAAGGTAGGGCTGGAACTTAATCCAGAAAAAACCAGAGTGCTGACTAACGGAAAGAAAAACATGATAGAATTAGAAAACATTGAAATAAATTACACTGACGAATACATATACCTGGGGCAACTGATAACTCAAAACGAACATATGCGCAAAGAAGTAGAAAGAAGGATTGCGAATGCTTGGAAAAGGTACTGGAGTTTGAAAGAAGCTATGAAAAACAAAAAACTTCAAATAAATCTAAAAAGTAAACTATTCAACACATGCATATTACCCGTATTGACGTACGGCTGTCAATCATGGGCTCTAACTCAGGAAATAACACACAAATTAGCTACCTGCCAATATGCAATGGAAAGGAGTATGCTGAACATATAAAAACTGACAGAATGAAAAATAGTATAATTAGGAATAAAACAAAAACCATAGATGTAACTTGAAAAACCAGAAGACTAAAATGGAGATGGGCAGGGCACATGATAAGAGGACATGACAAATGGAGCAAAATAACGACAAGATGATACCCTAGAGAGGGAAAAAGGAAGAGAGGCAGACCGCAGAAAAGATGGGATGACGACATCAGAAGAGTGGCAGGCGTGACGTGGAACAGAGTGGCTCAGGAAAGGTCAGAATGGAAAAGCTTGGAGGAGGCCTTTGCCGATTGGCAAACAGATCTGCAGTATATAGAGAAACACCAAATACTAGATTAAGTTTTAATATTTTATTATTAGTGTAAGCTGATCTGAATAAAAGGCTATATTATTATTATATCTCTTTATTTAAATTTTTTCTTTTTTTTACATTTTTATATATTATATATAAAAAAAAAATTCATACATATAAAAATATCAAAAAGTGAATTACCCTCCGATGGCGAGGCTCAAGACCCAAGCCACCGATGGTCAGGGATTCAAAGTGAGGAATCTCCTCACAATGCGTGCTGTGTCCAGAAGTACTGCTTTCTGCATCTGGCTCTTGACCCAACGACCAATTGAGAGCCTCTGGAGGTGTTGTTCGAGACTCTTTGGTATCAACCCATGAGCAGAAACGACAATCGGAACAATAATTGTGGAGTCCACATCCCACATGTCAGTAATTTCATGTGCCAAATTTAAATATTTAGACATTTTGTCCTTTTCAGCCTTAACAAGGTTATCGTCATGTGGAATGGTGACGTCAACAAGTATTGCGCGGCGCGCCAATCGATCTACTATTACAATATCAGGCTTATTGGCAACAATAGTCCTGTCCGTAATAATAGATCGATCCCAGTACAGCGTTGCATGATCATTTTCGAGAACTGGTTGAGGCATATACTGGTAATATGGCACTTCAGGAGTCACAAGACCATACCGAAGGCAACTTGCTGGTGTATGATCTTGGCTACTTTTTTTTTTTTTTTTTTTTCGCGGAAAAATGTGTTACCACTACCACCCGGCCTTCGTGGGGGGCGACCGAGCGGTTATGTTGGGGTCACCGTGCCTTACGACCCGGCGTTGAGCCGCCCGGAGAGATGGAAAACATCGGGCGACCTCCGGGCCGAGTCCCTAACCTATGTACACCGCACGGCATACCAACTAAAACTCCGCGGTGGCCTTCTTCGGCGCATTAGGGACGGCTGCGGGTTGCCCAAGACTAAAGTGTCAAAGTTGTCGTCCGCAACCGCCCCTGCGCGGTGCCGCCTGGTGCGGCCCGTCTCCTGTTATGGGGGGGCTCAGATGCCCCCGCGCACCGAAGGACGCTGTCAGCGTCTACGGCAGCGTGAGGCCAACCAGCCACGCTGCCGTCCATCACGAGGGTCACAACAATATTGTGCAATGACGGGCAGCCCCCTGCTACCCGCCCGTGACCCCCGGTGGCCCCTATTAGTCGCCTTTTACGACAGGCAGGGCATACCGTGGTGGAATTCTCCAAACGCCCCCAATCCACAGGGCGGGAGACGCCGGTCAGTCGTCCACCCGGCGCCTCCTTCGTCTCCTCTGGCGGCGGGAGGGATCTTCACGCTCCCGATCCCTCTCGGCACTCTCCTTCTGCGAGAGGACCACCTCGCAGAAGTGGGCCACCGCACGCCAGGCCTCCCGACTGCCGACCATGGAAGCGACCACGGCCGGCAGCGAGAGGTCTCCTCCGACGACTGCTCTGAGAGCGCTGCGCTCCTCGTCCCAGGCTGGGCAAAACTCCAGTGTGTGCTGGGCCGTATCCAGCGGGCAGTTGTCACAATGGTGACACACGGCCGACACCTCCGTGCCAACAATTCGACACAGATACTCACCGAAGCAACCATATCCGGTGAGCATCTGTGTCAATCGAAATGTAGCTGGGCCGTGGCGCCTGTCTAGCCACTCGGCAAAGACCGGGCGCACTGCCGCTACGACCCTCAGCCCCGCTGACGGGGCCTCCAGCCTGAGACGCCACTCCTCCACGGCGGCTCGCCGTAAGGAGGCCCTCATGGCCTCCACCTCCTTCAGGGCCGGACGCTGCCCGCGACTGAACGCCTCCTCCCGCCAATGAAAAGCATCGGACAGGGATCGGGCGTCCAGATCCCAGGGCAGGAATCCGGCCAACATGCAAGCCGCCTCGTACGAGACCGTGCGGTATGCCCTGATCGCTCGCTGCGCTACTACACGTTGAGGGTTGCGCAAAAGCGCGACGCAGCGATCGCTCAGGGAATCAGCCCAAACGGGACTGTCATACAGGGCCATGGACCGCACGACTCCGTGGTATAACCTTCGGCAAGGGATGCCAGGACCTTCCAGGTTGGGCAGCAGGCTAGAAAGAGCGCCCGCTGCCCGGGACAGTTTTGTCCGCATCGTCTCAAAATGGGTGCGAAATTCCCATCGGCTATCCAAGATCAAACCCAAATACTTCATGGTCTTGCCGATGGGAATCCGCACCCCGTCCACAACGATGTGGGCACCGGCCGGTGGCCCTTTCCGAGGCCTGTGAAAACAAATGGCCTCGGTCTTTTCAAGGGCCACCTTCAAACCTAATCGTTGAATACGATTAACAACTTGGCCGGTGCCCGCCGCCGCCAATATTGCGGCATCCTGGAAAGTCCCAGATGTCGCCGTGACCAGCGTGTCGTCAGCGTAACAAGTCACGTCGACGCCCCGGAAATTGGCACCACGGAGCACCCAGTCGTACCCAATGTTCCACAGGAGAGGGCCCAAAACCGAGCCCTGTGGAACACCGCACGACATCGCTCTTCGGTGCCACCCGTCGGCGCCCGGATACACCACGTCCCTGTTAGAAAGGTACGCGTGCACCAGACGCCGGAGATAGGGTGGCACCACGTGGTACCGCAGTGCTTCGTGGATGCGGGGCCAGGGCAGCGAGTTGAAGGCGTTGGAGATATCCAACGATACCGCTATCACTACACTGCCTCTGGCCACTGCATCCTCCGCCTGTGCCTTCACCCGCAGAATCGCGTGGACGGTGGAACGTCCCCTGCGGAAACCAAACTGTTCGTCGGCCAAATTCGGACCGACCCTATCGAGGTGCTCGACGAGGCGAGCATGCACGATACGCTCGAAGAGTTTGGCGACCTCGTCGAGCAGCACGATGGGCCGGTAGGCCGACGGCGACTCTGCGGGTCTTCCTTCCTTCTTTAGCAGGACGAGCTTCCCGGTTTTCCAACGCGCCGGGAAGACGCCCTGCTCCAAACAGGCGGAGAACAAACTGCGGAGCCTCGGACCCAGGTGCTCGACGGCTAGCACCCAGGCCCTCCCGGGGATGCCATCGAGCCCTGGGGCCGTGTTTTTGCCCCGCAGCCTAAGCACTGCCGCCCGCATCTCAGCGGGCGAAACCTCCGGGATTTCCCTTGCCGAAGTCTCGTACGACGAGGACGCCACTTCCGGTGGCGCCATCGGTGGAGGAGTGGTCTCCTCGGTGGCCGGAAACAAGGTCGCGACGACGTTGGCCAGTAAGTCTGGCCGGAGACTCTGCGACAGTGGGGGCGCCGCTGGACGAAGCTTGTTCATAACCAAGCGATAGGGGCGACCCCACGGGTCACCGTCGAGAGTCTCCAGGAACTCCTTCCTAGCCGCGACCTTGGCCCTGTGAACGGCCGCCCGCAGCGCTCTCTTCGCCTCCTTATAGAGGCCGTAGAGCTGCCGCTCCTGGTCTGCGTGATCGTCCGCCCTCAATCGGCGACGGCGATGCCTGGCGAATCGACGGCGCGCAGCCACGCAAGACGCGCGCAACTGCGCTAACTCCGCCGACCACCAGTACACCTGCCGCCGCGGCGAACGGCGGAGGGCTCGGGGCATGGCGGCGTCGCAAACGTCCGACATTGCCACCCAGAACCACTCCGCCTCCTGCTCGACCCGTACCGGCCCGTCCGGTACGGGGAGCCACGACACGACCAGAGCGGCCAACACTAGGGCCTCTTTATTGAGGCGACGTAACACCCACCGCGGGCCGTCCTGATTAGGGGCACTCGGTCGACCACTGGGCTGGATACTCGGGGACGCGGAGACGTCGACCCTGATGTAGCGATGGTCCGACAACGTCTCCACGCCCACGAGGACTCTCCAGCCCCGGACACGACGTGCAACGGCGGGGCTCGCAAACGACAAATCAACAATCGACCCGCCGTTGTGCCGCACGCACGTGTCCACCGACCCCCTATTCAGGACGACCAGGCCGACAGAGATCGCCCAGTCCTCCAGGACCTCACCGCGAACGTCGGTCGCCGGCGAACCCCACACCACGGATTTGGCGTTGAAGTCGCCGGCGACGATCGCCGGGTGAGGTTGACCTTGTTCCACCAGGGCCCCCAGTCGAACGAGAAAAGCCTCGAACTCGTAGAGGGGTCTGTTGGGAGAGAAATAAACTCCTACAACCCATACGTCTCCCAACAGAGCCGCGACGCATCCCTGGCCCTTCGCTACTTTTTCGAAGGGCGGGGAGCCAGCGGCACCCTGGGTGATGATGGCCACCGAACCGTCGAGGTCCCCGGCCCAGTTATCTCTGGGCGGGACGAAATACGGCTCGGCGACCACGGCCACTTGCACCGACCACTGCGCCAGGCTTTGGGACAACAGGTCCTGGGCCCGGGCGCAATGGTTGATGTTCGCCTGGAGGATCTTCAGGTCCATTATTGGGCGATCTCTTCTACTACCTCCATCTCAGCCGCATTTTGCGGTGGGGTCACCGATTGCGACTGGGCCGTAGCCTCAGCGGCAACTGGTCTCCTTCGCGGGCGACGCCAGGTTTTGCGGGAGGAGGCAGGACACGCCTTCCCCCCAATTTGGTGCCCGGCGGGCTTTCCAGATGCGGTACATAATGCGCAGTTTGGCGCATCCTGGCAATGACGGGCGATGTGGCCCGGTTTACCGCAGCGATAGCAAAGATCGCTGCGGTCTATTGGACAATCGCAGGCGTCCCTCACGTGCCCTCGCTCGAGGCACTTATAACAGCGCATGGGGCGCGCCTCAAGCACAGTCACTCGGGCCACAGTCCACCCGATTTTCAGGCGGCCCGCCTTAATCTTTTGGGCTGCCTTTATCGGCACCTTAGCCCACACTACCCCAGACCAGAGCGATCAGGGCGAATTAGCCCCAACTTGACCGCCTCTGGGGCACACTCGCCAGCACTACAGAGGGCCGCCGCGACCAACTCAGGAGTGGCTGTGAGATCAAGTTCCGACAGCCGTAGCTCCGTGCACTTAGTTGGCCGCGAGATTCGAACATCGTCCGATAGTTCGAAACATTCCCTCAGTTTTGCGGCGAGGGAATCGGCCTTCTGCTCTGATTCAGCCCCGGGCACCTCATACAACATCGCGCCCGTAGCTGAAAATTTCGGCTTCAGCCTATCTATATTTAGGCCGGCGAGGTTCACTTTTTGCTGGGCATCCGTAAGGACCTTTGCGTAGGTGAGCCCCTTGGCAACTGCCTCCCTCGTCAAGGAAATGACCACCGCCGCGGATCGCGGTGGACGAAGTTTCGGCTCCGCCCGCTTCTGCTGCTGCTGTGGTTGTGCAGCGGGCGCTGTAGCAGGCTTCGGTTTCCTCCTCTTGCCCACAACTACCGTCCACCCCGCATCCATAGACGCTGGTGCTGGCGGGAGTGGGCGGGGCTCCCGTGGAGTGAGCTGCGCGACGGGGGCAGTTTTGTTCTTCCCCTTGCCAGGAAAGGTCGAGACCGGGACAGACCCATTACCCACTCCTTTGCCCTTTTTGGGCACCCCGGAAGGCCCAGCAATGACTGCGCAGGTCGGAGAATTAAGTGCCTCCGGTGACGCATAGGAGGGCCCGGCCACAGCGGTAGGGACAGTTGGAGCAGCCATAGCAGCTCCTTTTCCCTTTCCCCTGCCTTTCCCTTTGACAGAGGTAGGCTGAGGAACTCCACCCACAAATCCACCCTGCACGAGGAGTGCAATGTCCACAGGGGTGGCCCTTTTCTCATGGGCCAGCGATGGCCTCTGGGCCGGTCCTTTAACCACCGACTCCAGTCGAGCCTGCCATCTGGCCTCCATCCGCTCCAGCATCTCCTCTAAGCGCCTGTTAGCAGCCGCCTCAACCTCCTCCAATCGAATATAGAGGGAGGCGTTTTCCTCCTGCAGCTGCTTCATCGCTGCTTCGAGGCGGGCACTATTTTCACGCCATCTCTTCGCCTCACCTTCAAGGCGGGCGACTATAGTGGACTCGGGCTGGTCCACATACTGCGCGATGATGGCCGTTACTTCATTAAGGGCTTTTTGTGAGGTCCCTTTAAGGTTGCCCGATTTCTTTACTACGGACCTCACAATTTCTCCGCATTGCCGGAGGTCATCGCGCAGAATGACGTCGGGCTCAGCCGCCTTAGAAGGCGCAGGTGATTTCGCAGAGCGAAGCACCTTTGCCAGTTCCTCCTCCGTCTTTTGGCGTGCCTCTTGACGTTTGAGACGGTCACGCTCTCTCTGCGTCTTCTTAAGGACGACAAGACTGCCGACCGAAGACGCATCTCCTCTTCCTTGACCGTTGGCCGCCTGTGACTTTGACACAGACTCATCTGTGTCACTCTCAAGGGGCGACCTACTACCTCTAGAGGTACGGGTGTGTCTCTTCCAGAACCTCCTGCTCCGAGCAGAGGAGACACTGCCACTCGACTCCGAGTCGACAATTGTGGGCTTCTCACCCACACTCCTGCCTACATCAACATCGTCGGGCTTGCGCCCTCCGAACTCCGCCTCTCCAGTTGGAACTGGAGTAGGCAATCTCGTCAATTTTACGATTGGTTTCTTAAAGGTATCCATATGATTCCCACGAGTATGGGGGAAATAAAGAGTCCACCCAGGCAGAGCCCCCTGTACCTGGGTAAGCCTAACGTAACCCGCCAAGAGGGTCGGCCGGTACTCTGGCGGGGGTCGCACTAGTGACCGAACTACCCATCGGCCATGCATCCCCCCGCGGTGCGCCGCCGCTTGGGATTCGGGGTAACTTTTTATAGAAGTTTTCTCCCTCGCGGTCCGGGCGATTAAGCCAAGACCCTCGGTCCGGCAGGAGCGCGAGACATAACCACGGACCTCCATACCAGATTACGATTTGCGACGGCGACAGCGGAAGAGAAAGAGTCCCCCCCCACTGCCTGCTCGGGGCGGGGTTAGCGCACACCGAGCCCGTCGACACCCCCAGGACAGAACCGGGAGTCACCCGATGAACGGGCCCACCAAAACAGGACGACGGCCGCCGCAAGAGACGACGACCGCCAACCAACTGTTGTCAGGATATTAGCCGTCGCGCCGATCAACGTGATCGACGCGCCGTTGCCCAGGGTGCACCGCGTGGAGGTTTCCTGACTTCGCACCCCATGATCTTGGCTACTAGGTTATGTCTATGCAAGTACTCGCCGTTAGCAAGATACGAACAACCGGAAATCACATGCCTGATTGACTCACCAGGACGGTGGCATGCCCGACAGATGTCGACCGTACCGTCCTTCATGATGTATTTCCTATAATTGTTCGTCTTCATAACTTCGTCCATAATTGCAAAGACAAAACCCTCAGTTTCCCCAAAAAGGTTACCAAAACGTAGCCAAGATACGGATGCAAGCTGGTCCACATCAGGCCCGTGAAGGGCCCGATAGAACCGACCATGTAATTCTTTGCTCTTCCATATCTCTTCGTGTTCCTTAATGCCCATCGCCATAGGTTTTCGCCAGTTCTCATTTGCCAAGGAAAGCGGGGTAAATCCTTTATCCACCATGACTACAACCTTATGCATGCCCACTTCGCTGTGGAGGAAATAATCCCTGAGATTGCATATCTCGCGGTTATGCAAGTCCTTAGCATTAAGTAAGCCACGGCCCCCGCATCTCCGCGGGATGTACAATCTCATCACTGACGATCGTGGGTGATGCATACGATGTGTAGTCAGTAGGGTCCGGACCTTTCGATCCAGGGCGTCCAATTCGGTCTGAGTCCATCTGAGTATGCCAAAAGAGTACATGAGTACAGGCATAACCCAACCGTTGAAAGCACGGATCTTGTTTCCACCTGACAAAAAACTGTTAAGTACTTTTGTCAGACGGCCGAAGAAACGTTCCCTCACCGATTGTTTTACGTCGGCACCCATAATACCCAGTGCCTCAGGCATACCCAGATATTTGTAGGTTTCCGTCTCAGAAAGGGATCTAAGTCTTACAGTCTCTGAGACTTGTAGGTCATCAGAGACCACAACCTCTCCTCGCTTCACATGGATAACCGCACATTTATCTACACCAAACTCCATGTTGCAATCAACATAAAGCTAAATGTTTCAATTATTTTTAACAACTCAATCAATTCCGATTGTTTTGATGCAAACAACTTGAGATCATCCATGTAAAGCAAGTGAGATATAGGCTCACTCCCTCTCCGTAGACGGTATCCTAACCCTGAATCCAACAACAGAGTACTGAGAGGATTCAGGGCCATACAGAACCACAACGGACTCAGACTATCACCCTGGAATATACCCCGCTTGATTCTAATTGGCTCATCACAATCAAGAGGACTCGTACTACCTGGATACCTAAGGCAAGTGGTCCATTGTCCCATACATGACCCAAGAAAGGTGCATAAATTTGTATCGATCTTATACAAATTCAACACCCTCATGAGCCAAGTATGGGGCACCGAATCAGAGGCTTTCTTATAGTCAATCCAGGCAGCCGATAAATTCCTTCGATTGTGACGAGCCTGTTGGCAAATGGTCATGTCAATGAGAAGGAGCTCCTTCGTACCACGTGACCCAATTTTGCATCCTGTTTGGCCAGGAAAAAGAATATTATTGATAGCGAAATGATTTGCAATTTTTGATCTTAATATGGATGTTAGAACTTTATAAATGGTTGGAAGGCATGTTATGGGTCTATAGTTTTTCGGGTCCGTGGTACAGCCGGATTTAAAGAGCAAGTGAGTGACACCTGTCGTCATAAATGTTGGAAGCGATCCTCTATCTAGCGCATCCTGAAACTGTGCTGCCAAACGAGCATGCGAACTGGGAAACCATTTCAACCAGAAATTGTGCAGACCGTCCGAGCCAGGAGACTTCCAATTTTGTGTCGGACGGATCGCTGCCAGAACATCCTCTGGGCTAATTGAAATGGTTTCCATGGCCGGTATTGCCTCGCAAGCTCGTTCTACAACACCAAACCAAGGGGCTTCAGTATGGGGGATAGACGACGACCAGATATTCTTCCAATAATCACGCATATCGTGAGCATCAGGCAGCCGCCCATCCACCACACCTTGAGGAGAATCCTCCCAACATCTATAAACTCTCTTTTGATCGCTTTGAAAAGTACGATTCTGCTGGAATCATTCCCATCGCCTCCTATAACGACGAATGCGGCTTGCCCACGCATAAACTTTTTGTTTAAAGAAGTCTATGCGTTCTGCGACCCAAAGCCTATAGTCCTGGGGACTAATATTGGTCCCAGAAAAGGCCTGGGTCACAAAACGCATAATCTTCGGTCTACAATTTCCTCCTTGAAAGGAAATGAGCTTGCCGATGAGAGTTCGGGCCCAGTTGACACGCTTCTCGATCCTATGTTGCCATGCAGGCATGGTCGCAACATCCCGAACGATTCTATTTGTATTAGAAAATTTTACATTAGCCACCCGACATGCTGCGACGGCCGCGCAGTAAAGGATTGAATGCGTATCAACAAGGTCCCGACTGGACTCCATGTATGTAACCAACATGGAGTCCAACGCTCCCATCAGTGCCAAATTTTTTTTATGTGTTGGCAAACGTGGCACCTTCGATCTATAGGATGTAGAAGTCGATTTAAATTCCAAAATCGCACTCTCCAAAGCCCCTCTCAAACGCTGTTCGTCGTGGGGACTTACGATATTGTCCAAGCCATCCTCCCGCTCAACTTCAGCGGTAGGTGTGTTTGGTATGTCAGGCGCTCGCTGGGTTAGGACAGGCAAGATAGTGTCTTGGACAACACACAAGTCTGCACGCAGCCGCTCAAGTGCTTCATCATTCAACACGTTGCGTCGTTGGATGTACCGCACCTGATCCGACAATCGCTGAGATGACACATTGATCGTAGGTTCCAAAGCCTGAAACAGAGAGAGCATCTGAGCACGATACGCTGTGAGTTTGGTTCCTCCCTTTGTTGCCCCAAAATAGGCCCGCATGACATTTTCATTAATTGCTTGAGTCCATCTCATGCGGCGCACTATTCCACCGGTAGCGGGGATCGAAGGCGAGGCACACGGCCCCACAGGTCCCAAGCCCACCACTGGAGGGGGTTGTCGTCCTCTTCGTCGCACTGGTCTTGGTGGCGGCGGGGACGACTGCAGCTCGTCACGTTGGCTCAACGCGTCGACTTTTGGCGACGCTTCGAAAACTTCCGAAGCCGACGCCCATGACGCGGAGCTCGACGAGCTGAATGATCTTGGTCGTGCGCATATTATGTTCTTTCTGGCTCTAATTGTCGTCATCCGTTAAAATGCAGCAATATGTTGAATACACAGATATTTCTTCACCACAATATTTTTTTGACGTTGTCATTTTGTTGTAAAATTTTCTTTTATAAATTTGATATATTATTAGCTTATTTGTTATTACACTGTGATGAAAACATTTTGTATTATTGATTGTAAACTATTGTGCATAAAATAAATGATTATAAGTGGGTATATATCACAAATTATAAATATTTTAAATTTTTTTATATATTCAACAGATGACGCTATGTGTTGCCAGATTATATTATTATTATTATTACCTATAGGATTCTAACAAGAAATTTGAAATAACAGCTGGTGTCAAACTGACATGGAACATTGAAAATAATTAGTAATATACAGTAATAAAAAAAATATTAAATAATCAGTCTTTACAGTAATTGCTATGCTATGATATATCTGCACTAAACACGATGCGTCTCCGCTTCGTTTTATTGTGATTCGTTGAGAGACTGACTTATCGATCTTATGATCAGTCAAATCAACAAAAAAAAAATCTTATCCTACTAATATTATAAACGCGGAAGTTTGTAAGAATATATGGATGTATGTGTGTTACTCTCACGCAAAGACTACCGAACGGATTTCGATGAAATTTGGTACACGGGTAGATCATATCCTGGAATAACACATAGGCTACTTTATATCCCGGGAATGTATGCAATTGACTGCCTCGGTAGCGTAGTTGTATTGCGTACGGGTTACGAGTACGATTTGCGTGCTGAGGTCCTGGGTTTGAATCCTGGGTCGACCCAAAAACATTGTGACTGGGTTTTTCCATCTTAAAAATTACTCAGTCGCATCTCGGAGTCAGGAAGTTGGCGGTGTGATACCCCCGTGCCTCGGAAAGCACGTAAAGCCGTTGGTCCTGCGCCTGATCTCTCTCCGGTGATGTTGGATTGCCGTCTCACTGGACTATGAGAGTGACGGAATAGCGAGTGCATCTGTGTATTGCAAGGAGGTGGAGGCCAAGAGGGCCGCCTTACGGCGAGCCGCCGTGGAGGAGTGGCGTCTCAGGCTGGAGGCCCCGTCGTGGGGGCACCGGGTCGTAGAGGCAGTGCGTCCTGTCTTTGCCGAATGGCTGGACAGGCGCCACGGAGCGGCAACATACCGCCTGACGCAGGTGCTCACCGGGCATGGCTGCTTCGGTGAGTTCCTGTTTCGGGTGGTAGGTGTAGAGGAGTCGGCCGTGTGTCACTATTGTGACAACTGCCCAATGGACACGGCCCAACATACGTTGGAGTGTTGTCCAGCCTGGGATGAGGAGCGCAGCGCTCTCAAAACAGTCGTCGGAGAAGACCTCTCGCTGCCGGCCGTGGTCGCTTCCATGGTCGGCGGCCGGGAGGCCTGGCAGGCGGTGGCCCACTTCTGCGAGGCGGTCCTCTCGCGGAAGGAGAGTGCCGAGAGGGATCGCCAGCGCAGTGGTGATCCCTCCCGCCGCCAGACGAGACGTAGGAGGCGTCGGGTGGACGACTGACCGACGTCTCCCGCCCTGTGGATTGGGGGCGTTTGGAGAATTCCACCACGGTATCCCCTGCCTGTCGTAAAAGGCGACTAATAGGGGCCTCCGGGGGTCACGGGTGGGCGGGACGTGCCGCCCACCCATTAGTCTAGCCAACTTTTGTGACCCCCGTGATGGACATGTCCGAGGCAGCGTGTCTCACGCTGCCTCGTACACCAAAAGGAGGACACGGTACGGTGTTTCGGGGGCTTCTGAGCCCCCGCAACAGGAAAAGGACCGCAACAGCGGTACGTGCAGGGGCGGTTGCGGACGACAACTTAGACGTGAGTCGGAGGAAGCCCGCAGCCGTCCCTAATGCGCCGAAGATGGCATTTAAAAAAAAAAAAAAAAGAAAAAAATCTGTGTATTGCGCACACACTTATGCACTATAATATCTCCTGCGTATCTGGCTAATCTCCGTTGAGATTGGCCGCCGTGGCCGAAACTGGCTAGGGGGATTATTATTATTACTATCCCGGGAATATATAAAGCGGGAAAAGTATTTACCAAAATAGGCTGTTCAGTGACATTAGATAGCTCGTTGGAGCAGTGGTGTATGTAGGTGTTGCGAGTTCCGGGGTGCAATGGAAGTAAACTTGTAGTAGTAAAATCACCAGTTTATTGTTAAATCACAACTGTTATAGTTTAGCGATTCGTACTCTGGTGCGAGACAAGTGTTCGGGTCGGCGTTTGGTATGGCACAAGTACGTATCAGAAACGTTCGATAGAAGTAAATTTTTGCTTTGGCAGAAAATGCTTATTAATGCAGGTCATAGCGGGGCGTCGCCCTCACGCGAATTGTTAGAAATGTTTATTTTGCAGAAAAGTCGTATCAGCACTAACTGTTGGTAACAAAGTTCAATGTACGAAACCGTACATAGGCAGTACTGACGTTCGTGACGTTGACACTTGACAGTTGACTGAGAAGTAAGGTTACAGAGTAGACTACTCGGTGCGCCGAGTTGAATCGGCAACTCGAGTACAAATTGACTCGAGTCAATATTTTTTTCACTCGAGTACGATTTTCGCAAACTCACTCGAGTCACTCGAGTAAAAACACAACTCGAGTCGCATATCGTCACTACCCGCCAGTCGCCACTCGGCACTCGCCAGTTCTCCACCGGCCACTCGCCTGTCGGATAGCAGCAACACGATGTGACGTATGACGATTTATGTACCGAATGTTAGGCCGATGCGCCTTATGTAGGTACTTCTTACCCGTACCTATTGTAATTTTATTTATCGTTTTGTATCAATCCGCGTGACCTTGCCCTTGACATCGCTTCGGGAGCCGCGAGCCACGTGTAGGCTTTTAATTTAGTCCTTTGTCGGTTTTTATGCGCACGCGATCGAACGTTCTAATTGTTGATTATAATTACATTCTTTGTTATTTAGGTATTTAGTTTGTGTTGTGGTAAACTATGAGCTACATTTACAATGCTCGCGAATAAAGTGTTAATGTTTCGGAGAAGGTCGTGAAAATGCCTTTTGTATTTTTTTAGGGATTACCGAGTAAAATATTCAGGATTCGCCGACACTCCTCGTAAGAGTAGCATCTTAGTCGGTTTCACGAAATCGATCGATGAATTTGACGGTTTGAGCGTGCGATTCTTGCTGATGTATCGTGTGATAGTGTTGACAGGATCTTAGGGTTGTGAGGCTTTTCGATAAGCTAGGTGCGGTGTACGCCGTACGGACTGTGTCGATTATCGAAGATCCCACAATGATTTCCGTCTTCGCAAGGAGACATAACTGGCTCTGACAGAATCTAGTAGGTGACTGTTGTTTGGATTGACGTATGTGAATTGTGACCAGACACAGAAGCATTGGTAATAATAGCGACGTCATCTTTTCGGTTTGGATAAAGCTTCTTGGATACGTTGGCGCGATGTGACAGCCTATCGTTGCGCTCTGCTGTGTGCATCCCTTGTTCGCGTGTGCGTGAGCATATGATCAATGAAACACACAGACCCTAGTACGATGTTGCCGCTCCCACGAATTCTCGTATAGTCGTAGTGGCAATAGGGTGTCTAAAATGAAAAGTACTTTTATGTTATTTATTTTGTTTGAAAAATGTACTTATTTATTTTACACCTATGGTTAAATTAATTTACTGTAAGGTGTTTCTTTTAAATTGACTTTATCGTAGTTAAATTTATGTATTCGGTTACAAAATGGCCCTGTATATGGGCGCCCCGTCGTCGTATCGCCATCTATTTCAGCGGAAGACAACTAAAATATTTTATAAATCCGGAACTATAAAAAATTATTTATTTATGTAATTTCCAGAGTTCCTTAATTTGTTACATATTTAGTGTTGGTTTATCTAAATGCTATTATATTTCTTATTGTCAAGCATGATGCTCACGGAGGAAGAATTTTCTTCGTGGTGATGCTCAAGTCAAGTCAAATATTATAACAATGAGACATTTTTATCACTGACTGAGACTGCCTCGGTGGCGTAGTGGTATTACGGTACGACTGCAATGCTGAGGTCTCGAGTTCGATCCCGGGTCGGGCAAAGTGATATTGAGTTTTTCTATTCAGTATCAGCTCGGAGTCTGGAATTTGTACCCGATATGGCGATAGGCTCGCCCCCTATCACATCATGGGACGGAATACGAACGGCGAAAAGTGGGTGCACTAGTTGCGCCTCTGCTTATCCCTCCGGGCTGGGATAGAAGGCGTGACTATGCGTAACAAAATACTTGAGCAGAATTTTGGCGAGCATTTAGTATAATCTTTAATTTAAATCTGGTCACCCTGATTGCATGGTGAAATAGCACTCATGTCGTGGCATGTGTTTGAGACGCGTTTGTGTTTAGAGCTCGCTATGACGTCAGCGGTGCATCTGCAGTGTGTTATCGCATGTGGCTTAGCGAATCAGCATCCAGTACGTTGCTGTTTACGAGGAGTAGATCTTGTCTAGTAGTCTGCAATATAATATCACGTTCGCATCAACTTTTCTCATTCCGTGATCATCAACTTTTCTCATTTCGTGTATCTTATTCGTTATCATGCTGCTGGTTGTACTCTCCCTGCTGGCGTTCGCCTCTGCTGAGGAGCTGGTGGTCCTCTCGGCTCCCACCTCGTTTCCTGCACCTTCGGAAGCGGTATCTCCCCTAGCCGCGCCCATAAACTACCATGAGCTAGTGGGAGTGCCTGAAGCGGAGCGAATCCGTGGTGAAGAGTCACGTCTCTTGAACACAGTCGCGGGAAGCCTGGGTTCTTTCCTCGGGGAGCCCAAGTTCTTTGTGAGTACTTTTTTTATTGACTTGTTCGGTGGCGTAGTTGTATTGCGTAGCGATACTAGTGCTGATCTCCGGAGTCAGAGCGAAAAATTGTGACGGGATTTACTGTCATAATTACTCACTCGCAGCTCAGGAAGATGGTAGTGTTACTTATGCTTCAACAACGTTAAGATACGGGAGTCAAAAAATAGAAAGTACATCTGCGTACACACACTTTTGTACTATATTTTATAGAATTTGCCTATTCAGCGAATGTCTGAGATTGCCCGCTGTAGCCAAAGTTTGGTTGAATATGGTAAAATGAGTGAGACGAGCAAACTCCTTTGACGGTAAGTGATTCGACTTCCATAAACAAGAAATTTACAACCCAATATTTCTATAATAAGAAAAAGCGACAAAGGGGAAATCCTTTTTACAACATATAAAGTCTTTGAACACAATTGTTTTATACAGAGGCAAAGTGACAAAATAATTTTATACAGGGGCAAAGTCATTATACCTGATGGTAAGTGGAGAGACGAGAGATGATTAATTAGCCCTCAACAATCGATAGAAGCAGACCAGGCGCTGCAGCCAAGAAACCTTTCTATAATCGAAAACGCTAATAGAAAACAAAACAAATGTATGAGAATGATATTCTAACAACAAGTCCATCGCTAGGATGTCATTCTCTCAAGGTAATGGTTATAGAAAGGCACCATGGCTCCTCAGTTCAAAAGTCATACACAACTGTTCAAAAATCTTTATCAGTACCAGTACTCACTATGTGCAGGCCGGTCTGGTGATCACGCTGAGCAGCGGACAGACCTCAGTGTGCGGAGGCAGTCTGATCAGCTTGCGCGCTGTGCTGACTGCCGCGATGTGCTGGTTCGACGGGCAGTACCGGGCAAGGGCCATGCTCGCGGTGCTCGGCCCCAGGATGCGGTTTTTCTCCGGCGGCAAACGAGTCTTCGCCTACACTATCGCCGTGCACCCGCGCTTCAACTACTACTACTTTGAGAACAACCTCGCCGTGCTCACTATCCCGTATGTCTCGTCTACCAGTGAGTATTTTTTTGTCTCATGGCCAAGTGTTTTTTGTGCATTATAGTATACCAATTAGGTATAATGTTTTGTGATCGTTTAGTACATTTTGATAGAACGTGTACAAATAATTAATTTTTTTATTATAAAACTCGTTTATAGTGATCACAAGGAAACGAATTTTCACATAGAAAATAATCATGTGGATCTAGAAATGTAGCTTACGTAGTCTTTCAAGTTTGAGACATCTATAGGGCCATTAAAATTATAGTTAACTAGCGGCCCGCCCTGGCTTCGCTCAGGTAGCAAAGCATATTACATGCTGAAATTAGTTTTTTGTCATACAAAATTATTTATGTAATATACACATAAGCCTTCCTCTTGAATCACTCCATCCATTGGTGAAGTTTTTCCGAGATAAGAATTAGTCTAGGTCCTTCCCAGGGTCTTAAGCTATATCCCTTCCAAATTTCATTGCAATCAGTTCAGTGGCGTGACAGTGACGGCTCCACTCGCAAAAAAAAAACGAGGTAAAATTACCGGTTTATGTTCTTCCAGGATAAAGTAGCCTATTTCCTCCTCTGGATCTCAAACTATCGTCATACTTATTTTCTTGCGGTTCTACTCGCAGAAAAAGATTTTCCGGAATAAAAGTCTCGGTTTATTTTTTCCCGGAATAAAATATAGCCTAGGTCCGTCCCAGGAGCTTGACTCGTCAAGCCCCGCGATGGATGCGGGCGTCCTAGTATATAGGGTTTCGCATACATCTATATATATAAGCGGGGCTTGACAGGTTAAACTAACTCCCTACCATATTTAATCGAAATTGGTTCAGTGGTTAGGCAGTGACGGCCCCACTCGCGAGAAATAAAAACCGGTATAAAATCCCCGGGTTATGTTCTTCCGGGATAAAAGTAGCCTATGTCCTCTTCAGGATCTCAAACTATCTCCATACTTTCTCATTTATAGACACGCGCCGCCGCCGGCCCCCCGGCCGGTACCGCTGCGACCGCTATGTCCCTGCATTTTAAATCTGTAATATCTTCGAAAATATTTATTTAAATTACATGTTGTAAAGGGCCATATTGATCTATATTAAATGCACAATGTATTTATGGTACTTAATTGGATAAGGATTAATGCTGTATTGCTTAAAATCGCTTCGTAAATAAGCCATTATTTCTCGTCAAAAGAAAAGGATAAAAAATGGTTATTGTGGGTTATCCCTAAGAGATAGACATATACCATCGCGGACTTTTTTGTAGACATTTTTAAGGTGTAAAAAAGTGTAGTATATTATTTTGATCTATCTCGTAGAGTTTAGCCAGCGTCTGCAATGTAAGCTCAAAAAAATTTGTTTATCTACATCACATTAGAAACTTTTTAAATTATCAATGTTCCTCTACTATATTATGCATGTATTATACAAATAAACCTTCCTCTCGAATCACTCTATCTATTAAAAAAACCGCATCAAAATCCCTTGCGTAGTTTTAAAGATTTAAGCATACATAGGGACATGAGGACATAGGGACAGACAGCGGAAAGCGACTTTGTTTTATACTATGTAGTGATTAAAAAAAACAATATCTTTGAGAAACAAACAACACAACTGCACAACGATAAAAATATATATCCACATAATCAAACAAAAGATACAAAGATTTTTTATCTTAATAATAATAATAAGCCCCTCAGCAATCTAACTTCACGTCCGGCACGAACATCCAATGCCAGGTGAGGGGCGGATATGAGCAGCTCTTAGCTATATACTTACCAATGACTAACGAAGCTCTAGTACTAAAACAATATTAATGCGATGCGCCTAAGAAACAGGACAATACCCCAGGCGGGTACCGGAGCTAACCGCGATGGTGAATCCCGCCCCGGGTCTTCTGGCCCGGGCTGCCCTGCGTATTCTGGGGAGGGCACCGTATCGCACCAATCTGCCCGGTTACATACTATTGCAGCTCGACATGACCAACCATCATCATCATGTTCATCACCAACTTCACTATTCTCATCTATCCCTTCATCGCCACCCTCTTATCTTGATAGAATTGAAGTGTCTAGTTCAAATTCATCACCTTCATCCTCACCATTACTTCAATCCGAATTGGATGTTATGCAGGAGGCTACACCAGCCAAAGTTACTGCACCCGCCAATGACGGAAGGCGTGCTCACAAAAAATGGACTAAGGAAATGAACATTTTCATAATGTGCCACTATTTCATTCTCACTGATCTAGAAATAAACACTAAAACGTACCTCACACCATTACACGCACGATTTAATGCACAATTCCCTAATATGGATATAGGAAAACATCGAGTAAGAGACCAACGCCGTGCCATAGTTCAGCGAAACTTTTTGACCAAAGAGGAAATTAGAAATATTAAAGAAGAAGTAAGAAATCTATTAAATAAGAAACCACACTCATCATTATACACAAACTCAGACATACAGCACACTCAATCCGATAGAATAAAGTGGATGAATGACTTAAATGAAACCAAAATGCGTAGTTACTATACATTAACGAAGCTTGAGACTGACCTAACTACATGCAGACCGCTCCTACACCAAGATATCACCAGTAAATGCCCCTCAATTTCCCACCTCTCTGCACAGAGGATCGCTGATCAGCGTAGGTTTATTGTAAACAAACGATTGCTATCAGCCGATCAACTAAATAGAATTCGACAGGAAGTTCAAAACGAGCTAATTTCCAATGCCGCGCATACTGTCAAAGACTCAAACCCAGCTTGCACAAAACACCTCAGCAATCTCTACAGACCCTATAGAAACAATAACCATATAAATAGATTCATCTCCAAGACAAACATCAAATAGTAATGATCACATATGCCTATCTATCAACAGAATTACAATAGCAATTAGAGGAAATGTTTTTTGAAACATTTAATACTTTCAAAGACACACAGCCCACAACTCTACCCCACCTTCCAAAGTTAAAACCTTCAAAGAAACTAGCATCTATAATCAATTACCTCAATACCGATATAATCATGAAAATATTAACTACTGACACTGATTTTAACACAACTCACGCGATTATATACTGCGCAGCTTATACTACTACCAAATGTAATGGTGTTAAAATACAAGATATATCCAAACTAAACAGTAAGATCGAAATGGTACCCAGATGGCAAAGACGTCTAGAAGGAAGTATAAGCGAATTAAGAGCAAATATAGGGCGTCTAACAGAATATACAAGGGGCGTCCGATCGACAGCTTTGCAAAAGCACGTAGATAAAATAAAATACATTCACAACACGAGACAGAAAACAATGATTTGAGTCACTACCTAGATACGCTAAAACAAAAGTTAAACGCTCTCGCAAGCCGGCTCCGCAGATGTAAGCAGAATACACTCAGGAAAGCACAAAATAAGCAATTTGGTAATAATGAAAAATTATTTTACAGAAATCTTACATCACCTAATAGTTCACCAGAAAATAATCTACCTTTTCCAACCTCTGAAACTTTGCACACCTTTTGGTCTAATCCAGTTAAGCATATCGAAAACTCGTGGATTGAGGAAGGTAAACGTATGTCGGAGCGGCGGGTATTTTGAAATAATAATCTTGCAAAAGCCAGTCGAGATGTCAAATCGTTGGTATAAATAGGGCGCTTCGCATTTGAAATGGGCAGTCTATTGTGAGCCTTTCAACTGTGCGGAGCTCCGGAAATAAGTTTGAAGCATTTATAAATAAAAGATGAAGGACAAGTTGGAGTTTTACTCTCACATCATGGATGATGATGAGGTGGAACTCTATGACGTTGGCAGAACTGACGTCGCCTCTTTTTAAAGAGTTCAACATCCTCTGCTCTGTCACATAAATTTAAGAACACCCCAGAAATGAAATTTGATAAAATCCCTATAGATCTCCTAAAAGCTGTTATATCAAAAACGCACAACTGGAAAGCTCCTGGGTCTGACAACATACACAATTTCTGGTACAAAAAGCTCACCTCCGTTCACTTACTGCTACTAAAACACATAAATTCATTCATCAACTCACGGCCTATGCCTATGCCGGCCTCCATCACGCAAGGCGTCACATATATGCTACCAAAAGATCTATCCGACACTGAGAACCCCGCCAAATACCGACCAATTACTTGTCTCCAAAATATTTATAAAATAATTACAGCATGTTGAAGCGAAACCATTTAATTTCATTTACAAACACTCACAAGAACATCAAATCTTGGCAGAAGAACAAAAAGGCTGCCGAAAAAATAGCCAGGAATATAAAGAACAGCTCACTATCGACGCAGTAGTATCAAAACAAGCAGTTAGTCAAAAACTGGATATCCACACCATGTATATAGACTACAAAAAAGCTTTCGACTCAGTACCGCACACCTGGTTAATATATATTTTAAAACATTAAAAAAATTCACCCGCTAATCATATTTTTTCTGGAAAAAACAATGTTCAACTGGAGTACTAAACTAAAAATATGTAATTCTGGCAAATCTACTGAAACTGAAACCATTTTTATAAAAAGAGGCATATTCCAGGGTGATGCCTTAAGCCCCCTATGGTTCTGCCTAGCACTTAATCCACTCTCCAACATGCTCACTAAAAATAATTCCGGATACAAAATTAAACATGACGCACACCATATTTCACTCTCTCATCTCATGTATAATTATGGACGATATAAAACTCTTCAGTAACACTCTTAAGGAATTACACACCTTAGCTGATATCGTTCAAACATTTTCACGCGATATACACATGGAATTTGGCGTGGATAAATGCAAAATTCAATCAGTCCACAAAGGCACAATAGTACCTGTCTCTTACAAATTGGCAAACCAAGACGTTATAGATGCACCCTAATGTTGACAAAATAGCATCAAACGCATAGTTAAAGCGAGGCGAGCTGTTTCCTGAAACAGAAGGATTCATGCAGGCAATTCAAGATCAGGTTATAGATACTAAAAAGCTATAGGAAGCACATAATCCGGGACAGTAGTCTAAGTAGTGATCACTGCCGTCATTGTCATAATCACCCCGAAACAATCCAACATATCACAGGCGCCTGCTCATTCATCACACAGACAGACTATAAGCACAGACACGACCAAGTAGCGGCAATCATACATCAGACACTGGCATACAAATACAAGCTCATAACGGAAAAAACACCATACTACGTTTGTAGTATGGTGGTGTGTAGTACAATAATTTGGGGTGTATATTTATACACCCCAAATTATTCTTGAATCAACTGGCTACAAATTATACTGGGATAGAACTATACTTACAGACAAAAGCATCATAACATACATACATACATCACAACCGTCCTGATGTCACGCTACACGATAAACATAGTAAGACAGTATACCTCATAGACATCGCAATCCCTAACACTCACAATCACACACACAATCACACACACAAGCAAACTTACAAAATATACAGACTTAGCGATTGAACTGAAAACACAATGGAGAGTGCAAACTGTCAAAACAGTCCCCATTGTTGTATCCAGCACCGGCGTCATCCCTAAAACACTGCACACTAGCCTTAAAACACTAAACATTCATTCACTCACACATTCACGCTACTACAGAAAACAGTCATACTAAACACATGTAGGATCGTCAGAAAGTTTCTGTCAATAGATTAATATATCAACCATCGAAGTTGTTTGGCCAGAAGCCCGCAACCTTTGTGAAATACCCCAGAAATGGGAGAAGTTCAAATACTTTAAATTAAATAATAATAATAATAATCGGCGTTGTGGCGAGCCGACGGTGAGTGGCGACACCGCGTACCGTGATTCCGTGGGGGCTGAGACCCCCTGACCCTTGGCTTGCCTTAACTGGTCGACTAGGTGTGGAAATCGCAAGAGCTAAGAACCTGAGCTCCAGGGTGGAAGTGCTCAATCTGCATAATAGCGAGGAAACCCACTCCGGGACGCGTTAGCGACCCGCGATGGTGAAATCGGTGCACACCTCTCGACACCCTTTAGCCACCCACACCGATGTTGCGTCCTTGGCATACGCCACTTTTTGGGATGCCCATCTAGTGGGGGGCAAGTCACCGTCTGCCTTGAATACAAATAATTGAGACATTTTACTTGGCAGGCGTCCCGTTGTCTCAATCAATAGCCCAGCAACCAGTCCTTCTAGATCCCATCTATAGACCCAGTATAATTCCCATCTTCTCTGCAATAGTCCTTACGCCTTACGGGCGCTGTCTTTGGCTGTATTTCCTCCTTAAGTACAGACAGAGAGAGTAGCCGTAAGGCGTACACATCCCAACTAGAGTAATGAATCTTAAAGGGGCCTCTACGTGTTGGATCCATATCCCCACGCAATCCTTCCAAAAGGACCGGTCTTCGTGCCGTGATTTCCCGCAGGAAAGATACAACAATAAAATAATAATAATTGTGATCGTACAATCATCACCGACAAAACAATTCACTTTAACCGTCCCGATATAACAATTTTCCATAAACCTAGTAAAACAGTTTACCTCATAGATATAGCCATCTGTAACACTCACAACCTTGCACCAACACACAACGAAAAAATAGCTAAGTACACAGACCTACTTAAAACACAATGGAACGCAACTATTATTAAAACTATACCGGTCATAATTTCTTCCACAGACGTCATACCTAAGTCACTCTACGTTAGTCTCAGCGAACTCAACATCCATAAATCCATCTTTATCCTCATGCAAAAAGCCGTAATATTAATTGTTGCAGCATAGTCCGAAAATTCGTATCTATTGCGTAAACACCGCACTTGGCCTAGGCCCGTGCTAAATATACCTCCAAACTGGAGAGATTTAAAAATAAATATGAAAATAATAATAATAATAATAAATTTTATTTCCAATAAAGCCAATAAAGCACAGAAGTAACAAAAATATCTTATAACTAGTTCATAAGGCGAATCAATTAGATGATCAGCTGTCTCTCAAACTAAGCAAAAGCTTGTATCTTGAGAGACAGATAAAGTTGAAACTAATTCAGGTCACAGCCCCTTGTGTAGCAGCCATGTTTTTGTAAGTCAACATTTAATGTTTACTTGCACTCTATGTTATGTCTATAATACTCCGTGTTGTCGCAGGCTACATCCAGCCCATCGCGATGGCGAACACTACCCTCACGTACGCGAGCTACACTGCAGAGATCATCAGCTTCGGCAATATCAGTCCCAGTGAGTTTTATTTATTGTAGCGAGGCAGTGACGTCAGCAACTGACGTGCACTTCACGTCAGCTAAACAAATTATGATATTACCAATGATGCAGAATGGTTTAGGCTTAGTTTTTATGACTTGCTTTACTTCATAAAACCTTGAATTGTAAAGTTCAAGTGAAATTTAAGAAAATCCCACATAAAGCCTTGCTACACTTTGAAATTGACTCAAAAACCTCAGGCTAAGAGTCCTAGCATAAACTTTGAGTTAAATTGATTAAATTGGAGGCTTGGGCAGACTTTAAGAGGGAGATTGTGAAGCAATATTAATTTCAGGTCTCCTGTTTTCTTGCACGACAAAGTGACGTCATTGCACTTGATAATTAGAGTGGCATTCAGATTGTCTGGCGAGAGAAAATCCTTCAGACCTTACAATATCGGCCTGTACCATGAGCTAATCTCGGAAAACTATGACGAGCTTTAAGCGTACTGTGCTATCTTTGTACATAATATAAATACCCTGAAATGAAAAATCCTCCTAGCCAGTTTCGGCCACGGCGGCCAATCTCAACGGAGATCAGCCAGGTACGCAGGAGATATTATAGTGCACAAGTGTGTGCGCAATACACAGGTGCACTCGCTATTCCTTCACTCTCATAGTCCGGTGAGACGGCAATCCGACATGACCGGAGAGAGATCAGGCGCAGGACCAACGGCTTTACGTGCTTTCCGAGGCACGGGGGTATCACACCGCCAACTTCCTGACTCCGAGCTGCGACTGAGTAAATTTTAAGATGGAAAAACCCAGTCACAATTTTTTTGGCTCGACCCGGGATTCGAACCCAGGACCTCAGCGCGCAAATCGTACTCGTAATGCGTACGCAATACCACTACGCCACCGAGGCAGTCATAAAAAAAATATAAATATAAATAATAAATACCCTAAAACAATCTTCAGAACTGTTTCTGTCCCACAGGTTTCACGATCACTGATTCGCAGAGTCTGCGCGACGCGTTCGTCCAAGTGCTGACTAATGACGAGTGCCGCATGTACTACGGGAACCTGATCAAGCCGGAGCACATGTGCACCAGCGGCAACCCCAGGCTCGGCGTGTGCGGCCGCGTCTCTGGTGAACCTCTCATATTCCACTCCAGCGCTGGTAACGACTTACTCGTGAGTAGCTTTTTATGTTTTAATAGCTTTTGCCCACGGCTTCGCCCGCGTTAATAAGTTTTTCCGGGCTAAAAGTACATAAAAACCTTCCCGTTGAATCAATCTATCCAACACACTTATTTGGATAAAGATTAATATTATGACGTTGATACAACTCTTAACAAATAATGCATTAATTTCGACCAAATTTGATTACCATAAAAACGGTTCTAGTGAGTTAATCTTAAAAGATAGACATATACTGTTGCGGACATTTTTTAGATCATTTGAAGAGGAATAATTCTTTCATACATATATTTTTGGTATCTTGAACCGTTTTCGCAGCGCACGCAATGGAAGCCCTCAAGGATGAATAATTTTCCCTGTTTTTTTTTTACATTTTCCATTATTTCTTCGCTCCTAATAGTTTCATCGTGATGTTATATAGCCTAAAGCCTTCCTCGATAAATGGTCTATTCAACACAAAAAGAATTTTTCAATTCGATCTTGTAGTTCCTGAGATTAGCGCGTTCAAACAAACAAACAAACTCTTCAGCTTTATAATATTAGTATAGATACGGGAACCAAGTGACCTGATAGTAAATGGAGAGTCCAGATAGTGTCATGTAACGAGATATGATAACCCCTCTTTTTTATCAATGGCCCTACTGCCAGTAGCCTGACCCGAGTCGGCGTTTCTGGCCACACCGGTCTTTAGGGTGAACACAGAAAGCGCTCATAACCCTTTGAATTAAGTGACCATGCTGAGGGCAACCCACCAACGGGTTACGAACTTCGGCTCAGGACGGCCACTGAGAGAGGATAAGACATCAACGATTAGGGAAAGATTGGTTTTAGGCCTCATCCTATTAGATTGTGTAGTCATCGGCACGTGGGTCAGAACTGCTACGGGGGTCGGGGAGTGATAACACGTCGTTAGTCGACATAAGTATACCGGCTTCCTTGAAAACGGATATAGTAAATAGTAAATTTACACTAAACACAGGATATAGACATGCTTATGCCGGAACGCACACTCAAATTAGGGTTTTTTTGCGAATCCCTATGTAAGGGGTTATTTGACTTAATTAGGGGTTATGACAAAGTAGGTAATATCTGGCAACATTGTAACTGCCCCATGTTTCAGATCGGCGTGGTGAACTTCGGGCCGTCGAACGGGTGTGCGTCGGGCTACCCCACTGGGCACACGCGCGTCTCACACCACTTCAACTGGATCCAAAGCCAGCTCTAAACACTTACCAACTGTGTTTATACGCGTAAATAAATGATTAACGTTGTATTTACCTCTTTTTATAACTTCGTGTTGTCACTCACGGTTGCTTCGTAGACGGAGATGCTGAGAAATTCATTTGTCTTGGTTTACTGACATACTAAGAGCTTTGTCAGGGTACCAGTAATGTCTCCCCGAGTCTTGATTATAATCATATATTATTTCTAGAGAAGCTACGCTTCCATACATTAAATTTTGCTCACCACTCGGTTCGACTATAGAACATGACAGCTTTTCTTTTTGCTGATGCCTTATGAGAGCTTTTCCAGTGTTAAAAAAAGGCTCTGGATACTTGCCTTTTAAGCCACTGCGTTTTCATCTTTCTTTTATCTTCATTTTTTACTTGTAAAATAGGTAAAAAATGCAACATACACACACACACACACACCACTCACGCCCTTTTATCTCCGAAGGGGTAAGCAGAGGCGCAACTAAGTGCACCTACTTTTCGTCGTGCCTATTCCGTCCCATGATGTGTTAGGGGGTGATCCTATCGCCATATCGGGCACAAATTCCAGACTCCGGGCGGATACTGAATTCCATAAAAATCCAATATATTATGCCCGACCTGGGATCGAACCCGAGACCTCAGGAATAAAACTACACCACCGAGGCAGTGCAAGAAATGCAAATAAAATGAAAACATATTTTGTAGTTAATAATTATTTATATTAATTTTCACATTGTTACATGTTTATTTTTTAACCTTGGAACATCTGTGACCTTTAATATGTTATTCATTGTGTTTACCAATTAAACACTGTAAATGGCAATGTTATATCAATAAAGCATTCCAATGTACTATTTTCATGTCATTTGCAATTAAGAAAGTCAAATGAATATTTCGGAAAGATAATGTTGTTAATTTCTTTTACTGTTAGTGTGGCGCATGTTCGTGGAATATTTTTTTTAGTAATACACCCTTCCATCTTCTCGCTGTTGTCCGAGGCATATAGTGAATATCTGAATATGGAATCATAAAAGGAATTTATTAAAATAAACCCTTTATTTCACTGATCGTATTACAAAGTTTCTTTATTAATAGTAGAATATTAAAAAAAATATTTATGTTTATATTCCGAATATATTCTAATAATTATCTATCCTAATTTCATTTATCCTCAGCAACCGGTTCATAGGCCAGGTTGTCTTTTGACAAAGGCCTCCCCTAGTTTCCTTCATTTATCCCTGTCCATAGCTAATCTCCTCTAACCTATCGTGAGGTCATCTTCCCATATTTTTTTTTGGCATATTTTTTCTGATTCTTTTTCCATTTCTGGGATACCATACTATTATATTAGGGTTTAGAACCGGGAAATCCTGGTCCCGAAAATCTCGGGATTTCCCGTTTCTTTTGATGGTTAAAATACCGGGAATTTAAAATATGATTCTCGGTTTTTACGGTACTCAATATAGCCATTTAAAAATGTTTATAATGCAGTTTAACGTCACTTTTATACTTTACTAGCTTTCCATAAGTCCCGCTTTATGTTTTCCCGGGATAAAAGTAGCCTGTGTGTTAATCCAGACATGATCTACCCGTGTACCAAATTTCATCGAAATCCGTTCAGTAGTTTTTGCGTGAAAGAGGAACAAACATCCAAACATCCATACATTCTTACAAACTTTCGCCTTTAGTGGCGATCCATTCCATATCCATTAGTAGGATTCTACACTCATTTCGTAATTGCAGTGTATCGAGTGTATAAAGCACATCATAATCGCTAAAGATTATCTTACTAATATATACACTCATTTGCAAAAAAAACGGGCGGTTTGGATTTTAATTATTTTTTAAAAAAATACTGTACCAAAATGATTTCAATCATTTGTACATGTTACTGGCCGGTTTTAAAAATGCCGTGGTGTTTAAAACAGTACGTTCTAAATTAAAATTTTCGTTTGATGCTCGTTTTTACAGAAAACCACTTTTTATCCTACATTTTTGGTGCGAAGTTCCAAAAGATAATATCGGTTTTCATAACTTTTAGTCAATTTTTATGAATTTATTTCATATTCTTAATTGTCAAAGCTTCATTTATTGCTGTTTAGCTGTCTCAATAATGTTAGAGAAAGTGGTAAAAGCTACCAAAATTATTGCGCTGCTCGAAGAGGGCTGCAGCCAATGCTTCGTGGCTCAGAGGCTAAGTGTGAGTCGCTCGACGGTTCAAAGGACCTGGCAGCGGTGTCAAGACACCGGTTCCGTCGAGAGAAGGCCTGGTTCTGGAAGAAAACCATGTACCCAACCACGGGATGATCGTTTTCTTGTGAGTCGCGCATTGAGAAATCGCAAGTCTTCGTATGTGGACCTTAAGAACAACCTCGAAGAAGTAAGAAATGTGCATATTAGTCTATGGACGGTCAGGAGGAGGCTGCTCGCGGCCAATATACGCAGTCATCGCCCGGCCCGCGGCCCTAAGTTACTCCGTGAGCACAGAGTTGCCAGGCTTAGGTTTGCTCGAAATTGTGAGTCATGGACTCAAGAAGACTGGAATAGGGTATTGTTCTCCGATGAAGCCAGGATATCTCTGTTCGGTTAAGATCGACGTCGGCGAGTGCTACGAAGACGAGAAGAACGCTTTGCAGAGGCTTGTTTTGAAGAAATCACACCTTATGGTGGGGGCTCTATTATGTTTTGGGCAGGAATAAATTCAATGGATCGTACAGAGTTAGTCTTCATTGAAAACGGCTCACTGACTGGACATCGATACATAACGGAAGTTCTTATTCCTCATGCACAACCCGCATTGGCCGCTTTAGGCGAAGACTCAATTTTTATGGACGACAACGCTCGCGCCCACCGGTCTGGCGATGTGGAAGCGTATGTGCAAGAGGTCGGCATTCGTCGTTTGGATTGGCCAGCTCGAAGTCCCGACCTCAATCCTATAGAGCATGTCTGGGACGTTCTGAAACGACGCGTGAGATCAGTACCGGTTGTACTGAAAACTCCGCAAACCATCAGAGAGCTGAAGAATGTGATTACCGCGGAGTGGGAACGTATTCCGCAAGCAAGTATCCGGGATATCCTCGCTAGCATACCCAGACGAATTCAAGCTGTGATTTCAGCTAGAGGGGGTCACACTCGATACTAAACGTTTATCTGCTTTTACTTTATTAAAGAAAAAACAAACAAAAATCTTTGTTAACTTTTACTTCACGAGCATATGCACTACTAGCGAGCATACACTACTAGTGAACTTTAGCATTAAAACCCATAAATTTTATCAAAATTTTATGATAATACTGACGAAAACGATTATTTGCTTATTAATTTACAAAATTGTGAAAGTAAAACTACCTATAATTATCAAACAAACCAATAGTAACATTTGAAATGGTTCATTGCTTAGGTGCCCGTTTTTTTTGCAATGAGTTTATATATATATATATATTTTTTTTTTTTTAATTTATTTGGGAAACTACAGAAAAACATAACACTTACAAATTAAAAACTATTAAACAACACATTATCCACAACAGTTTCCACAGATATCAGTATCATGTAAACAAGAACAAAGACAACGGTGGCGCGGTGCGGTAGAAGTGCGCACCCACACCCAGAAACCAACAATTAAAATTGCTCAAATATAATTAAATTTAGTTACAATATATTTTTTTCTAACATTTTCTAACAACATTTTTTTTGTACTGAGATAGAGAAAGGTGAAAGATGTCGATGCAGTCAGTATCAACTGATGTAATATTATTATACAATCGACAAGCTCTTTTAATAAATACGTTCATGCCATAGTTTGTCCTCGCAGTACCACTATGAAACAAACACTTCTTACGTGCATTTAGACGAGGGCAACCGAAACATACCTTACCAAGAAGGTAAGGGGACTCAACATGATTCCTAACAATTTTATATAAGAACACAAGGTCGCGCTCTGAGCGCCTGGACTTTAAACTTAATAAACCATGGTCCAACTGAGCTTCATGACGATTACGCCACTGGAGATGCTTGATAAATTTTTCTTGGATACGCTCCACTTTCCTTATATATATATCATATCGAGGATACCAAACCACTGATGCATATTCGAGTAACGGCCGTACAAGTGTATATACACTTTGAAGTGTGAATTTGTCCGCCAGTGTAGGTAATTGGTATTTGTGGAGTAATTAGATGTTTGTAAGTAATAACCGCAGAAACCACTGAACGTCATCATCATCTTCAGCCTTTGGGAGCGGCCTGCTGAACACACCTACTGGGCTTTGTTGGCGTCTTCTGTTCTTCTAAGGATCTTCTCATTTCTGATTTGATCGCGTAGAAATACACACTATAGCTCGAGCGTCGACGACGCGAACGAAACTAAAACATTGCCTAATTTCCCAATGTAACCCAACCGAGCTGGATTAAACGATCGATCTATCTTTCAAAGTTGGATATGCCAAACTGTAGGGTATGCTGTAGGGTCACCTCCACGTGTGCGGCGGGATGGGTGGTCTATGCGGATACGTCCAATTAGAACACGGATCCCCAACCGCCGGTATACCTGGGCAACGATGAGTTACTCCCCCTAGGGGGTCTAACTCACCGTTGGCTAAGCGCCCTCCTAACCACCGGAGTTTGTCCGAAGAGGCTTCATCAGTGACCAGTGGGCGTGTCAGACCGACCATTCTGTAACGGAGTGAGAGAGCCCACCTACGACTTCTACCGTACGTAGTTGAGCGCCGTTCGAGGGGATAATGGAGTCCTGGAGGGTTAAGTCTACCACGGGTCGGGTTGTTAGTTACCTGTGGAGACAACACGCACTCTTTAGTCCGGCATTCTTTCTAAACGGCAGCCTCAGGAAATAGCCAGCCTGAGGTAACCGGTAGGGGCACCTCTTAAGGGTTGCTGGCGAGGGCTACAGGGTCATGGGGTGCGCAGTCGGCGGAGCGCGGGGCCTATGGCTAGCACGGGCTAAAACCTCGGTTCGGCAGCCGTAACACTCCTCGCACCGTGTGGACTCGCAGCATCACGGACCTTGGGCCTTATACCTCCTGTGGTTGGTCCTGGTGCTCGAATGAGCATCCCCATCTGCGGGCTCCCAGGAGGGTGGGCCGTCACGGGAGGCGAAGTTAAAAACAACAACATAATGGATACTAAGAGTAACCCAACAATAAAAAACAAGCACGCCGCTGCTCCCAAGGGAGCGCCCTGCACTCATAAACAGCGAGTCGCTGCTTCCAAGGAAGCGCCTGGGCCTCGTACTATTACACAAGCAGCCACCACGTCTTTGGAGGCTGGCGAGCAAGTCTGGCGAACAGTCCAGAGAAAACGCATGACCTCCGGTGCGCAGAAAAAATCCAAGCGCAAGGGGAGAAATGCAGCAACACGGCTCAAGAGGGTAAAAGGCATCCCCCCGCCGCAAGGCAGGAGCCGGCAACGGCACCCACTAAACCGGCAAGTGCGCGGCACCCAAAGCAACCCGGCTGCAGTCGGGATGGAGCAGGTTCCGCCACTGGGGGAGTGGCCCAACCCAACCGGGGTGCGGAGGAGAAATCCAACGAGCCCCGGAAGCCGAAGCCAAAGCGCAAACGTGGAGGGAGGAGTGTGCGGAACGCGGGGGCCAGTAATCCAGAGGTCCCCAACAAAACCTCAAAACGCTTTCGCCCGGACGACACCAAATCGCCCGCCGACAAGCAGGCGAAAAGGGCGAAAGCGTCCACCAGCACCGGTTCGACGAGGGGTGCCGCCACCTACGCAGACAAGGTGGTCATAAACGACCTATTTGTCGCAGTGATGCCGGAACCCTTCACCGACCTAACATCGGAGCAGGTGGAGAAAATTAACGGTACCCTACAGTCCTGTATCAGGTCACTGTCAGAGGTGCCACTAACAACCACAAGCGCCCCATACTGGCCCTCTTTTAGAGGCAAGCCCTTCCATATTGAAGGTGTGCTGAAGCTTCAGTGTAGGGGCGACAAGGACGTCGAGTGGCTGCGGGAAACTGTGGCCACTTTCAAATCTCCAATTCCCGGGATTAGGCTGGTAGTGGCGCGTCAGAAGGATATCCCCAGAAGGGTGAAGTCCGCCGTGCTGCTGCCGGACTGTTCCGAGGATATTAGCATGATCCAAAGAATTTTAATCGGACAGAACGCGGAGTATCGGGTCGGCAGGTGGTCACTGTACAGTGCCGAGCGCCAGGGAGAAAATCCACCGAGCACCTTCCTGGTGCTGGGCATCCCAGCCGACCTGATCCCCAAGATCCTGGTGGAGGGGCGAAGGCTCTATTACCAACTGGGCAACGCGTACATCCGCTTCTTCGCCAGCACGGGACGGTTGCAAGATATGCCGCCGGACCCTGCTGAGACTGTGCCAGACCCCGGGGATACTCGCGACCCCCCAGCTGAAAGGCAGAGGGGGCACGCTGGAGCGGTCCCGGGGGCTAGTGCGTGTATGTCCACGGCCGGCCGGCCGAATCCCGTCGAAAGTCGTCTCCCAGTTGAACAGTGAATACCTTTCATCCGCATAAAATATACTATAAACTGTGGTTAAAGTGCTGTAAACTGGATGTGTGATACATGGTAGCTTTTTTAATAAGCTTTGTCTTAAAAAAAATTATATGATCATCCGTCCATAATGAAGTGAGTAATGATCGTTCTTATTTCTTAAAATACTGCAACGTATCCCTGACGTATAACTCGCCGCTCGCACGCAGTGCCGCATTCCACGCTTATCTATTACCCACAATTCCTACCGCGCACGCATTTATATCTGCATGCATTTTGCTCGGAAAGATGAATAAGCAAAAATCATCTAAATTAAACCGTAATGAAGAATCAGATATTAACAATATTACGTTGCGAAAGAAACAGGATGACAATATAAATAAATATATCACTATTGATACACTTAAAAAATTTTTGGATGCCGATAAACAGGACATGAAGTCGGTGATCCAATCAAGCATCAATGGGTTATCTAGTCAGCTCAATGCTATTACGACTCAATGCGCTGGTTATCAGGAATCGTTGGCGTTCGTAAGTAAGCAATATGACGACTTATTAAAGGAGCTAGCGGATGCCTCCGAACTAAAAGGCATTAAAGAAGAAAATAAGCAACTCAAGGAGGATATTTTCGCTCATACTGCCAGGATTAAAGCGTTAGAAGAGGATAGATTGAAACAACAGCAGTGGACGAGATTGCAAAATATCGAGGTTACTGGAGTACCTGAAAACCTAGAGGAAGACACAATGCATATTATTACAAAAGTGTCACAGCATATCGGGGCCCCAATCCAGCCGACGGACATCGAGTTCGCTCATCGGGTGCAGCCGCGGCGCGCATCGAGCGCCGCTCGCACACGACCTATCATCGTTCGCCTAAAACAACGTGCTATTAAGGATCGAATAGTAGCGGCGGCTCGTAAGCGTCACAACCTAAATGCTAAGAAGTTGGGTATGGGGGACGAGAGTATTCGGATTTTCGTAAATGAACACCTAACGGTAGAAAATAAAATACTGTTAAAAGAATGTAAACAAAAAGCCAAAGAGGCAAACTACAAATTTATATGGACAAAAAACTGCCGTGTTTATGTGCGGAGGAACGAAACTTCGCCCCCCATTCTAATATCTTGTTCCACCGATCTGTCCAAGATTGTTTAAAAACATATTTGCTTATATTTGCTGCTGTTGATTTAATCTATTTTAGCTACTCCTTACACTTACATAATAGTACCATAATCCAGTGTCAGCGCACAATATATAGCACATCTCTATACACAGTTAACACTTTCCCTGCGTTACGGGAACTATCTGGCCGTATTGGAGTCTTGTAATGTGCGGCAGCTGACTATCCTTGTTTTGCACTCGGTGCGGGGGGTGTTTTTCTAGGATCCCGTGAAGGTAGAAAAAAGATAACCATATATCCGACATTCTCGCTTCATTTAGTATCACTTACAAAAGAAAAATAATACGGGAAGCATTTTGTTGTAACGCACAGAAGTTATTTTTTTTACGTTTGGTGCGGTACAGGAACTATTTTGTCGTAGCCGAAACCCCGTATAGCACCGAGGTGTGCGCGCGCGGTGCTTTAGTTTGCCATAGTGTTGTACGCAGTTTACACATGTCGACCTTAGAATAAATATTAACTCGTATTTATACAACGTTTAACCAAAGTCCTCAATAATATTTAAGAGCGTGTTTCATTCAACTCATCGATAAGAACAACTTTTACTATGGGATATATCGGACAACTTGTATGAAGAGGTCGAAATTTTTGTTGAAGTTTCAATGTTGGTCCCATAGAAAAAGTATTTTTTGTATTGATGAATATAATCACACCCTTTAATATACTGGAGGCTTTTGTTATACGTAGTATATTATAATTTGTGGATCGTATAGTTAACATTTCTACAAGTAACTACTTATTATAAATTAATAAATCAATAATTAAAAGTCTTTCTAAGGTTTGTCGAAGTTCAATTTCACCCTATAGTTTTTAAATGAAATGAATTTAAACATTGAAATTTTCTGTTCCTTTTATTTTTGTCGATTATGCATGTTAGTCAAAATATATAATTATTTAGGTATGTGTAAAAATAAAGACTTAAAGACTTTGTTTCATTGTTGTGATGTTTTTTTGAAAATTTGAGAAGTTCCTATTATTATTGGTGATTATGCCTGTTAGTAAAAAAAATTATTATTTAGGTATGTGTTTTTGTGATATTTTTTGGAAAGTAAATTCACATAGATAGGTACTACGTGTAAGAACGTGAGCTTAAGATGCGCATGTAGCAATTTATAGGTCGACATAGTAACAAAGAAAGAAAAAGAAAGAAGTTGAAGTTGAAGAGTTGAGTTGAGAAGTTGAAGAAGAAGAGTTCCTTAGGGAATGTTGTTTAGTTTGAAAAATAATAGCTATATACCGGCAAAATATATTATAATGGTGTTATTATACTTATCAATATAAACAACTTTTTCTAAGGGACGAACTTCGAAACCTCAGAAAGAATTGGAACAACTTAAATGCAGAGGTACAAATGTTTTTTGAAATAGTTCGAAGTTGGTCCTATATAAAAAATAATTAAACGTTTCTGGGGACTTTTGTTACGCGATACTTGTTTGTCAAAATATTCTTACAAACATTTTGAATTTTATATACCTACTTTACTATTTATACTAATATTATAAAGCTGAAGAGTTTGTTTGTTTGTTTGTTTGTTTGTTTGTTTGTTTGTTTGTTTGAACGCGCTAATCTCAGGAACTATTGGTTCGAATTGAAAAATTCTTTTTGTGTTGCATAGACCATTTATCGAGGAAGGCTTTAGGCTATATAACATCACGATGCAACTATTAGGAGCGAAGAAATAATGGGAAATGTGAAAAAAACGGGGAAAATTATTCATCCTTGAGGACTTCCATTGCGTGCCCTGCGAAAACGGTTCAAGATACCAAAAATATGAAAGAATTATTCCTCTTGAAATGATCCAAAAAAAATGTCCGCGACAGTATATGTCTATCTTTTAAGATTAACTCACTAGAACCGTTTTTATGGTAATCAAATTTGGTCGAAATTAATGCATTATTTGTTAAGAGTTGTATCAACGTCATAATATTAATCTTTATCCAAATAAATGTGTTGGATAGAGTGATTCAACGGGAAGGTTTTTATGTACTTTTAGCCCGGAAAAACTTATTAACGCGGGCGAAGCCGTGGGCAAAAGCTAGTGGTTTATAAAGTAAAGATCTCATGTGAATTTTTATATACTGATAATGTTAGGATCCTTCGGGTATTAAAATAAGTGGACTGTATTACTGTAGACTGGTATATTCTCATCAGCGATTAATAATAAAAATAACAATAATGAACCGAGGACGGTGAAATTCCAAAGGCAAGTGTCGTTCCTCTTGCCGCCAGCGCCGTCCCCTCTCCGGCGCCCTCCACGCCGCACCGCCCCCCGCGGCCGGCGCGGCCCGTGCGGAAATATGTGAACGTTGTCTTAACATACTCCCCGGGTTGAAGTGCGATACTTCAAAGATCTGGAAGTAAACATATATTATTAAAAGCCCTACGAATGGTGCCTCTTTTGGTCTTCAATTCAGCGACTCTAGTGACGCCGTCGCTGCCTGGGTACACTTGCGTGATTCGTCCTAAACACCAGAGCTGTGGTGGAAGACCCTTTTCTCTGACGAGGACCAAAGCGCCGAGTTTGAGTTCTTGATTCGAAGATTGCCACTTTAATTTCTGTTGCATAAGAGTGACGTACTCTACTGAGAATCTCTTCCAAAAATGCTGCCTCATTAACTCGATCCTTTTGAATCGCTCTAACCGATTGATATTCTTGGTATCTATCTGTGGATGTGGAATGGTCATGAGTGAACGTCCAATTAAAAAATGAGCAGGAGTTAAAGCGGTAAAATCGGAAGGATCAGTGGAAAATGGTGTGAGGGGACGGGAGTTCAAAACAGCTTCAATGAGGGTGAGGCAAGTAGACATTTCCTCATATGTTAGATGAGCAAGTTCCAAAATGCGTTTAAGGTGATGCTTGGTCGAGCGCACGGCAGCTTCCGCTAACCCGTTAAAATGAGGGGTGTAAGCTGGAACAAATTTAAAATTTATACCCTCTTGGGCAATTTTACCTTCGAGGTCAGACTCTACAAAAAAATTGGCTAGTTCGTTACAAGTGCCGACGAAGTTAGTGCCGTTATCAGAGGTGATACTATTGGGTTTGCCACGACGTGACCCGAAACGATTTAAAGCGGCTATGTACGCTTCGCTAGATAACGCCGTGACGAGTTCAATATGACAAGCCTTGATCGAATTGCAAACAAAGATTGCCAAAAAAGACTTAATGAGTTTGCAACCTCTACCTTTTCGATCTGCGATCAACACTGGACCAGCATAGTCGACACTACAATTAAGAAAAGGAAACTCTAGTTCCGTACGAGATGCTGGTAATTGACCCATAATGGGTTGAACACTATTGGATTAAATCTAAAGCATCGCACGCATCGCCTAACTAATGCTTTCGCAAGATTTTTGCCACCAATTGGCCAATAGGTCTGTCTAATATTACCTAACAAAAGTTGAGGTGGCGCATGTAAATATTTAATATGAAAATGTTCAAAAAGAATTTTTGTGAAATGATGTTTACTGCATAACAAAATCGGGTGCTTTGTGTCGTAGCTGTATGGGGAATTGTTAAGTCTTCCACCAACTCGAATTATATTGTTCGAATCCAAAAATGGACTCAAAGCACTTAAGCGATTTTTGTTAGGCAGTATCTTCCCGGCTTTCAAAATGGCATATTCATCAGGAAAGCTGTCTAACTGAGATAGATGAATAATTAAATTTAGCGACCTTGTAAGCTCTTCCACAGAAAGGTAACCAGTCAGCCTGTTCTTACGATTTCGGCAGTTGTAGATGAACCTTTGTAAATATGCTATTATATGTTGTAAATTAGTTAATTTAGATTTTTTTTTTATTAAATTGGTTATTAGGTTACCATTAAAAGTTACATCAAGCGCTAAAGAACAAGTAATCAACTCCGGTAGATGCTGTGTCTCGTTTGTGTTGGGCATTTTTGGCCACGAAGTTTCATGATTCGACAAGAAATTGGGTCCTGACCACCACAGAGTTGAACTACTAATGTGATCAGCCCTCAGCCCTCGAGATACAAGATCTGCTGGATTGTCTTTCGACGGTACGTAGCTCCACGTGTGACCCTCCGTGCTCTCTTTAATTTCATGAACACGGTTACGAACAAAACTTTTTAATTTAGTTGATGGTGTGAATAACCACCCTAACACTATCATTGAGTCACACCAAAACCTACATTTATCAATTTGTAAAGTTAACGATTTCAATACTTTATTACACAATCTTGCAGCCAACAGGGCTCCACACAACTCAAGACGCGGAATCGTTGTTGGTTTAATAGGCGCTACTCTACTTTTAGAAGTCAAAAGATGTACCTTTATAGTGCCTGATTTGTCCACAGAGCGACAGTAAATGCATACCCCATACGCCCGCTCGGAAGCATCCGAAAAAATATGAATTTCATGTGTAATAGAGTTATCTGCAAGAAACCATCGAGGAATTTTCAAATTATTAAGGAATGGTAAGCTATTAGTAAAGTCAAACCACAGTTGCTTCACTTCCTCAGAAACTTCCTCGTCCCATGCACGTTGTTCTATCCACAACCGCTGCATTATAATTTTTGCATTGACGATACATGGGCCTACGAGACCTAATGGGTCAAAGATTTGGCTAATAACTGAAAGAATATGCCGTTTCGTAACCTTCTCTCGAAGTTCTGCGTTAATAAAAAAGGTAAAAATGTCTGAATCACAAATCCAATATAAGCCTAAAGTTTTTGAAGACACATGGGGTTCGCTATGTGAAATATCTAAAATATTACTTGACTCACAAGAAGATATTTGCTTAAGTATAGATTTATTATTCGATTGAAATTTTCGTAAATTGAATTTTGCTGATTTTAATGTATTAATGACACCCTTACAAAGTTTAGCTGTGTTTTCAATGGTGTTTGAACCCCCTAAATAATCATCTATGTAAAAATCTCTTTGAATAGACTGACTAACCTGCCTGTCAACCGCACTGGAAGCTAGGCTCACTAAACACTTAGTGGCTAAATATGGCGCCGATGCCGTGCCATATGTTAGCGTATTCAGTGTATATGTTTTTAACGGATCATTTGAGTTATACCTAAAAACAATCTGTTGAAGGGAGCGCTGCGCGGGATTAAGCTCAATCGCTCTATACATTTTCTCTATGTCTCCGGTCACGACGTACTTATGCTGACGAAAACGCAGTAAAATAGAGTAAAGATCTTCCTGTACAGTAGGACCAACCATTTGGAGGTCATTGAGCGAGAAACCGGAACTAGATTTTGCCGATGCGTCGAAAACTGTACGGAGCTTTGTTGTAAGGCTCGATTCACGGATGACTCCGTGGTGAGGTAAAAAATACTTGATTTGTTGAAGACTTTCAGAGTATGAAGCCTTCGTATTTTCAGTCATATGACCCAAGCTTTCGTACTCTTGCATAAACTCTATGTACCTGGTCTTGAAAGTTGGGTCTCGAAAGAACTTGCGCTCTAAAGATAGAAATTGATGTTTCGCAAGTTGAAAGGAGTCACCCAAAATAGAAGGGTCCTCCTTAAGCGGCATGGTGACGACAAAACGGCCATCATCCGTCCGTGTTGTGTTTTCTAAAAAACTATGCTCACAGGCGTGTTCCTCTGGAGACATAGAGTACTTGACTGCGACAGTATCAAGTTCCCAAAAACGTGTTAAGTTTGTGTTAGCGTCCTCTGTAATGACACTACATAAGGACAACGAAGACGGTGTCTTAAGACGGGCAACATACCCAGACACCAACCAACCCAGTTTTGTCTCGTACAACTTGGGTTGATTTTTGCCTAAGTCAATTGAGTTATTACCTAAGACTGACCAAAAGACTTCAGCTCCAACTAAGATGTCAATGACTGACGGGATGTTGAACGAAGGGTCAGCTAAACTTATTCCCGTAGGAAGAGGAATATGTTCAATATTTATAAATGTAGTCGGTAAACTCTTTGTTATATGTGGTAAAATAAGGCAGTCCATGTTAAGGCTATAGTTATTGTGAATTGATTTAATAGTAAGGCTGCAAGACTGTGTAATTTGTGAAGTGTTATTATTAATACTTGTCACCGTGGAAAACGCACTACGTCGAAATAGACCCAGCTTACCACAGAGTGATTCAGTTATAAAGTTGGCTGTACTGCCGTTGTCAAGCAGCATCCGAGCTGAGTGCACGATGCCCTTGCCGTCTGTTACCTCCACGAGAGCTGTGGAAAGTAAAACATGCGGAGGAGTAGTATACTGTTCACTAGAGTTCGCAAAATTGTTAATATTACTAACTAATGGTAAGACAGGTTCTGAAACTACTTGTTGCTCATGCAAGTGCAAAAGCGTATTATGTTTTTTCTTGCAATATTTACAAGGAACTAAGTTGCAATTATTTTCTGTATGCCCGGTACGCAAACAATTAAGACACACCTTACTGTCTTTTGCCTTTTGTATTCGTACTTCAATAGGCAGAGCTCTGAACGCTTCACAACTAAATAGAAAATGATTTTGTTTGCATAATGGACATAAATTCTTTATTTTATGAAATGAATTAGATTTTTTATAATTACTATTTTTGTGTTCTTGATTATTATTTGTAGCTATTAATAAGTTTGTGTTAGATTTATAGTTATGAGCATCTGTTTTATTTGTTTTACCTTTACTTTCTTGTAAAGTCTCAAGTAGATCCGCCCTATTGCTAAGAAACGCAATAAATGTTTTTAAAGATGGTGGATCATTGGGTGTATTTCTATGCTCTTCCCATTCCCTATGCGTAACACTGTCAAGTTTCTCGGCCATCATGTGAATAATTAGTGTATCCCAATATTCAGTGGGCTCATCCAAGGTAGATAAGGCACGCAAATTTTTATTAGTGACATCTATGAGTCGACGAATAGATTTACAAGATTCACTACGCATGTGTTCAACGTTAAATAATTCCTTAACATGATTGTTTACAAGTAACCTTTTGTTGTCGTATCTATTACACAATAAATTCCACGCTGATTCGTAATTCTCGGATGTAAAATCTAAATTGTCTATTATAAGAAGAGCACTACCTTTTAAAGATGCACGGAGGTAATGAAGTTTATTAATATTATCAATATCTTGTCTAGAATGTATAAGCGAAACGAACGTGTCCCTAAACTCTAGCCAGTGCTGATAGTGACCATAGAATACAGGTATATCTATTTTAGGCAATCTTACACAATTAGATCTAAAAGCACCTGCCTGGGCATCCTCGAAGCTCGTCACGGCAATATCCTGGCGACCAAGCTGTTTCTGGGGCTGTGCGCCAAGCAACACGCGCGCCGCTGCCACAAGTGCATGGTACTGGCCCTCAAACTGCTCGCGTTCCAACATCTGATCGTCGAGGTCGTCCGAAATCATTTCGATGTCACACTGCAATTTATCAAAATCCGAGTACAGCGAATTGAATTTATCAAGGCGATTTTCTAAATCTAGCAATTGTGAAGCACTAGGTTCATCGCAAGTTTTAAATAATTTAGTAAAATTATTAAAAATAGTTAATTTAGACTTCATACAACTACGTCTTTTTACTAGTTTTTCAATCTTTTCGTCGGCCATTGTAAGAAAAATTCAAATTTATAACGGTTACGCAAGAAAAAAGCAAATAACTTCAATAGAATTAAAGCAATGACATATAAACGGTCATTAACCGTTAGGCGAGGGCAAAGGAACAGCTGTTCAAGCGGCAATAACCGGTCGTCGGCTACCTACTGATAAGCAACTAGCAAGTTTAAAGTATGACGGTACCGTTGAGCGGCCGTTTAAATAGCTTTAAAATGTATGATGCAGCGTATAAGCAAATATGTGAATATAAGAATAAATATGCTTTGTGCATAAATAACTAGCAATGATGTAGTGCCAGCAAAGTATGAAATGGTATAATTAATAATCACTCACAATATTTCAGCTGTTCTGAACGAAATTAATAAAAAATGGGAAAAGAAAAGGAAAAAATTGGAACGACTCACGCAATGATCAAACTGTCCATCCGTAATTCGTTATAATAATTCCTTTGTTTCTTCGATGACACGATGATGATGACTTGCACTTTTTGCGGTTCCAACATCCGTTAAGTGGTTGATGATTCTTGACCGTGGCTCGCAGGTGTGTGTGTGGTTAAAAGGCGAAGTCTTCTGGACAGAATATTGTCGATTCTGCGTGAGGCTTCTTGAAGACCACAGTTGAACAGCCGCAAGCTCCAAAGCGGTTAAAAAACCGTTACTTTTTTAAATTTTACCGGTGAGAAATCCTAAAGGACCAATGTTAGGATCCTTCGGGTATTAAAATAAGTGGACTGTATTACTGTAGACTGGTATATTCTCATCAGCGATTAATAATAAAAATAACAATAATGAACCGAGGACGGTGAAATTCCAAAGGCAAGTGTCGTTCCTCTTGCCGCCAGCGCCGTCCCCTCTCCGGCGCCCTCCACGCCGCACCGCCCCCCGCGGCCGGCGCGGCCCGTGCGGAAATATGTGAACGTTGTCTTAACAGATAAGGTAAGAAACGAAAATATTCGAAAAATACCTACCTAATTTGATTAATTTTTAATATTTTTGTAAAATCAAATATATATTTACCTCTTTTATTATTTTTGTTTGTAAGTGATATATGTAATTTATTACAAAAGTAATAAATAATAACAGTTTGTGCATTCCGCTCTGAGCAGCCGTCTCGGACGGACCTATTGTTTGTTGTAGCGCTCGCTACAACTTTCATTGTTCCGCCCGAGTACCTGCTCGGTGCGTTCGGCAGCGACCTCGCTGCAGCCAAGGCCAAACAGGTAGCAAAGGGGCAACCTTTTGCTATTTTGTTAGCCTATTTCGGGCCAAGCCGCGTCCTTTTCAGGACAGGGTTTAGCCCAATTTGTTTCTAATCGACGTTTGGCCCCTTCAGGGTATTGGCTCGGCGGAAACCTAACGGTGCTAACAAGCCGAGTCGCGGCCCCGGCCACGCGCTGCGCCCCCTCAGGGCAAGGCAAAGCCGACGGGTACGGATCCGGAGGCTGCGGAGGCACACCGCAGTCTCCCCCGTATATCACCTTCCCAACCCTACCCTTTCCTTAAATTCCATCCCGTGTATCGGTTGAGCGTGCGGCCTCCGGCCAATACCGCTTACGGTACACGGACTGTTAGGAACCCTTTTGCACAATAAGACTGGCAAAAGGGATACAAGCTTAGGGCACACCTATTTTTAAGTACACCCCCCCTCGCCTATACCCGGCGGGGAGGGACACGCACTCACTCACCCCCGGGCGTTCCTACGCGGGGACTTAGTTCAACGCGTCCCATACCGCGTCGCGTTCCGCGCTCGTTTCGTTTTGTGTGAACCCGCCTGGTTTCTTTGTGTGTTCTTTACAGGCGGTGCACACCCGGGGTTAGTGAACACACACGCGGCCCCTAAATCATTTTTACCGTAGGCTCGGACTCAGCCGCCAATATGGCTGATTCTGGGCCTATGGATTTGGCTCCCGAGCGGCCTGTCGTCGCCGCTCAACCAAACCTAGTCAACATCCCCTTCACCGCACCCATTATTTCCAGGGAGGAAATAATGAGAGTTGTGAGGGAGATGTTCCGGTCGGACAACGTGGTCCGACAAGAAATTCTAACTATGGCTAGGGAAGCCAGGGAACCGTCTGCGTCCTCAGACACCTCGGAGTCGTCCGAGGCTACGACCTCAACGGAGACCACCGAAACCTCGGGCGGCTCCGCGGAGTCTGAAGAGGACATGGACACGTCCCCCAGCACTCCCGCAGCCTCCAATAATCCGAAAAAACGGCCAATATCTGCTTCTTCCTCCGCCTGCGAATCCGGGGAGGAGTCGTCCTCGTCGGAACGCGACGAGGACGGCTTCACCACGGTGAAGAACAGCCGGAGGAAGAAGCAGAAAAGCGTCGCTGCTCCCGCACCAGCCTCCCCATCCGCGCCTTCTGCGCCTTCCGCGCCTTCAGCACCAACCGCGTCCGCGTCTGCGTCGACGCCGCCACCGCCGCCGACTCAACCAAAGGGGCCTAAAAAACCCCCGAGGTTCAATTTACAACTCCCCTCAAATATGTCCATGCGGGACATATTTGAAGAATTGCGCAAACAGCGCATATCTATCGCTTCCAACTCGTGGAATAAAATCCACAAACTTCTTGCCCTGCAGCCCGCCTCAATCGCGGACCACAGGGCGCTGACTAAATTCTTAGACGCCAAACATTGGCACTATTTTACGTATTCTCTTCCGGACGAGCGGCGCTTCCGCTACGTCATTCGCGGTATCCCCGTCCAAATGTCGACTCTCGAGGTCAAAGAAGGCCTCGAAGAGAAAGGCATAGTCGCCCTAGAAGTGCACAGGATGCACAGACAGTCCCGCGCCTCCCGGCCGGGAATACAATACGAGATGGTTCTCGCCATCCTCCAGTCCCCTTCCGACGTCAAACGTCTGTTTGAGATAAAAGATATCTCGGGGCTAGGCAGCTTCACCGTCGAAGCCCCACACAAATCGACCCAGATAGGGCAGTGTCACAACTGCCAGAAATACGGCCACAATTCTCGTGGCTGTCGCCTCCCCGCCAGGTGCGTCAAGTGCCTCGGCAAACACGGCACATCCGAGTGCCCCCGTCCCAAGGACCGCTCTCAGTGCACGGAGCCGCCTTCGTGCACCAACTGCCGGCAAACCGGCCATCCAGCGAATTATCGCGGATGCCCTCGCGCCCCCAAAAGAGTTGCCAAAGCTCCTAAAGCTGCGGCTCCCTCGGCCCCTCAGGCCACCACATTCAAACTGGCACCTGCGCCAGTGCGCAACCCGTGGTTTCCTCCCACGGCGCGCGCTGATCCCCCTGCTCAGGCCCCCAGCGGAGTCACTCCCGCTGCCCCGGCCTCTACTCGACCCTCTCCTCCCCCAGCTGTGGCTCCTTCTTCAAAGGCAGCCCAGCCCAAACCCAAACCCAAGCCCACCACCCCTCCCACCCCTTCTCAGTCGGCGACGGTGGCGGCGAAGGCAAGCGACGCCTCTTCCTCAGTCGCCTCATTGCTAGGCTCCCCGGAGATTATGATTCTCCACCGGAAACTTTTTGAGCGTTCCCGTCTGCTCACCCGTACGGGAGTAGAAGACCCCCTTTTAATCGCTGAGATCGCTCTGATCCAGCAGCAAATCTTCGAGGCCACAGTCAACGCTGTGCGTCTCCCCTCTTTAACTTCATAAATGGCTACCAACGCCAGACAACTCCCCCAGCGGACAAAACCTCGCTCCCTCAGAGTGGGGTTTTTCAATTGTAACGGCATTCGGGACCAAAAAGCCGAAATTTCTTCTTTTGTCCGCGACAACCAAATTGACGTTTTCCTCATCCAGGAAACGTTCCTCAAGCCCTCTCACCGCGACCCCAACATCCCAAACTTCAAGCTGGTGCGAAATGATCGTACCAGTGGCCGTTTTGGAGGCACTCTCATTTATTACAAAAGGTCCCTTCATTGTATACCTTTAGAGCCACCGATAAGCTTGAGCAACATTGAGGCTTCGGTCTGCAGGCTAGCCATGACCGGTCACCCGCCGATTACCATCATATCGGCCTATCTCTCGCCCTCTAAGGAGCTTCACTCCAACGAACTAGAAACCTTATTTGATCTGGGGGATTCCGTCATTTTGGCGGGAGACCTCAATGCCAAGAACACTCTCTGGAACTGCAACTCGACCAACGAGCGAGGTGCAGTCCTAGAGAGTTGTCTTGACACAATCAATCTAAGCCTATTGGTTCCTTCAGAACCTACCCACTATAGTTATAACGACGACCACCGACCGGACATACTCGACGTGGCACTTGTACGGAACGTAAGCCTTAGCGTGCGTTCCATGCAGGTGCTACAAGAGTTAGACTCTGACCACAGACCTGTGATCCTCGATCTAGTCCCCGAAAACAGTCCAACTGACACAGGTCCTAATATTCCGATGAAGGTGAAAACGAATTGGCGTCTTTTAGGCACCAAGCTCGCAGACACCTCATCCACTGATCTTTCCGCGATCCCGACCAACATCGTGACTCCTGAGGAAACGACCAGCGCGATACGCGTCTTCACCGACCACCTTCAGAACGTCTTGAGCGAAAGCTCCGAGAGGGTGCCAGAGACTGTTCACAGTCACTGGCAACTTCCCGAAGACGTTCGGTGGTGGGTGAGGTTGCGTAACGCTACGCTCAAAGCCTGCGCGACGAGACCCATCCCGGAACGACGGCATCTTGCGCGCTACCTCCAACGTGAGGTAAAGCGTCGCGTAAAAGAGGTCGTCGATTCGAGGTGGGACACTTGTTAGGATCCTTCGGGTATTAAAATAAGTGGACTGTATTACTGTAGACTGGTATATTCTCATCAGCGATTAATAATAAAAATAACAATAATGAACCGAGGACGGTGAAATTCCAAAGGCAAGTGTCGTTCCTCTTGCCGCCAGCGCCGTCCCCTCTCCGGCGCCCTCCACGCCGACCCCTCTCCGGCGCCCTCCACGCCGCACCGCCCCCGCGGCCAGCGCGGCCCGTGCGGAAATATGTGAACGTTGTCTTAACATACTCCCCGGGTTGAAGTGCGATACTTCAAAGATCTGGAAGTAAACATATATTATTAAAAGCCCTACGAATGGTGCCTCGTTTGGTCTTCAATTCAGCGACTCTAGTGACGCCGTCGCTGCCTGGGTACACTTGCGTGATTCTTCCTAAACACCAGAGCTGTGGTGGAAGACCCTTTTCTCTGACGAGGACCAAAGCGCCGAGTTTGAGTTCTTGATTCGAAGGTTGCCACTTTAATTTTTGTTGCATAAGAGTGACGTACTCTACTGAGAATCTCTTCCAAAAATGCTGCCTCATTAACTCGATCCTTTTGAATCGCTCTAACCGATTGATATTCTTGGTGTCTATCTGTGGATGTGGAATGGTCATGAGTGAACGTCCAATTAAAAAATGAGCAGGAGTTAAAGCGGTAAAATCGGAAGGATCAGTGGAAAATGGTGTGAGGGGACGGGAGTTCAAAACAGCTTCAATAAGGGCGAGGCAAGTAAACATTTCCTCATATGTTAGATGAGCAAGTTCCAAAATTCGTTTAAGGTGATGCTTGGTCGAGCGCACGGCAGCTTCCGCTAACCCGTTAAAATGAGGGGTGTAAGCTGGAACAAATTTAAAATTTATACCCTCTTGGGCAATTTTACCTTCGAGGTCAGACTCTACAAAAAAATTGGCTAGTTCGTTACAAGTGCCGACGAAGTTAGTGCCGTTATCAGAGGTGATACTATTGGGTTTGCCACGACGTGACACGAAACGATTTAAAGCGGCTATGTACGCTTCGCTAGATAAAGCCGTGACAAGTTCAATATGACAAGCCTTGATCGAATTGCAAACAAAGATTGCCAAAAAAGACTTAATGAGTTTGCAACCTCTACCTTTTCGATCTGCGATCAACACTGGACCAGCATAGTCGACACTACAATTAAGAAAAGGAAACTCTAGTTCCGTACGAGATGCTGGTAATTGACCCATAATGGGTTGAACACTATTGGATTAAATCTAAAGCATCGCACGCATCGCCTAACTAATGCTTTCGCAAGATTTTTGCCACCAATTGGCCAATAGGTCTGTCTAATATTACCTAACAAAAGTTGAGGTGGCGCATGTAAATATTTAATATGAAAATGTTCAAAAAGAATTTTTGTGAAATGATGTTTACTGCATAACAAAATCGGGTGCTTTGTGTCGTAGCTGTATGGGGAATTGTTAAGTCTTCCACCAACTCTGATTATATTGTTTGAATCCAAAAATGGACTCAAAGCACTTAAGCGATTTTTGTTAGGCAGTATCTTCCCGGCTTTCAAAATGGCATATTCATCAGGAAAGCTGTCTAACTGAGATAGATGAATAATTAAATTTAGCGACCTTGTAAGCTCTTCCACAGAAAGATAACCAGTCAGCCTGTTCGTACGATTTCGGCAGTTGTAGACAAACCTTTGTAAATATGCTATTATATGTTGTAAATTAGATTTATTTTTTATTAAATTAGTTATTAAGTTAGCATTAAAAGTTACATCAAGCGCTAAAGAACAAGTAATCAACTCCGGTAGATCCTGTGTCTCGTTTGTGTTGGGCATTTTTGGCCACGAAGTTTCATGATTCGACAAGAAATTGGGTCCTGACCACCACAGAGTTGAACTACTAATGTGATCAGCCCTCAGCCCTCGAGATACAAGATCTGCTGGATTGTCTTTCGACGGTACGTAGCTCCACGTTGTACCCTCCGTGCTCTCTTTAATTTCATGGACACGGTTACGAACAAAACTTTTTAATTTAGTTGATGGTGTGAATAACCACCCTAACACTATCATTGAGTCACACCAAAACCTACATTTATCAATTTGTAAAGTTAACGATTTTAATACTTTATTACACAATCTTGCAGCCAACAGGGCTCCACACAACTCAAGACGCGGAATCGTTGTTGGTTTAATAGGCGCTACTCTACTTTTAGAAGTCAAAAGATGTACCTTTATAGTGCCTGATTTGTCCACAGAGCGACAGTAAATGCATACCCCATACGCCCGCTCGGAAGCATCCGAAAAAATATGAATTTCATGTGTAATAGAGTTATCTGCAAGAAACCATCGAGGAATTTTCAAATTATTAAGGAATGGTAAGCTATTAGTAAAGTCAAACCACAGTTGCTTCACTTCCTCAGAAACTTCCTCGTCCCATGCACGTTGTTCTATCCACAACCGCTGCATTATAATTTTTGCATTGACGATACATGGGCCTACGAGACCTAATGGGTCAAAGATTTGGCTAATAACTGAAAGAATATGCCGTTTCGTAACCTTCTCTCGAAGTTCTGCGTTAATAAAAAAGGTAAAAATGTCTGAATCACAAATCCAATATAAGCCTAAAGTTTTTGAAGACACATGGGGTTCGCTATGTGAAATATCTAAAATATTACTTGACTCACAAGAAGATATTTGCTTAAGTATAGATTTATTATTCGATTGAAATTTTCGTAAATTGAATTTTGCTGATTTTAATGTGTTAATGACACCCTTACAAAGTTTAGCTGTGTTTTCAATGGTGTTTGAACCCCCTAAATAATCATCTATGTAAAAATCTCTTTGAATAGACTGACTAACCTGCCTGTCAACCGCACTGGAAGCTAGGCTCACTAAACACTTAGTGGCTAAATATGGCGCCGATGCCGTGCCATATGTTAGCGTATTCAGTGTATATGTTTTTAACGGATCATTTGAGTTATACCTAAAAACAATCTGTTGAAGGGAGCGCTGCGCGGGATTAAGCTCAATCGCTCTATACATTTTCTCTATGTCTCCGGTCACGACGTACTTATGCTGACGAAAACGCAGTAAAATAGAGTAAAGATCTTCCTGTACAGTAGGACCAACCATTTGGAGGTCATTGAGCGAGAAACCGGAACTAGATTTTGCCGATGCGTCGAAAACTGTACGGAGCTTTGTTGTAAGGCTCGATTCACGGATGACTCCGTGGTGAGGTAAAAAATACTTGATTTGTTGAAGACTTTCAGAGTATGAAGCCTTCGTATTTTCAGTCATATGACCCAAGCTTTCGTACTCTTGCATAAACTCTATGTACCTGGTCTTGAAAGTTGGGTCTCGAAAGAACTTGCGCTCTAAAGATAGAAATTGATGTTTCGCAAGTTGAAAGGAGTCACCCAAAATAGAAGGGTCCTCCTTAAGCGGCATGGTGACGACAAAACGGCCATCATCCGTCCGTGTTGTGTTTTCTAAAAAACTATGCTCACAGGCGTGTTCCTCTGGAGACATAGAGTACTTGACTGCGACAGTATCAAGTTCCCAAAAACGTGTTAAGTTTGTGTTAGCGTCCTCTGTAATGACACTACATAAGGACAACGAAGACGGTGTCTTAAGACGGGCAACATACCCAGACACCAACCAACCCAGTTTTGTCTCGTACAACTTGGGTTGATTTTTGCCTAAGTCAATTGAGTTATTACCTAAGACTGACCAAAAGACTTCAGCTCCAACTAAGATGTCAATGACTGACGGGATGTTGAACGAAGGGTCAGCTAAACTTATTCCCGTAGGAAGAGGAATATGTTCAATATTTATAAATGTAGTCGGTAAACTCTTTGTTATATGTGGTAAAATAAGGCAGTCGATGTTAAGGCTATAGTTATTGTGAATTGATTTAATAGTAAGGCTGCAAGACTGTGTAATTTGAGAAGTGTTATTATTAATACTTGTCACCGTGGAACACGCACTACGTCGAAATAGACCCAGCTTACCACAGAGTGATTCCGTTATAAAGTTGGCTGTACTGCCGTTATCAAGCAGCATCCGAGCTGAGTGCACGACGCCCTTGCCGTCTGTTACCTCTACGAGAGCTGTGGAAAGTAAAACATGCGGAGGAGTAGTATACTGTTCACTAGAGTTGGCAAAATTGTTAATATTACTAACTAATGGTAAGGCAGGTTCTGAAACTACTTGTTGCTCATGCAAGTGCAAAAGCGTATTATGTTTTTTCTTGCAATATTTACAAGGGACTAAGTTGCAATTATTTTCTGTATGCCCGGTACGCAAACAATTAAGACACACCTTACTGTCTTTTGCCTTTTGTATTCGTACTTCAATAGGCAGAGCTCTGAACGCTTCACAACTAAATAGAAAATGATTTTGTTTGCATAATGGACATAAATTCTTTATTTTATGAAATGAATTAGATTTTTTATAATTACTATTTTTGTGTTCTTGATTATTATTTGTAGCTATTAATAAGTTTGTGTTAGATTTATAGTTATGAGCATCTGTTTTATTTGTTTTACCTTTACTTTCTTGTAAAGTCTCAAGTAGATCCGCCCTATTGCTAAGAAACGCAATAAATGTTTTTAAAGATGGTGGATCATTGGGTGTATTTCTATGCTCTTCCCATTCCCTATGCGTAACACTGTCAAGTTTCTCGGCCATCATGTGAATAATTAGTGTATCCCAATATTCAGTGGGCTCATCCAAGGTAGATAAGGCACGCAAATTTTTATTAGTGACATCTATGAGTCGACGAATAGATTTACAAGATTCACTACGCATGTGTTCAACGTTAAATAATTCCTTAACATGATTGTTTACAAGTAACCTTTTGTTGTCGTATCTATTACACAATAAATTCCACGCTGATTCGTAATTCTCGGATGTAAAATCTAAATTGTCTATTATAAGAAGAGCACTACCTTTTAAAGATGCACGGAGGTAATGAAGTTTATTAATATTATCAATATCTTGTCTAGAATGTATAAGCGAAACGAACGTGTCCCTAAACTCTAGCCAGTGCTGATAGTGACCATAGAATACAGGTATATCTATTTTAGGCAATCTTACACAATTAGATCTAAAAGCACCTGCCTGGGCATCCTCGAAGCTCGTCACGGCAATATCCTGGCGACCAAGCTGTTTCTGGGGCTGTGCGCCAAGCAACACGCGCGCCGCTGCCACAAGTGCATGGTACTGGCCCTCAAACTGCTCGCGTTCCAACATCTGATCGTCGAGGTCGTCCGAAATCATTTCGATGTCACACTGCAATTTATCAAAATCCGAGTACAGCGAATTGAATTTATCAAGGCGATTTTCTAAATCTAGCAATTGTGAAGCACTAGGTTCATCGCAAGTTTTAAATAATTTAATAAAATTATTAAAAATAGTTAATTTAGACTTCATACAACTACGTCTTTTTACTAGTTTTTCAATCTTTTCGTCGGCCATTGTAAGAAAAATTCAAATTTATAACGGTTGCGCAAGAAAAAAGCAAATAACTTCAATAGAATTAAAACAATGAAATATAAACGGTCATTAACCGTTAGGCGAGGGCAAAGGAACAGCTGTTCAAGCGGCAATAACCGGTCGTCGGCTATCTACTGATAAGCAACTAGCAAGTATAAAGTACGACAGTACCGTTGAGCGGCCGTTTAAATAGATTTAAAATGTATGATGCAGCGTATAAGCAAGCATGTGAATATAAGAATAAATATGCTTTGTGCATAAATAACTAGCAATGATGTAGTCCCAGCAAAGTATGAAATGATTTAATTAATCATCACTCACAATATTTTAGCTGTTCTGAACGTATTTAATAAAAATAGGAAAAGAAAAGGAAAAAATTGGAACGACTCACGCAATGATCAAACTGTCCATCCGTAATTCGTTAGGATAATTCCTTTGTTTCTTCGATGATTCGACGATGATGACTTGCACTTTTTGCGGTTCCAACATCCGTTAAGTGGTTGATGATTCTTGACCGTGGCTCGCAGGTGTGTGTGTGTGGTTAAAAGGCGAAGTCTTCTGGACAGAATATTGTAGATTCTGCGTGAGGCTTCTTGAAGACCACAGTTGAACAGCCGCAAGCTCCAAAGCGGTTAAAAACCGTTACTTTTTTTAAAATCTTGCCGGTGAGAAATCCTAAAGGACCAATGTTAGGATCCTTCGGGTATTAAAATAAGTGGACTGTATTACTGTAGACTGGTATATTCTCATCAGCGATTAATAATAAAAATAACAATAATGAACCGAGGACGGTGAAATTCCAAAGGCAAGTGTCGTTCCTCTTGCCGCCAGCGCCGTCCCCTCTCCGGCGCCCTCCACGCCGACCCCTCTCCGGCGCCCTCCACGCCGCACCGCCCCCGCGGCCAGCGCGGCCCGTGCGGAAATATGTGAACGTTGTCTTAACAACACTCGTCTTGCCGATATCGATCCGACTCATACCGCCTTTTGGCAACTGGTTCGTTCCTTCAGGAGGAACGATGTGGCCTCCATGCCTCCGCTCAATCGTCCGAATCAACGCCCGGCGTTTGATGACAACGAGAAAGCGGAACTACTGGCCGGCAGCCTGGAGTCTCAATGCTCGCTCACCTCTGTACCTGTAGATGACGACATTCTTGTTGCGGTTGACACCTTCGTCGAAGATAGGAACGCGGTCCGGCCACCGCCAATCTCTATACCGCGACCGTTATACGACAACGTCGACCCGGACGTCGACCCGCCGCCCGATCCCCTTGCGCCGGTGACGATCGAAGAAGTCAGCACTCTGATCAAGGCACTCAAACGTAGGAAAGCCCCCGGGGGCGATCTAATCCCTAACCGTATGATCAAGATGCTCCCGGAGCATCTAGTACAAATTTTAACTTCCATTTACGACGCCGCGTTTCGTAACTGCCTCTTCCCAGAGGTCTGGAAAGAGGCAGTTGTGATAGGAATCCACAAGCCGGGGAAACCCGCTTTCGAACCCTCCTCTTATAGGCCCATCAGTCTGCTCAGTACTCTGGGCAAAATCTACGAGCGGATCGTCCTCGACCGCCTTAAAATAGTAGCTTTCAATCAAAATTTGATCCCTCCAGAACAGTTTGGCTTTCGCGCTAGACACAGTTGTGTCAATCAGGTGCTCCGCATCACGGAGTACGTCCACGAACAATTTCGTAAAGGAATGCCTACCGGTGCTATTTTCTTCGATATCGAAAAAGCATTCGACAGGGTGTGGCACAACGGCTTGCTTTTCAAGCTGTACACTCTCAACGTGCCCACACAACTCGTGCACATCATACGAGCTTTCCTGTCGAATCGCGGTTTCAGATATCGCGTGGAGGGAACTCTCTCTTCCCGACACACCATCACGGCCGGAGTCCCGCAAGGCTCCGCCCTGTCCCCTTTTCTATTCTCGCTGTACACAAGCGACATCCCTAGACCACAAAACGCCCATCTGGCACTATTCGCGGATGATACCGCAATCTACGCTTCACGTATAGACCCCGACAAAGTGGTGCGCACTTTGCAAACCGCCGCCGACGAACTCGGTGAGTGGTTCCGCTAATGGCGAATCACCGTCAATCCCACCAAAAGCCAGGCCATCCTTTTCACTCGGAAAAGGAAAGTCCATATCCCTTACTTTTCAGTCCGCATGTCCGACCAGGTTATCCCCTGGAAGGGCCAAGCCAAGTATTTAGGAGTAACCCTTGATCAGAGTTTGACCTTCATCCCACACGTAAATGCGGTACGCGCGCGAGCCGCACTCGCGATGAGCCAGCTTCACTGGCTCCTAAACAAAAATAGTAAGATGTCAATCCGCAACAAGATTAGGATCTTTAAAACATGCATCCGTCCGATAATGACATACGCGTCGCCCGTATTCGCTCATTTACCGCCCCGTCGCCTTCAGCGAATGCAGGTGCTTCAAAATCGATTCTTACGACATGCACTTGGTGCCCCGTGGTACGTTCGCAATCGCAACCTCCACGTGGACACCAATATGCCGACCATCAGGCACTTTATGCAGTGCGCCAGCAGACGCTATTTCGACAGGGCGGTAAACCACCCGAACACGCTTATCCGTAAAGCGTCTATATATACACCATTTGACCGCGCCAAATGGAGACGACCGCGATCAGTCCTGACCGATCCAGAGGACGAAATCACTCTAGCTTTACGCGAAAAGAACGAGCATTTAAAGCTCATACACTCCACAAGACCGCTGTACCGTCCTCGCCGTCGAGGACCTCGTCGCGTTCCCCATAACCCTGCCCTCTCGTAGCAGTTCCGGCCCGCGTGCCGAAGACTACAATCAACACGTTAAATAGGATTAGGTTAAAAACCATATTCCCCAAACGTTGATGTCTTATCCTCTCAGTGGCCGTCCTGAGCCGAGGTTCGTGACCCGTTACGAGACTATCCCGCCCTCACACCCACCACTGCAACTCCTGTAAGCCAGGATCAGCAGTGGCACGCATTTTATGACACCGAGCGGTGAAGCTCGGCGAGTCTCAGGGAACACTAATTAGTCTTAACCCGCAACGAAGTTAATCAAACAGAAGAATAGGGAGGAGTTAGAAATATATTTTCCACTTCCCTCCATAGCAAAGCGGGAGACAAAATAATGAACTAAAAAAGGTAATTTAACCTTAATTATTTAGAGTTTCACAACTGGAAAAGCCAGATGTAAAGCACCACGGATAAAATTAAAGGGGTCCTACTTGAGCTGTTAAACTTGATTCCAATAGTAGGTATGGCAAAAACGCCGGAAAGCACGGAAATTCTGCCTAGTGTCCACAAGGTCCATGTAGTATACAACTCCAGATGTTATTTGCATACTATCAAACATAATGTTACGCTCATTTTGCCAAAGACTACACTCCCAAAGTATGTGATGCGCAGATTGTTCGTAGTTGCAGTCATTAGATGAACATGGACACGCAGGCGAATCAACCAACTTAAAGGAGAATAATTTGCACTTAAACTTAACTTAACTTAACTCGTGACCCGTTAGTGGGTCGCCCTCAGCGTGGTCGCTTAATTTAATGGGTTGCGAGCGCCTTCTGCGCTCACCCACAAGACCGGTGTTCTTGTATAAGCCGACCCTCGTCAGGCTAACAAGAGTTTAGACAGGGACAAAAAAAAAAAAAAAAAAAAAAACAGTTTGTGCACAATGTGTATACTTGTTCAATTTCATTTACCTTTTGTTGATTATGATTATGCATGTTAATGAATCTATTAATTTTTCATTATGTTTCGTATGGAAATCGATAGGGATACTATTTTTTATGCTCAATAAACAAAGTGCAATTCAAAAGTTGGTATTAATTATTAACTTTACCCTCATCCCTAGCATTTTATATGTTTTATGCGGGACGGGAAATAATTACCCGTAAAAGGACCGATTTTGAAAAAAATAATATAACTCTTACTATATTACGTAGATCCCCGTGCTACGGCAGATGTATATACGCAGGGATATAGTCTATCGATTAGTATAAAAAATAAATAAAAATGGTAATATTCCACGCTTGTAAAGACATTAGAAGTCAGGACCTGATACGGGAAAATAAAGGTCGTACCGCAAGATTGGTATTCTTCATACGGGAAGTATATGACTCGTATAGCACTGGTAGTAAAACTAGGTTCAGGCGCCTACGCAGTGAAAGTGTTAAACATACACAATATGGCAGATACACACAAATACCACACCAAACAAAAAACACTAACTCAAAAAATACATTGTCTTGTACTCCAAATCACTTATTGTTAATACTTCTTGCTAAATATCTATGGGCCGATCATTATATTTTAGTCCTGTTTGATAAATGGATAACCAATTATATTGGCAAATATTATTATCTTATGGTTTCCCATAAAATCTATATTATTATCTATACTAATATTATAAAGCTGAAGAGTTTGTTTGTTTGTTTGTTTGTTCGCGCTAATCTCAGGAACTACTGGTCCGAATTGAAAAATTCTTTTTGTGTTGAATAGACCATTTATCGAGGAAGGCTTTAGGGTATATAACATCACGATGCAACTATTAGGAGCGAAGAAATAATGGAAAATGTAAAAAAAACCGGGAAAATTATTCATCCTTGCGGGCTTCCATTGTGTGCGCTGCGAAAACGGTCCAAGATACCAAAAAAATATGTATGAAAGAATTATTCCTCTTGAAATGATCTAAAAAAATGTCCGCGACAGTATATATCTATCTTTTAAGATTAACTATCTAGAACCAATTTTATGGTAATCCAATTTGGTCGAAATTAATGCATTATTTGTTAAGAGTTGTATCAACGTCATAATATCGAGACACGCGGCAGCGTGTCAAGCCAAGCAAAAAAAAAAACAGTCGAAGCTGCCTAGTGTAGTTTCACCCGAACCATTTGGAGCGACTTTTGACACCCCTATAACTCAAAATCTATTTAACATAAATACCGGAGATTTGGTTTATATATTAAACCCCCTCAAGTTAACTAGAATCCTAAATTTCATAAATATAGCTCAAACGGTCATTGAGATACTAACATCTAAAAATCGGCATTTTTATCACTGACTGACATATAGATCAAAAACCTAACCCACTTCCAGATGACCTAGAAAGTTGAAATTTGGTGTCCATATAGGTAATTGTATGTATACAAAGGAAAAAATCTGAAAACAATACATTTTTAATATTTGAAACATTTTCGAAGCAATCGGAAAATCTGCATACTATCTATAAATTATCTTTATTCATACCGGGTGGAAGGGAAACGCTCTCTATACCGGAATGGTAAGAGAGAAGAACCATAACATTAACGAAAAACTATATTCATTTGCAAAGCTAAGCGATAATACTTACGATTTTAGTATTTCCGTAATTTATGCGCGCGCAATGTAAAGCGTACAAAGAACTGGGCGGCCGCCGCGCTGCGCCGGGACCGGCCCGCGGTCGTTAACCCGTCAGCTGATGTTCGTGTTTCATTACGATTTTTTTGAAATATTGACCTTTTTTACTATGTTTTTCAGAATAATAGTTTGATTTATCTATCCATACGTGAAGCTGTACAGAAATTTGAGAAAATCCTACTAAAATTGTAACAATGCGATCGCGATTTTTTTAGTGCCATCACGTCAGGAATCACCAATACTATCACCTGTATTCGTTTCCGAGAGCGTTTCCCTTCCACCCGGTATAGATACGTTATAGGCATCAGCAACTCGTGTCCACTCTTCAGTCTTTTATATTATATACTAGCGGCCCCGACAGACGTTGTCCTGCCCTAAAAAGGAAATGAAATCCTAGAACCCGAGTAGACCGCCACCTACCGGATCCAATTGTTAATCGAAACTATTCTCGAATCCACCCGAAGACACAAAAAAATCATTAAAATCGGTCCAGCCGCTTAGGAGGAATTCAGTGACATACACGTTTAATATGGCGGTTAAGTATTCTTAAATTTTCAAATTTTCCGCGTAATTTTCTTGCAAAAAACCTCCCTGCCACCAAATGAGTCCTTATTTAACGAAATTTTAAAATCCCTAAACACCCCCACCCCCCCGTAAATAATACCTAACCATATTTTTTTCCGGAAAAAAATCCCGAATAAAATTCCCGGTGTCTGTTTTCCGGGATAATAGTAGCCTATGGGTATTAATAGGTCAATCTCAAGTTTGAGTTACATCTCAAGTAGACATAATGTATTGAACTGTTCATACATTATGTCTACTTGAGATGTAACTCAAAGTTGAGATTGATTTCCTTTGGATCACAAACTATCTCCATACTTATTTTCATACGGTTCCACTGGCAAAAAACTATTTTCCGGGATTATGGTCATGGTTTATATTTTCCCGGGATATGAAGTAGCCTAGATTCTTCCCAGGTTTTAAACTATCTCCCTGCCAAATTGCATCGCCATCGGTTCAGTGGTTTAGTCGTGGCGGCTCGATATAATTCCCGGTTTATCTTTTTCCGGGATAAGAATAATTATGTCCTCAACTGGATCTCGAAATATCTCTATACTTGTTTTCTTGCGGCTCCACTGGCAGAAAACAATTATCCGGGATAAAAGTCCCAGTTTATATTTTCCCGGGATAAAAAGTATCCTATGTCCGTCTCCTGGTTCTAAGCTACCTCTCCACCAATTTTCAGCTAAATCCGTTCAGCCATTCTTGAGTTATAAGTGGTGTAACTAACACCACTTTCTTTTATATATATAGATTTACTTCTGTTTCGAGCTCAAATAAAAAAATTCTGATTTTTACAATGTTTATTTACATCTTAAGACGTTTATTATTTTGACATGAGATGACATTGGACGTTCTATCATAATACTTGCGAATCATAGAGTTTAAGTAATTATTAAATAGAGGTTTTTCTACCAAGACGACTTCATCACGTGCACATAGCAGAACGATGAAGCGGTTTACGGCTTTTAATACTTTTTATATTTTTATAGAATCCTGAAAAAGAAACAGTCGAAAGCGGGATTTGAACCCACGACCTCCGGCTTTTAATACATTGTTTATTTTCTTTCTAAAATAAATAACTTCATAAATATTGATAAAAAGTTACTTCTTACGTAATTGTTTTAATTACTTAACTCAATATTTTAATAAATAATATCTTTACAAAAAGTAATGATATCCCATCAAAAACATAAATGTGAAATGTGGAAGCCAAGTCTAATATTAAATTAAGCTCAAGATTTGTCTTGGCTAGTTTTATCAGAAAACATTTTTTTTCGAAGAGTAGGATATGTTGACTTTACAATATAAAAACAGTAACATAAGATAAGTTTATTAATCAAATATAAGAAAAATTGTATGTGAAGACTAGCCAAGTCAAATTTTGAGCTTAAATTAATATTAGACTTGGCTTCCACATTTCACATTTATGTTTTTGATGGGATTAATCTTTATCCTAATAAATGTGTTGGATAGAGTGATTCAACGGGAAGGTTTTTATGTTTGTACTTTTAGCCCGGAAAAACTAATTAACGCGGGCGAAGCCGTGGGTAAAAGCTAGTTATATTATAAAATATCTTTAGACACTACTAATAGTTCGTATATATACACTAATTTGCAAAAAAAAACGGGCGGTTTGGATTTTAATTCTTTTTTTTTAAATACGGTACCACAATGATTTCAATCATTTGTACATGTTACTGGCCGGTTTTAAAAATGCCGTGGTGTTTAAAACAGTACGTTCTGAATTAAAATTTTCGTTTGATGCTCGTTTTTACAGAAAACCACTTTTTATCCTACATTTTTGGTGCGAAGTTCCAAAAGATAATATCGGTTTTCATAACTTTTAGTCAATTTTTATGAATTTATTTCATATTCTTAATTGTCAAAGCTTCATTCATTGCTGTTTAGCTGTCTCAATAATGTTAGAGAAAGTGGTAAAAGCTACCAAAATTATTGCGCTGCTCGAAGAGGGCTGCAGCCAATGCTTCGTGGCTCAGAGGCTAAGTGTGAGTCGCTCGACGGTTCAAAGGACCTGGCAGCGGTATCAAGACACCGGTTCCGTCGAGAGAAGGCCTGGTTCTGGAAGAAAACCATGTACCCAACCACGGAATGATCGTTTTCTTGTGAGTCGCGCATTGAGAAATTGCAAGTCTTCGTATGTGGACCTTAAGAACAACCTCGAAGAAGTAAGAAATGTGCATATTAGTCTATGGACGGTCAGGAGGAGGCTGCCCGCGGCCCTAAGTTACTCCGTGAGCACAGAGTTGCCAGGCTTAGGTTTGCTCGAAATTGTGAGTCATGGACTCAAGAAGACTGGAATAGGGTATTGTTCTCCGATGAAGCCAGGATATCTCTGTTCGGTGAAGATCGACGTCGGCGAGTGCTACGAAGACGAGGAGAACGCTTTGCAGAGGCTTGTTTTGAAGAAATCACACCTTATGGTGGGGGCTCTATTATGTTTTGGGCAATAATAAATTCAATGGATCGTACAGAGTTAGTCTTCATTGAAAACGGCTCACTGACTGGACATCGATACATAACGGAAGTTCTTATTCCTCATGCACAACCCGCATTGGCCGCTTTAGGCGAAGACTCAATTTTTATGGACGACAACGCTCGCGCCCACCGGTCTGGCGATGTGGAAGCGTATGTGCAAGAGGTCGGCATTCGTCGTTTGGATTGGCCAGCTCGAAGTCCCGACCTCAATCCTATAGAGCATGTCTGGGACGTTCTGAAACGACGCGTGAGATCAGTACCGGTTGTACTGAAAACTCCGCAAACCATCAGAGAGCTGAAGAATGTGATTACCGCGGAGTGGGAACGTATTCCGCAAGCAAGTATCCGGGATATCCTCGCTAGCATACCCAGACGAATTCAAGCTGTGATTTCAGCTAGAGGGGGTCACACTCGATATTAAACATTTATCTGCTTTTACTTTATTAAAGAAAAAACAAACAAAAATCTTTGTTAACTTTTACTTCACGAGCATATGCACTACTGTTATATTCTTGATTGATGTTTTAAATAAAAATACATTTATACGAGCGAGGTTCAACCATTAATTTATTTTGACATATTTCTATATTCACTATTACAATGTTGACAGACCTATAAAATACACAACAGTGTTGCCATTATAACATCTCCCTTTTTCCAAAACAAGCAGGTTACATTTCAGACTACTTTAATTACATTAAGATTACTAAGTACATTTTCTAAGTATTTTCAATCTACTAACATTAAACAGACTTCTTCATTTTACTTACTTTTACACAAACTCCATTTATTTATTTTGTACATCATTACATAATATATATATCTAACTTAGATTTAACCTTCACCTTTATTTATTTTTAAAGTTTTCCAATAAGCTATTATTATTAAGTACATAGTAACTTTTCTATGTTTAAGCACTATTAAAAATAGATAACTTGTAACTTATGTTAAATATACATATTTATAATCACTAACAAACCTATTAATATAATACATAATCTTTCAAAATTGGAGGTTTCCTACTAACTCTGCCTGATCTTGTTATATAATTTTCCTCATTATCATTATTTATTTCAAATCTTACATGTTTTGATTCCGTTTCTTGTCTATCTTGACTTTCACTTGTTTCTTTTCCTATGATCCTATCATTTTCACACTCATCCCATACATCCACACTATTATCCTTATACTTTCCTCCTTTTATCAACATTCTCCTATTCCTTACTATTATGTCACCATTTTCATTTTTTATTTTATAAGACCTCGGTCCTTTACCTTTTCCTATCACTATACCACTTTTATGTGGTTTCTCCCCACTTTCATTTTGTATTTTTACTACATTTCCTTCAACTAAATCCTGTAAGTTTCTACATCCCCGATCATATTGTAACTTTTGCTTTCTTTGTTTTTCAATTAGTTTTTTCTGATAATACTTTTTATTATGCTTTAACGACTTTCCTGTAAAAGTTGGTATAATGTTCCTAATATTCCTATTAAACAAAAGTTCAGCTGGTGTTTTTAAGCAATTATCAATTGGTGTATTTCTGTGTAAAAGAAGACCTAAATAAATATCTTTATTATCATATATTAGTTTTTTCAAGATATTTTTAACAGTTTGTATGTGTCTTTCTGCTAACCCGTTACCTTGATGATGTTTTGGACTAACTATCTTATGATCAAAATTCCAACTACTAGAAAATTGTCTAAATTCCTGACCTGTAAATTGAGTTCCTGAATCTGAATATACTAATTTAGGTATACCATAGCGTGCAAATATTTGTTTACAACTATTAATTGTGTCTTGTGCTGACAAAGAACTTAATTTTTCTATTTCTACAAATTTACTGTAAGCGTCTACTACCAGTATGTATGGGATTCTATAAAGAAAAAATATATCCATTGCTATAATTTGCCAAGGACCCTCAGGTACCTCTTTTTCAATCATTTCCTCTTTTCTATTCATGTTCTGAAAACTTTTACAAGTGTCACAATTTTGTACTAAGTCTTCTATTTCTTTAGACATATTAGGCCAAAATATTGTTTTTCTTGCTAACTGTTTACATTTCTCAATTCCTAAATGTGCATAGTGTATTTTACCTAGGACCTCTTTTCTCATACTTTTTGGTATTAAAATTTGATTGCCTTTTAGGATTAAACCTTTCCATTCACCTAACTCATCTCTATAACTGTAATAACACTTTATTTCACTTTCTACTTGCCACTTATTATCGGGCCAACCTTCTCTAATATATTTAATTATTTTCACTAATTTATTATCTTTTGCAGTTTCCTCAATTATTTCCTTCAGTTTTTTGTCCGTTATGTCATAATTATGTATCACCATAGCAACATGTGCATAACATTTACTATCTAAATTATATGTTTTAGATGTATCATTAATAAAAGATCTACTTAAGTGATCAGCAATTAATAATTCTTTACCAGGTTTATAAATTAATTCAAATGTATAAGGTTGTAATGCAAGTCTAATTCTTTGTAATCTAATCGGACATTTATTTAATGGTTTTGAAAATATTGCTACCAACGGTTTGTGGTCTGTTTCCATAACAAATTTCTGTCCATACAAATATTGGTTAAATTTAGTACAACCATAAAGAATGGCGAGACTTTCTTTTTCAATTTGACTATACAACTTTTCTGTGTCTGTTAGTGCTCTGGATCCATATGCTACTGGTTGAGCATTTTGTAAAAGTACTGAACCTAAACCATCCTTGGATGCATCTACACTCAAAACTATCAATTGATTAATTTGAAAATATTTAAGTACTGGAGGTTCACAAATTAATTTCTTTAACATGTTATATGACTCCTGCTGTCTAGTTCCCCACATGAAAACAACATCTTTCTTGATTAATTCTCTTAATGGTGCCGTCACTTCAGACACATTCGGTATAAATCTGGATATGTAAGTTATCATTCCTAAAAATCTGTGCAATTCTTTCTGATCCTTCGGTTCACTCATATCTGTAATAGCCTTTACTCTATCTTTATCGATTTTCACTCCTTGATTACTTAAAATATGTCCTAAATACTTAACTTCTTTCTGTTTGAATTGACATTTCTTTCTATTAAATTTAATTCCACTTTCTTTTGCTCTTTTTAAAACAATTTCTAAAATCTTATCATGGGTCTCTTCATTCCTGGCATGAATTAATACATCATCTATGTAAATTTCTACTCTTTCAATATCTTTAAATATATTTTTATAAACTCTATGAAATACTTCCGGGCTAGAAGATAAACCAAAAGGTAGCCTATTGTAATAATATCTACCATAGGGTGTAATGAATGTTGTAAATTCTTTACTATCATTGCTTAAATTTAACATAAAAAATGCTTTGTTAGCATCTAATGTACTAAATACTGTACTACCACTTAATTTAGAGGTTATTTCTTCTAATGTGGGAATCATGATGTGTTCCCGTTTAATCTGGCTATTTAAATACTGTGGGTCTAAGCAAACCCTAATAGACCCATCTGGCTTTGATGTAATAACTAGACTGCTAACAAAATCTGTGGGTTTCTCAATTTTAGAAATTACCCCAATTTCCTCTAAGTTATCTAATTCAGATTTTAATTTTGGTAATAATTTAAATGGTACATGTCTACAAGGTTCAATCTTTCCTTGCCAGTCCTTCTTTAGAATTATGTTATACTCATAGTCTTTAATTTGTCCTAAGCCTTCAAAAACATCTTTATATTTTTGTAATATTGTGTCTTTACTATCAATCTTTTGAATTTGTGTGTTAAATGTGTTTTTATGTAATGAACTTGGAACTCTTTTTATCAGTTTAAATGTATTTATTGTGTCTAACCCTAATATAGGCAAGAGCTTTCCTTGACAGACTTGAAATGTTATAAACTGATTTTCTTCACCAATTTTACAATTTAGGGAGACTTGTCCCAATGTAGGTATCGGATCACCATTGTAATTTGACAATTCTAAATTAGATTTTTCATATCTATATATCCCCATTTTATAACAAAGGTGTTTAGGTAAAACATTACATTGTGCACCCGTATCTAATTTAAATTCTAAATACTTATTTAAATCAACAAAATAAACATTTTCTGACCAATCTTTGTTTGATGTAGATACATTATTAATGTGGACACTATTTAATTTAGTTTCACTTATTACATTATCGTTTGTTTTATAATTTGTATATAATTGTTTGACATATCTGCCTGATCGGCATTGTTTAGCAAAATGACCAATTTTATTACACTTAAAACAAGTTTTATTATAAGCAGGACAATTTCTTTTATCATGTATCTTACCACATCGCTGACATTGTTTTGTTCCTGTTGACCTGTCCATTGGCTTCCTAAAAGTCTGCATATCTGTTCTACCTCTTGACATTGATCTTGACCTTGGATATCGGCTTGGCATATTATATCTATTAATCTTGTTTACTTGTCCGGATGTACTATTTTCAGTTTTCTGCAACCTTTCTGCTGTTAGCTCTGCCGCTTTACAAATTTCAATAGCTTTCTGCAATGTTAACTCGGGTTCTCTTAATAATCTATTTTTAGTGGTTCTATCTAGTAGTCCAGTAATTAATTTATCTTTAATTAAGCGTTCTTGTTGGTGTCCAAACTGGCATTGGATAGCAAGTTTTCGCAATTCTGTTAAGTATTGATCCAATGATTCACCCTCATTTTGATTTCTCATAAAAAACATGTGCGCATTCACACTAAGATTCTCTCGCGGTACGAAATAATCGGTAAATTGGGTTATTACCTTTTCATACGTAGTTTTCTCCTCGTCTATTTCAAACGTAGCATAAATATCGATGCAAGTTTCGCCCATGCAATGAAGTAGTAACGCGACCTGGACATCTTCAGGTTTCTTATCTGCTCCCGACGCCTTCCTATACAACTCAAACCTCCTTTTCCATCTTTTGAAGCCTTCAGCATTTAGTTCTGTGAATTCAGGGGGTTTTAATCCCGAAATCGTATTCTTTTCTTCGGCCATTTTATACTGCGTCGTGGTGTACTATTTTCTATGATCTTGATGATTTTTTTTTTCGTTGGAGCAAAAATAATAACTGTGACTTCTTGATTTTAATTTTTCCAATTGTTTTGCCGCAGCGCCATGTTATATTCTTGATTGATGTTTTAAATAAAAATACATTTATACGAGCGCGGTTCAACCATTAATTTATTTTGACATATTTCTATATTCACTATTACAATGTTGACAGACCTATAAAATACACAACAGTGTTGCCATTATAACAACTACTAGCGAGCATACACTACTAGTGAACTTTAGCATTAAAACCCATAAATTTTATCAAAATTTTATGATAATACTGACGAAAACGATTATTTGCTTATTAATTTACAAAATTGTGAAAGTAAAACTACCTATAATTATCAAACAAACCAATAGTAACATTTGAAATGGTTCATTGCTTAGGTGCACGTTTTTTTTGCAAATGAGTTTATATATAAAAATCAGCCATACAAATTTAAGTTAGATCAGACAGACAGACAGACAGACAGACAGACAGACAGACAGACAGACAGACAGACAGACAGACAGACAGACAGACAGACAGACAGACAGACAGACAGACAGACAGACAGACAGACAGACAGACAGACAGACAGACAGACAGACAGACAGACAGACAGACAGACAGACAGACAGACAGACAGACAGACAGACAGACAGACAGACAGACAGACAGACAGACAGACAGACAGACAGACAGACAGACAGACAGACAGACAGACAGACAGACAGACAGACAGACAGACAGACAGACAGACAGACAGACAGACAGACAGACAGACAGACAGACAGACAGACAGACAGACAGACAGACAGACAGACAGACAGACAGACAGACAGACAGACAGACAGACAGACAGACAGACAGACAGACAGACAGACAGACAGACAGACAGACAGACAGACAGACAGACAGACAGACAGACAGACAGACAGACAGACAGACAGACAGACAGACAGACAGACAGACAGACAGACAGACAGACAGACAGACAGACAGACAGACAGACAGACAGACAGACAGACAGACAGACAGACAGACAGACAGACAGACAGACGGACGGACGGACGGACGGACGGACGGACGGACGGACGGACGGACGGACGGACGGACGGACAGACGGACGGACGGACGGACGGACGGACGGACGGACGGACGGACGGACGGAGAGACAGACAGACAGACAGACAGACAGACAGACAGACAGACAGACAGACAGACAGACAGACAGACAGACGGACAGACAGACAGACAGACGGTTAATTTTGTTGGTTAGTTGATTAACGGAATCCGGCATCACGTGATTTTAAATTTCATCGATCCAAGTCTGTTTCGGAATGACATTCCGTTCCTTGTTTATTTCGGAACGTGTTTGATAGCGTGCCGGGAAATGCGCGTCTTTCATTTCGTCGTCGGTGTGCCGCGTCGTCGCCTTCGGACGTCGGGGATCCTCCGCCCGGAGCTCGCCGCGGCCGGTTGTCATTTTGGCAACTTGAAAAGTTGGAAGTGCCGAGGGGAGATTGGGGATTCGGGTCCCGCGCGGCGTCTTTTTTTCCTTTTTTCCCCAGTCTCCTCGGCAGTAGGCGGCGTTTCCACTAGTGTCGATTTTGTGGTGTAACTTTTGCCTGCGTTGTGTGATATTTCCCGTATCGATGGTATGATTTTTAGATTTTAATTTTATTGCCGTTGATTTTGAGGTGTTTGAACTTTTGCTTGCGTCGTATATTTGAGGTGTTGTGTTTGTGATATTCTTCATATCGACGGGATGATTTTTGGTTTGGGTGGGGGGAGGTTGGCAATTTTATTCGGCGAGATAGTTTCGCTGTGGGGAGATTGGGGGATCGGATCCTGCATGGTGTCTCTTTTTTCCTTTTTTCCCCAGTCTCCTCGGCAGTAGGCGGCGTTTTCGTTGACGTTGATTTTGGAGCGTTTGAACTTTAGCTTGCGTCGCACCATATTTTAGTCCTAATTTTATCGCCGCTTTTATTTCTTGGCCTTTTATTTAGCATTTCTTCGGAGTAGACTTCGGACGAGCGGGGTCCTTCGGCCAGATTTCCTCCGTGGCGGGGTGATATTTGAAAGTTGTGGGGAGATTGGGGACTTGGGGTCTTTTTTCCCCAGTTTCCTCGGCAGTAGACGGCGTTTTCGCTGGCGGCGATTTTGGGGTGTTTAGACCTTTGCTTGCGTCGTATATTTGGATGTCGCTTTTTGGTTGCATGCAAGTTTAATTTTTAGGTGTTTTAGTTTAGTTGCCTTACTTTCAGGGCTTCGATATTTTCTTCTTCTCGATTTGTGATTTATTGCCATATGCACTTGGGTATTTTAAGATTTATCGACATCTACATTTTGTCGATCTCTTGCTTTATCGTGATTTTGAATTATAACTATTTCGACTTTTCCCATTTAGACAAATCAACATTTTCGTATTGTCGACTTTTTGATGTACCGATTTTATGACTTATCGACATATTGTTTTATCGATATTTCAATAAAACCGATTTCTTGCTATATCGGCATATTATTTAGCAACATTTTAGTTTTGTCGACATTTTAGTTTTGTCAACTTATTGATTTGTCGATATTTCAAGTTGACCGATTTATAGCCATATCGTATTTTTATTTAGCGTAATATCATTTTGTCCACTTTTTGATTAGTCTGTATTTGAATTTGACCGATTTATTGCTATATCGTAGTTTTATTTTGCAATATTTTCATTTTGTCCACTTTTTGATTAGTCTGTATTTGAATTTGACCGATTTATTGCTATATCACAGTTTTATTTAGCGACATTTTCATTTTGTCGATTTTATGGTTTGTCTATATTTCGATTTAACCGATTTCTTGCTATATCACAGTTTTATTTAGCGACATTTTTATTTTGTCGATTTTATGATTTGTCTATATTTTCATTTGATCTTTGATTTATCGTTATTTGAATTGAACCGATTTGTTGCTATATTGTTATTTTAAGTGTCATTTTTCAGATTGTCACGTTTTTGATTTATCGGTATTTCATGTTTCTGAAACTAAAGGTCAGCCTCTTAAAGTTACAGTTAAGTCTCTCAAGGTCAAGGTCAAGTAATCAAAGTCAAGGTCAATCCCTAAAGGTGAAGGTCAAGTCATTAAAGTGAAGTTCAAGTCACTAAAGGTCAAGGTCAAGTTTGTAAAGGTCAAGGTCAAGTCATAAATGTCAAGGTAGAGTCATTAAAGTCAAGGCCAAGTCTCTAAAGCTCAAGGTCAAATCATTAAAGTCAAGGTCAAGTGTTTAGTCAAGGTCAAGTCTGTAAAGGTCAAGGTCAAGTCATAGATGTCAAGGTAGAGTCATTAAAGTCAAGGTCAAGTCTCTAAAGCTCAAGGTCAAATCATTAATGTCAAGGTCAAGTCTATAAAGGTCAAGTCACTAAAAGTCAAGCTCGAGTCATTAAAAGTCAAGGTCGAGACAAAAGGTCAAGGTCAAGTTATCAAAGTAGAGGTAAAGTCTCTAAAGATCAAGGTCAAGTCATTTAAGTCAAGGTCAAGTCTGTAAAGCTCAAGGTCAAATCATTAAAGTCAAGGTCAAGTGTTTAAAATCAAGGTCAAGTCTGTAAAGGTCAAGGTCAAGTGATTAAAAGTCAAGGTAAGTCTATAAAGGTCAAGGTCAGTCAAGTCATTAAAAGTCAAGCTCGAGTCATTAAAATTCAAGCTCGAGTCATTAAAAGTCAAGGTCGAGACTAAAGGTCAAGGTCGTTATCAAAGTAGAGGCAGTCTCTAAAAATCAAGGTCAAGTCATTAAAGTCAAGGTCAAGTCTGTATAGGTCAAGGTCAAGTGATAAAAGTCAAGGTCAAGTCTATAAAGGTCAAGGTCAAGTCATTAAAAGTCAAGATAAAGTTTCCAAAGTCAAGGTCAAGTCTCTTTAAGTCAAGGTCAAGTATCTAAAAGTCAGAGTTAAGTCACTGAAGTCAAGGTCAAGTCACTAAAGTCAAGGTCAAGTCGATAAAGGTCAAGGTCGAGAGTATAAAGGTCAAGGTAGGGTCATGTCATAAAAAGTTAAGGTCGAGTCATTAAAAGTTAAGGTCAAGTCTCCAAATTCAAGGTCAAGACTATAAAGTTCAAAGTCGTCTTTAAAGTCAAGATCGAGTCAAGGTCAAGTAAGGTTAGGTCTTTCATTAATCATAAAACAATTTTTTTTAGGTTAGGTTTTTTTTTTTTTTTTTTTTTTTTTTTATTCTGTCCCCCTATCCAGGACAAGGGATCTTTTATATAATTTTTTTATTTGTTTTCTCTTTTGTTTTAAAACATTTTCTAAAAAAAACTTTATCTGTATCTGCCTTAACTTATATCATAACAATTATGTCTCGTCTTATCTTACACTTCTATCTGTTTATTTTATCTTTTTATATCATCTAACTATTCTATATATTACCACTTATTCTTATTTCTTCATATTTACTAATTATTCAAACTTATGCGTATATATATTCTTAGACATTAATTTATTACTAATATTATATAATAGAACATTATATATTTAGTAACTTATTATCTACTTATTTCTACTTATCACCTTATTTCCTATAGATCTACAATATTTAACGAACTTATGTACTATGCTTTTATCAACTATTATCTTAGGTATATTATCTATTTCTAACTTAACATCTATCTCTTCTTCGATATCAAATCTTTCTTTGGCATGGATGGGACATTCGAGCAGGAGGTGTGGGACCGTCTCCTCCACGTCAGGGTCACACAAGCACGCCGGGCTCTCCTTGCACTTGAACCGATGCAAGTACTCGGAGAACCCGCCGTGCCCAGTGAACACCTGCGTAAGGACAGGATCCACGACCCTGTGCGCCTCGACTGCGTCCGGAAAGAACAGCTTCGTTACCGAAGCCGTCTCTCCGTCCGCATATCTCCGGCTCCATTCGTCGATAGACTCCTGACGGATCTGTCTCTTGACGAATGAAACCGGACACTTGTCGTAGTGCGCACGGGTCCCCAGGCGCTGTGCGGCCTCTTTAGCGAGCACGTCCGCCCTCTCGTTTCCCTCCAACCCCACGTGTGCCTTCACCCAGAAAAATTTAATTTTCTGGGTGCGTTGCTCGGCTTCCTTTAATAGCTTTTTTATTTCGAACGCTATGGGGTGGAGAGAATCACCTCTGGTGATGACGTCGAGGGCAGACCTGGCATCGCTAAAGATGCCGCACTCAGGAAGCCCGCTTCGGAGCGCCTCCTCCACGGCGTTCCGGAGGGCGAGAAGTTCCGCCTGGTAAACGGAGCAGTAGGATTCCAGCCGCAATTTTCTGGTACTCGTCTCGGCGGCGCCGTTCCATATGGACAGCGCCGCTCCGACTTTCCCATCAATTTTGCTTCCGTCGGTGAAGATGCTAAGACCTTCACCGACGTGCTGGGCCAATTCCGCCCCGTCCACCAGGCATTCGAACGTCCCGCTCCTCCGTTCCGCCAGGTGTTCTAAGCTGGCGAAGGCCACAGGGGCCTCTATCTCCCGATCGCCCACCACCCGCTGGGAGTACCCCCTCTTGACCTCGTAAAGGAGTGCGGTTTCCCTCACTCTGATGTCAAGGGGGAGTATTCCCGCGAGCAGTAGGGTCGAGTTGAGAGAGGCGGTCCTGTAAGCCTTCGTCAGCTTCTGCGCAAAACTGCGCTGGATCGCTCCGAGCTGCTTCCTGATACCAAGTTTTTGGCTGGCGGGAGCCCACGTGCTAGCCGCGTAAAGGATTACGGGCTCGACCGCCGCCGTATAGATCGTCCTGATAACCTCCGGTCCCAACCCCCACTGGACTTTGGTTTTAGGTTAGGTTGGGTTAGGTTAGGTTTTTTTTTTTTTTTTTTTTTTTTTTTTTTTTTTTTTTTTTTTTTGAGACTCTGCGCCTCATCCTCGTTCCCCCTATCCAGGACAAGGGATTTTGGTATTTCTTTTTTATTTTATTTCTTATCTTATATTTATTTATTTACGTCTTAAACTTATTTTTATTTCGCTAATTATTCGTATCCTAGTTACACTTTAATCTATTTATCGTATTCTATTTATCTTGCTTACTATCTATCTATCATCTAGTTACAATTACTAATTTTATATAAACTTAATTATATACTTAGTAATCCTAGTTGTTACTTATTTCTATTGTTAACCTTACTTGCTATTTTCTTACAATACTCTAAAAACTTATTTACTATCAATCTATTTTCTACTATATTGTGTACGGTACTTATATCTAGATTACTTTCTATACTATTTTCTAGGTCAAATCGTTCCACTGCGTGGATGGGACATTCGAGTAGGAGGTGTGGGACCGTCTCCTCAACGTCAGGGTCACATTGGCACGCCGGGCTCTCCTTGCACTTGAACCGATGCAAGTACTCAGAGAACCCGCCGTGCCCAGTGAACACCTGCGTAAGGACGGGATCCAGGACGATCCGCCTGATGACCCTGTGCGCACCGACAGCGTCCGGAAAGAACAGCTTCGTCACCGAAGCCGTCTCTCCGTCCGCGTATCTCCGGCTCCACTCGTCAATCGAGTCCTGTCGGATCTGTCGTTTGACGAATGAAACCGGACATTTGTCATAATGCGCACGGGTCTTCAGGTGCTGTGCGGCCTCTTTCGCGAGCTGATCCGCCCTCTCATTTCCCTCCAACCCCACATGTGCCTTCACCCAGAAAATATCAATTTTCTGGGCGCGTTTCTCGGCCATGTTTAATTTCATCTTTATTTCAAACGCTAGGGGGTGGAGGGAATCACCTCTGGTGACGACTTCAAGGGCGGACCTGGCATCGCTGAAGATGCCACACGCAGGAAGCCCGCTACGGAGCGCTACCTCCACGGCTTCGCGGAGGGCGAGGAGTTCCGCCTGGTAGACGGAGCAGTACGGCTCCAGCCGCAACTTTCGGGTACTCGTCTCGGCGGCGCCGTTCCATATGGACAGCGCCGCTCCGACTTTCCCGTCAATCTTGCTTCCGTCGGTGAAGATACTAAGACCCTCACCGACGTGCCGAGCCAGTTCTGCCCCGTCCGCCAGGCATTGGAACGTCCCGTTCCTCCGTTCCGCCGGGTGCGGCAAGTTGACGAAGGCCACAGGAGCCTCCACCTCCCGGTCTCCCACTACCTCGCGAGAGTGCCCCCTCTTGACTTCATAAAGGAGTGCGGTTTCCCGCACCCTTATGTCAAGGGGAAGCACCCCCGCCAGCAGCAGGGCCGAGTTGAGGGAGACAGTCCTGTAGGCCTTCGTCATCTTCTGCGCGAAACTGCGCTGGATGGCTCCGAGCTGCTTCCTTACACCCAGCTTACGGCTGGCTGGAGCCCATGCGCTTGCGGCATACAAGATCACGGGCTCCACCGCAGCCGTATAGATCGTCCTGATCACATCGGGTCCCAACCCCCACTGGACCTTGGCTGACCTCGCGAGCACTTTGTACAGGCCAATGGCCTTGGCGCACGCCTGCGTCACATGGCCGTTAAAGGTCAGTTTTCGGTCTATCGTTAGGCCAAGCAGCTTTATCTCGTTTGAGAGACCAATGTCGACCCCGCCCATGCGCAGGATTGGGGTGTCGTACTTAAGTTTGTTTGTTATCACCATCGCCTGGGTCTTATGTGGCGCAAACTTCAACTTGTTTCGGACACCCCAATCCCGCACATAGGCCAGTGCGGCATTGGCCTGCTTCTGAGCTTCTCCTGTGGAACCACCATCAAACACCAGGACGACATCGTCAGCAAAAGCTTGACAATAGTCGCCCCGGCGCTCGAGCCCCTGTAAAAGGGGATCGAGGAGGAGGTTCCACAGGATTGGCCCTCCGATAGATCCTTGAACACAACCTTTAACGGTCCTGCGAGCTGACTCGGCGCCCGCGTATCGGACCCTGACCATCCGATCATCCAGATAGCTGGCGACCATCCTTCTGATGTTTGGTGGGCAGCGTTCTTCCGCCAATCGGACCTTTATAGCCGGCCACCAGGCGCTATCGAAGGCTCCCTCTATGTCCAACGATATCATGATCAGGACTTTCTTCTCCCGAAGTTTAGTCCTGACATGACTCATCAGATCATAGAGGGAGTCCTCGGTGCCCCTTTGTGGCATAAAGCCGTATTGGCGGTGGCTCATCCTCGGGAGGATGTGCCATTTTAGCCTACCCACCAGCATCTTTTCCAGGATCTTTCCCATCACTGGCAACAGTCCTATCGGCCGATGCGCCTTGGGAACCGAGTAATCTTTCTTACCCGGTTTCCTCAGCACAACGACCGCGGCCTCTTTCCAAATCTTTGGAAAGTAGGCCAATTCTAGGCACTTGTTAGCCAGTGACAGGAAAGACTCCGGATCTTGGGTGATCGCCTGCGAACAGATATCGGAGGTCAGGCCGTCCGAGCCGGGTGCCTTCTTCGGATTGAAGGTCACCAGCGCCCCAGTGAGCTCCCGCAGCGTGAACGGTGGGTCATGTACCTCACCATGGACCCAGTCGTTCACGCGCGATGCGAGCTCCCTGGTGCGCCGGTGATCCTCATTATCCTCCTCGTGAGGGTCGTCTGGGTAGAAGGTCTCGGCAAGATACCTTGCCGAGTCCTCCTGACCCAGGGTTTCCCCGTCCCTCACGAGTGGCGCATCCTCGTGCCGCTTGGTCAGCCTGCCCATTACTCGATAAATCCCATCCCACAGCCCTTCCTTATCCTGTTTTCCGCAAAACTCCTTCCAACTTTTAATTTGCGCTGTCTTAGCTGCATCTTCATATTGCTCCTTTGCCTCTTTATATAATTTAATTACTCTCGCTTTCCTTACAGGAGCTGCCCAACGGATTCTCCGTTTCCTCCGCATCATCTCCTTTTTCAGCCTGTCGAGCTCACTGGACCACCATGGTATAGCGTAAGTATTAGTATTTTTCTTCTTTGGTATTATTTCTTCACTAGTTTTAATAATCACGTCTGTATATTTTACTATTTTATGTTCTAATTCTTCTATAGTAGATATTTTGTCTATTTCAATTTTGCCTAGTCTATTTTCTTCATTAAGATGTTTAATTTTTAAGCCAAATTCAGTCCAATTTACTTTTTTCGTGTTATAAATTCTTGTTGTCCTATTAATTTTTATACTTGTGCCTCTTTTAATTTTAATTTCAAATAGTATGGTATTGTGGTCCGAGCTCGTCAGGTCTTCTCTTACAGCCCAGCTATCTACTTTGTCCAAGAGATCGACCGAGCAGGCGGTGACATCCACCCGGCTGGAAAAGGCGCGGTCTCCCCTCACGGTGAAGAAAGTTGGCGTGTTGCCCTGATTCAACACGTGGAGACCCGCCTCGTCCAGCCAACTGGAGACCTCCTCTCCTCTTCGGTCGATCTCTTGGCTCCACCATAGGCTTTTAGCGTTGGTGTCTCCACCTACTGGTTAGGTTAGGTTAGGTTAGGTTAGGTTGCCCCCTGCGGGTGAAGGCACAGGCGGAGGATGCAGTGGCCAGAGGCAGTGTAGTAATAGCGGTATCGCTTGATATTTCAAATGCGTTTAACTCGCTGCCCTGGCCCTGCATCCACGAAGCACTGCGGTACCACGTGGTGCCACCCTATCTCCGGCGTCTGGTGCACGCGTACCTTTCTGATAGGTACGTGGTGTATCCAGGCGCCGACGGGTGGCACCGAAGAGCGATGTCGTGCGGTGTTCCACAGGGCTCGGTTTTGGGCCCTCTCCTGTGGAACATCGGGTACGACTGGGTGCTCCGTGGTGCCAATCTCCGGGGCGTCGACGTGACTTGTTACGCTGACGACACGCTGGTCACGGCGACATCTGGGACTTTCCAGGATGCCGCAATATTGGCGGCGGCGGGCACCGGCCAAGTTGTAAATCGTATTCAACGATTAGGTTTGAAGGTGGCCCTTGAAAAGACCGAGGCCATTTGTTTTCACAGGCCTCGGAAAGGGCCACCGGCCGGTGCCCACATCGTTGTGGAGGGGGTGCGGATTCCCATCGGCAAGACCATGAAGTATTTGGGTTTGATCTTGGATAGCCGATGGGAATTTCGCACCCATTTTGAAACGATGCGGACAAAACTGTCCCGGGCAGCGGGCGCTCTTTCTAGCCTGCTGCCCAACCTGGAAGGTCCTGGCATCCCTTGCCGAAGGTTATACCACGGAGTCGTGCGGTCCATGGCCCTGTATGGCAGTCCCGTTTGGGCTGATTCCCTGAGCGATCGCTGCGTCGCGCTTTTGCGCAATCCTCAACGTGTAGTAGCGCAGCGAGCGATCAGGGCATACCGCACGGTCTCGTACGAGGCGGCTTGCATGTTGGCCGGATTCCTGCCCTGGGATCTGGACGCCCGATCCCTGTCCGATGCTTTTCATTGGCGGGAGGAGGCGTTCAGTCGCGGGCAGCGTCCGGCCCTGAAGGAGGTGGAGGCCATGAGGGCCTCCTTACGGCGAGCCGCCGTGGAGGAGTGGCGTCTCAGGCTGGAGGCCCCGTCAGCGGGGCTGAGGGTCGTAGCGGCAGTGCGCCCGGTCTTTGCCGAGTGGCTAGACAGGCGCCACGGCCCGGCTACATTTCGATTGACACAGATGCTCACCGGACATGGTTGCTTCGGTGAGTATCTGTGTCGAATTGTTGGCACGGAGGTGTCGGCCGTGTGTCACCATTGTGACAACTGCCCGCTGGATACGGCCCAGCACACACTGGAGTTTTGCCCAGCCTGGGACGAGGAGCGCAGCGCTCTCAGAGCAGTCGTCGGAGGAGACCTCTCGCTGCCGGCCGTGGTCGCTTCCATGGTCGGCAGTCGGGAGGCCTGGCGTGCGGTGGCCCACTTCTGCGAGGTGGTCCTCTCGCAGAAGGAGAGTGCCGAGAGGGATCGGGAGCGTGAAGATCCCTCCCGCCGCCAGAGGAGACGAAGGAGGCGCCGGGTGGACGACTGACCGGCGTCTCCCGCCCTGTGGATTGGGGGCGTTTGGAGAATTCCACCACGGTATCCCCTGCCTGTCGTAAAAGGCGACTAATAGGGGCCACCGGGGGTCACGGGCGGGCAGCAGGGGGCTGTCCGTCTTTAGTTTTGTGTATCCTTTGCACATTGTTGTGACCCCCGTGATGGACGGCAGCGTGGCTGGTTGGCCTCACGCTGCCGTAGACGCTGAGAGCGTCCTTCGGTGCGCGGGGGCGTCTGAGCCCCCCCCATAACAGGAGACGGGCCGCACCAGGCGGCACCGCGCAGGGGCGGTTGCGGACGATAACTTAGACACTTTTCGTCCTGGGAAACCCGCAGCCGTCCCTAATGCGCCGAAGAAGGCCACCGCGGAGTTTTAGTTGGTATGCCGTGCGGGTAGGGACTCGGCCCTGGCAGTCACTCTACGCCGGGTCGTAAGGCACGGTGACCCCAACATAACCGCTCGGTCGCCCCCCATGAAGGCCGGGCGGTAGTGGTAATGCACTTTCTCCGCGAAACCAAAAAAAAAAAAGGTTAGGTTGCCCCCCCTGTGGGGTGCGAAGTCAGGAAACCTCCACGCGGTGCACCCTGGGCAACGGCGCGTCGATCGCGTTGATCGGCGCGACGGCTAATATCCTGACAACAGTTGGTTGGCGGTTGTCGTCTCTTGCGGCGGCCGTCGTCCTGTTTTGGTGGGCCCGTTCATCGGGCGACTCCCGGTTCTGTCCTGGGGGTGTCGACGGGCTCGGTGTGCGCTAACCCCGCCCCGAGCAGGCAGTGGGGGGGAACCTTTCTCTCTCGCTGTCGCCGTCGTAGATCGTAATCCGGTATGGAGGTCCGTGGTCATGTCTCGCGCTCCTGCTGGACCGAGGGTCTTGGCTTAACCGCCCGGACCGCGAGGGAGAAAACCTCTATAAAAAGTTACCCCGAATCCCAAGCGGCGGCGCACCGCGAGGGGATGCATGGCCGATGGGTAGTTCGGTCACTAGTGCGACCCCCGCCAGAGTAACTGCCGACCCTCTTGGCGGGTTACGCTAGGCTTACCCAGGTACAGGGGGCTCTGCCTGGGCGGACTTTTATTTCCCCCATACTCGTGGGAACAACATGGCAAATTTAATCCCAAAAATAATTTTGACGCGATTGCCTACACCAGTTTCTGGTTCTGGGACTGGAGAGGCGGAGTTTGAAGACAGACCATCGGGGGGCACAGACCCCAAAGAGGCGCAAAAACGGCCGGCGAAATCCGACTCAGAGTCGGAGTCTCATCGTCCGCGCTCAAGGCGACGAAGTAGCCAGAGGGCTCGACTGTGGCAGCATTCTGCCACTGATGAGGCCCGCACGCGATCTCCACTCTCTAGTGGGGACGAGAGCTCTGAGCAGTGCTCGGGGAAGCGGAGTGCTGGTCCGGCAAAGTCCAGGGCGAGGGCTCGTAAAGAGGTGACCTCCCAACGGCGAACTAAGGAGGTGACAACGGAAAGGCTCCGTTTCCTAAAGTCACCGTTGCCGGGGAGTACCTTGGAGGGGGACGAATCCCGCATTATTCTCAGGGATGACCTGAGAGAATGCGGGAATGTCATAAAGAGGGTTGCTTTAAGATCAGGCAACCTTAAGGGGACATTCCAAAAGTCCCTAAATATGGTCCACGATATTCTTACGATGTTCGTGGACCAGCCGCAGTCGGAGGCAATGGCTCGCCTTGAGGAAGCGGCTAAAGTATGGAGGGAGCGAAGTGCTCGCCTTGAAGTAGAAATGGCCACTCTTAAGGAGGAAAATGCCTCCCTTCGCCGTCGCCTCGATGGTATGGAGCACCTCGAGGCACGTCTGACGGCTAGGTTTGAGGCGGCCCTTCAGGGACCCACGCCAAGGCCGTCATTGGCTCACGAGGTGGCACGGCAAAGCCCAGTAGTGACTCCCCTGCCCGTTCAGGGCGGATTCGTGGGGGGTGTTTCCCAACCCTCTACCGTCAAGGGAAAGGGAAAAGGAAAACGGAAGGGAGCATCTCAGCGTGCTTCCTCACCTGTTCCACCTTCTGTGGCAGGTCCCTCTGGCGTTCCGCCGCCTCCAGTGGCTGGGCCATCCAAGGCACCTGTGACGGTGCCTCCTGTGCCGCAGACTGCCGCGCCTCCAACGAAACCCCAAAAGGGGAAAAATAATAAATCAGGAGGTGCAGCCGTAAAGAAGGCCCAGCCTCCCCCGGAGCCCCGTCCGTTACCGCCGGCCCCGGCGTCTTTAGAGACTCCGTGGTCCGTTGTGACGGGCAAGAAGAAGAGGGCCAGGTCTGACGCGGTAACGGCTGCAACCCAGCAGCAACCACCGCGCCGGTCCGAGCCAAGACTCCGTCCACCGCGGTCCGCTGCCGTCGTCATCTCGTTGACGCCGGCGGCTATTGAGAGGGGTTTGTCATACGTGCAGGTCCTGACGGACGCCCAATCGAAGGTGGACCTCACCGGCCTGGAAATAGACCGGCTGAAGCCGAAGTTTACGGCCACGGGCGCCCCGATGTATGAGGTGCCCGGGGTCAATTCGGAGCAGAAGGCAGACTCCCTTGCCGCCAGGCTAAAGGAGTGTTTTGCTGGGTCGAAAGATATTCGTATCTCTCGGCCCACCAAGTTTGCAGAACTGCGGGTCTCGGAGCTGGACTATACAGCCACTCCCGAGACAGTCGCGGCGGCCCTCTGCAGAGTCGGTGAGTGCGGTGAAGAGACGGTGAAAGTGGGCCAGATCCGTCGAGACCGCTGTCGTGTGGGGGCGGTGTGGGCGAAGATGCCGGTAAAAGCGGCACAAAAGGTAAAGGCGGGCTGCCTGAAGATAGGCTGGGTTGTTGCTCGGGTGACCGTGCTCGAATCACGCCCGTTGCAGTGTTACCGCTGCCTCGAGCGCGGTCACGTCCGGGACAAGTGTGACTGTCCCACAGACCGCAGCGACCTGTGCTATCGCTGCGGGAAGTCGGGTCACATAGCTCGGCAGTGCGAAGCTGAGCCGAGCTGTGCCATTTGTGCAGCTGCCGGCAAGCCCGCTGGACACCGAGTCGGAGGGAAGGTGTGCCCCAGCTCCTCCCGCCGCTCCCGGCGCCGCCCACGTACACGTCCTGCTGCCCCTGTGGGTACAACCCAGACGCAGCAGGCGAGCCCATTGCAGGCCGAGATGGAAGGTGTTGAAGAGATCGCCCAGTAATGGACCTGAAGATCCTCCAGGCGAACATCAACCACTGCGCCCGGGCCCAGGACCTGTTGTCCCAAAGCCTGGCGCAGTGGTCGGTGCAAGTGGCCGTGGTCGCCGAGCCGTACTTTGTCCCGCCCAGGGATAACTGGGCCGGGGACCTCGACGGTTCGGTGGCCATCATCACCCAGGGTGCCGCAGGCTCCCCGCCCTTCGAAAAAGTAGCGAAGGGCCAGGGATGCGTCGCGGCTCTGTTGGGAGACGTATGGTTTGTAGGAGTTTATTTCTCTCCCAACAGACCCCTCTACGAGTTCGAGTCCTTTCTCGTTCGACTGGGGGCCCTGGTGGAGCAAGGCCAACCTCACCCGGCGATCGTCGCCGGCGACTTCAACGCCAAATCCATGGTGTGGGGTTCGCCGGCGACTGACGTTCGCGGTGAGGTCCTGGAGGACTGGGCGATCTCTGTCGGCCTGGTCGTCCTGAATAGGGGGTCGGTGGACACGTGCGTGCGGCATAACGGCGGGTCGATTGTCGATCTTTCGTTTGCGAGCCCCGCCGTTGCACGTCGTGTCCGGGGCTGGAGAGTCCTCGTGGGCGTGGAGACGTTGTCGGACCATCGCTACATAAGGTTCGACGTCTCCGCGTCCCCGAGTATCCAGCCCAGTGGTGGACCGAGTGCCCCTAATCAGGACGGCCCGCGGTGGGTTTTACGTCGCCTCGATAAAGAGGCCCTAGTGTTGGCCGCTCTGGTCGTGTCGTGGCTCCCCGTGCCGGACGGGTCGGTACGGGTCGAGCAGGAGGCGGAGTGGTTCGGGGTGGCAATGTCGGACGTTTGCGACGCCGCCATGCCCCGAGCCCTCCACCGTTCGCCGCGGCGGCAGGTGTACTGGTGGTCGGCGGAGTTAGCGCAGCTGCGCGCGTCTTGCGTGGCTGCGCGCCGTCGATTCGCCAGGCATCGCCGTCGCCGATTGAGGGCGGACGATCACGCAGACCAGGAGCGGCAGCTCTACGGCCTCTACAAGGAGGCGAAGAGAGCGCTGCGGGTGGCCGTTCACAGGGCCAAGGTCGCGGCAAGGAAGGAGTTCCTGGAGACTCTCGACGGTGACCCGTGGGGGCGCCCCTATCGCTTGGTTATGAACAAGCTTCGACCAGCGGCGCCCCCACTGTCGCAGAGTCTCCGGCCAGACTTACTGGCCAACGTCGTCGCGACCTTGTTTCCGGCCACCGAGGAGACCACTCCTCCACCGATGGCGCCACCGGAAGTGGCGTCATCGTCGTACGAGACTTCGGCAAGGGAAATCCCGGAGGTTTCGCCCGCTGAGATGCGGGCGGTAGTGCTTCGGCTGCGGAGCAAAAACACGGCCCCAGGGCTCGATGGCATCCCTGGGAGGGCCTTGGTGCTAGCTCTCGAGCACCTGGGTCCGAGGCTCCGCAGTTTGTTCTCCGCCTGTTTAGAGCAGGGCGTCTTCCCGGCGCGTTGGAAAACCGGGAAGCTCGTCCTGCTGAAGAAGGAAGGAAGACCCGCAGAGTCGCCGTCGGCCTACCGGCCCATCGTGCTGCTCGACGAGGTCGCCAAACTTTTCGAGCGTATAGTTCATGCTCGCCTCGTCGAGCACCTCGATAGGGTCGGTCCGAACTTGGCCGACGAACAATACGGATTCAGGAGGGGACGTTCCACCGTCCACGCGATTCTGCGGGTGAAGGCACAGGCGGAGGATGCAGTGGCCAGAGGCAGTGTAGTGATAGCGGTATCGTTGGATATCTCCAACGCCTTCAACTCGCTGCCCTGGCCCTGCATCCACGAAGCACTGCGGTACCACGTGGTGCCACCCTATCTCCGGCGTCTGGTGCACGCGTACCTTTCTAACAGGGACGTGGTGTATCCGGGCGCCGACGGGTGGCACCGAAGAGCGATGTCGTGCGGTGTTCCACAGGGCTCGGTTTTGGGCCCTCTCCTGTGGAACATCGGGTACGACTGGGTGCTCCGTGGTGCCAATCTCCGGGGCGTCGGCGTCACATGTTACGCCGACGACACGCTAGTGACAGCGGTTTCTGGGACCTTCCACGATGCCGCAATCCTGGCGGCGGAGGGCACCGGCGACGTCGTGCGTCGCATCCAACGACTTGGTTTGAAGGTGGCCCTTGAAAAGACCGAGGCCATTTGTTTTCATAGGCCTCGGAAAGGGCCACCGGTCGGTGCCCACATCGTTGTTGAGGGGGTGCGGATTCCCATCGGCAAGAACATGAAATATTTGGGATTGATTTTGGATAGCCGATGGGAATTTCGCACCCATTTCGAAAAAAATGAGGACAAAACTGTCCCGGGCAGCGGGCGCTCTTTCCAGCCTGCTGCCCAACCTGGAAGGTCCTGGCATCCCTTGCCGAAGGTTATACCACGGAGTCGTGCGGTCCATGGCCCTGTATGGCAGCCCCGTTTGGGCTGATTCCCTGAGCAACCGCTGCGTCGCGCTCTTGCGCAATCCTCAGCGTGTAGTGGCGCAGCGGGCGATCAGGGCATACCGCACGGTTTCGTACGAGGCGGCTTGTATGTTGGCCGGATTCCTGCCCTGGGATCTGGACGCCCGATCCCTGTCCGATGCTTTCCATTGGCGGGAGGAGGCGTTCAGTCGCGGGCAGCGTCCGGCCCTGAAGGAGGTGGAGGCCAAGAGGGCCTCCTTACGGCGAGCCGCCGTGGAGGAGTGGCGTCTCAGGCTGGAGGCCCCGTCAGCGGGGCTGCGGGTCGTAGCGGCAGTGCGCCCGGTCTTTGCCAAGTGGCTAGACAGGCGCCACGGCCCAGCTACATTTAGATTGACACAGATACTCACCGGGCATGGTTGCTTCGGTGAGTATCTGTGTCGTATTGTTGGCACGGAGGTGTCGGCCGTGTGTCACCATTGTGACAACTGCCCGCTGGATACGGCCCAGCACACACTGGAGTTTTGCCCAGCCTGGGACGAGGAGCGCAGCGCTCTCAGAGCAGTCGTCGGAGGAGACCTCTCGCTGCCGGCCGTGGTCGCTTCCATGGTCGGCAGTCGGGAGGCCTGGCGTGCGGTGGCCCACTTCTGCGAGGTGGTCCTCTCGCAGAAGGAGAGTGCCGAGAGGGATCGGGAGCGCGAAGATCCCTCCCGCCGCCAGAGGAGACGAAGGAGGCGCCGGGTGGACGACTGACCGGCGTCTCCCGCCCTGTGGATTGGGGGCGTTTGGAGAATTCCACCACGGTATCCCCTGCCTGTCGTAAAAGGCGACTAATAGGGGCCACCGGGGGTCACGGGCGGGCAGCAGGGGGCTGTCCGTCATTACACATTGTTGTGATCCCCGTGATGGACGGCAGCGTGGCTGGTCGGCCTCACGCTGCCGTAGACGCTGAGAGCGTCCTTCGGTGCGCGGGGGCGTCTGAGCCCCCCCCCCCCATAACAGGAGACGGGCCGCACCAGGCGGCACCGCGCAGGGGCGGTTGCGGACGACAACTTAGACATTCGTCAGAGGAAGCCCGCAGCCGTCCCTAATGCGCCGAAGATGGCCACCGCGGAGTTTTAGTTGGTATGCCGTGCGGTGTACATAGGTTAGGGACTCGGCCCGGCGGTCGCCCGATGTTTTCCATCTCTCCGGGCGGCTCAACGCCGGGTCGTAAGGCACGGTGACCCCAACATAACCGCTCGGTCGCCCCCCACGAAGGCCGGGCGGTAGTGGTAACACACTTTCTCCGCGAAACCAAAAAAAAAAAAAAAAAAAAAAAAAAAAAAAAAAAAAAAAAAAAAAAAAGGTTGCCCCCCCTGTGGGGTGCGAAGTCAGGAAACCTCCACGCGGTGCACCCTGGGCAACGGCGCGTCGATCACGTTGATCGGCGCGACGGCTAATATCCTGACAACAGTTGGTTGGCGGTTGTCGTCTCTTGCGGCGGCCGTCGTCCTGTCTTGGTGGGCCCGTTCATCGGGCGACTCCCGGTTCTGTCCTGGGGGTGTCGACGGGCTCGGTGTGCGCTAACCCCGCCCCGAGCAGGCAGTGGGGGGGAACCTTTCTCTTCCGCTGTCGCCGTCGCAGATCGTAATCCGGTATGGAGGTCCGTGGTCATGTCTCGCGCTCCTGCCGGACCGAGGGTCTTGGCTTAACCGCCCGGACCGCGAGGGAGAAAACCTCTATAAAAAGTTACCCCGAATCCCAAGCGGCGGCGCACCGCGAGGGGATGCATGGCCGATGGGTAGTTCGGTCACTAGTGCGACCCCCGCCAGAGTACCTGCCGACCCTCTTGGCGGGTTACGTTAGGCTTACCCAGGTACAGGGGGCTCTGCCTGGGTGGACTCTTTATTTCCCCCATACTCGTGGGAACAATATGGAATCAATTGTTAACAAAAAACCAATAATACTTTTGACGAAGTTGCCTCCTCCTGCCTCAGATTCTGGGGTAGGAGAGGCGGAGATCGGAAGGCGCAAGTCTGACGATGTTGAAGTAGTGGCGAAGAGTGTGGGTGTAAAACCCACTGAGGTAGAAGCCGAATTCATTCGGCCTGAAACGATGTGTGTCGACTCAGAGTCGAGTGAGAGTTGCACCTCGCTGCGCAACAAAAAACTCTGGAGGCGACACTCTCAGCGCTCCAGGGACGGTGTCTCGCTTCACACAAGCGACACCGACGAGCCAGCGCCAAAAGCGCAAGCGATTGACGGTCGCGGTAGAGGGGGTCCATCCTCGGTTAGTGACGTCGTTGTGCTCAGGAAGACGCCAAGACGGCGCGACTTCCTGAAGCGCGAGGAGGCCCGCCAAAAGGCGGAAAATGAATTGATGGAGCAGCTCCGTTCCATCGAGTCGCCGGCGCCCTCCAAGGCAAATGAGGCGGACCCTACGGGGGTCATCTTACGTGATGACCTCCGAAATTGTGGGCAAATAGTGAGGTCCGTTGTAAAGAAATCGGGCAACCTAAAAGGGACCTCTCAAAAGGCCCTTAATTTCGTTACTGACGTAATAACGAAGTACGTGGATCAGCCCGAGTCCACCATGGTCTGCCGCCTCGAAAGCGAGGTTAAGAAATGGCGGGAGAATAGTGCCCGCGTTGAAGCTGCTATGAAGCAGCTTCAAGATGAGAACTCCTCTCTCCGGCGCCGCCTCGAGGACCTGGAGGCATCCTCGAGCCAACGACAGACTGAGGAGATGTTGAAGTTGGTAGAGGCGCGAGTCGAGGCCAGAATGGAGTCGTTCTTTGCTGGACCAGCCCAGAGGCCACCACTGGCTCATGAGCGAAAATCCACCCCCGGGGACATCCCACTCCCCGTGCAGGGTGGATTTGTCGGAGGAATATCCCAGCCTACATCTAGCAAGGGGAAGGGTATAGGGAAGGGGAAGAAGGGTGCCGTCCAGCCAGCCTCCTCAGCTCCTGCTCCCTCTGTCCCATCGGCTGGACCCTCAAACACCTCAGCGCAGCCGATTGCCGGACCCTCCAAGGTGTCGGCAACAACCATCGCTGCGCCCGCCAAGAAAGGCGAAGGGAAGAAACCGGTGGGGGGCCAAGGGAAGAATGCAGTAGTTGCCCCAAAAGCAAAGGGGAAGAAGAAGGTGCCAACGACTGAAGCGCAACCTGCCCCGGAGCCCCGTCCGCTGCCTCCAGCTCCAACGTCGACGGAGACGCCATGGGTCGTTGTTGCCAGGAAGAATTCCAGAAGGGAAAAACCCATCGCGGCCACAACATCGTCGGGCCAGAAGAAGCCTGAGCCCAAAATCCGGCCGCCGAAATCAGCTGCGGTAGTAATTTCACTGACCTCGGCGGCTGTGAAGAAAGGCCTTACGTATGCTGGCGTCTTGACGAACGCCCAGCAAGCGGTGAGCCTCGATGGGCTTGAAATAGACAGGCTCAGGCCAAAATTTGCAGCTACGGGCGCCATGATTTACGAGGTGCCCGGAGCTGACTCCGAAAAGAGGGCTGACTCCCTCGCCGAAAGGTTGAGGGAGCACTTTAACGGGTCGGAAGACGTTCGCGTCTCACGACCCACCAAGTGCTCGGAGTTGCGCGTGTCGGAACTCGACCCCACGGCTACTTCCGAAACGATAGCAGTGGCCCTGTGTGGCGCTGGGGAATGTGCCCGGGAGGCAGTGAAGGTGGGCCAAATCCGCCCGGATCGCTCAGGCCTGGGCTCCGTCTGGGCCAAGGTCCCGGCTAAAGCAGCCCAAAAGATAAAGGCGGGCCCTCTCCGAATAGGGTGGACCGTGGCCCGAGTGACCGTGCTCGAAGCGCGCCCAATGCGTTGCTACCGTTGTCTCGAGCACGGTCATGTACGGGACACATGTGATTGTCCCGTAGACCGCAGCGATCTTTGCTATCGCTGCGGCAAACCGGGTCACAAGGCCCGCCAATGTGAAGATGCACCCAGCTGTGCTTTATGTAGCGCAGCTGGCAAGCCCGCTGGGCACCAACTCGGGGGGAAGGCATGTCCCGTCTCCTCCCGCAAAACCCGGCGTCGACCGCGCAGAAGAGCGGCTGCCGCTGAGGCTACGGCCCAGTCGCAGTCAGCGAACCCACCACAAGGGGTGGCCGAGATGGAAGGTGTAGAAGAGATCGCCCAGTAATGGACCTGAAAATCCTCCAGGCGAACATCAACCACTGCGCCCGGGCCCAGGACCTGTTGTCCCAAAGCCTGGCGCAGTGGTCGGTGCAAGTGGCCGTGGTCGCCGAGCCGTATTTCGTCCCGCCCAGAGACAACTGGGCCGGGGACCTCGACGGTTCGGTGGCCATCATCACCCAGGGTGCCGCTGGCTCCCCGCCCTTCGAAAAAGTAGCGAAGGGCCAGGGATGCGTCGCGGCTCTGTTGGGAGACGTATGGGTTGTAGGAGTTTATTTCTCTCCCAACAGACCCCTCTACGAATTCGAGGCTTTTCTCGTTCGACTGGGGGCCCTGGTGGAACAAGGCCAACCTCACCCGGCGCTCGTCGCCGGCGACTTCAATGCCAAATCCGTGGTGTGGGGTTCGCCGGCGACAGACGTTCGCGGTGAGGTCCTGGAGGACTGGGCGATCTCTGTCGGCCTGGTCGTCCTGAATAGGGGGTCGGTGGACACGTGCGTGCGGCATAACGGCGGGTCTATTGTTGATTTGTCGTTTGCGAGTCCCGCCGTCGCACGTCGTGTCCGGGGCTGGAGAGTCCTCGTGGGCGTGGAGACGTTGTCGGACCATCGCTACATCAGGTTCGACGTCTCCGCGTCCCCGAGTATCCAGCCCAGTGGTGGACCGAGTGCCCCTAATCAGGACGGCCCGCGGTGGGTGTTACGTCGCCTCAACAAAGAGGCCCTAGTGTTGGCCGCTCTGGTCGTGTCGTGGCTCCCCGTACCGGTCGGGCCGGTACGGGTCGAGCAGGAGGCGGAGTGGTTCGGGGTGGCAATGTCGGACGTTTGCGACGCCGCCATGCCCCGAGCCCTCCGCCGTTCGCCGCGGCGGCAGGTGTACTGGTGGTCGGCGGAGTTATCGCAGTTGCGCGCATCTTGCGTTGCTGCGCGCCGTCGATACGCCAGGCATCGCCGCCGCCGTGTGAGGGCTGATGATCACGCAGACCAGGAGCGGCAGCTCTACGGCCTCTATAAAGAGGCGAAGAGAGCGCTGCGGGTGGCCGTTCACAGGGCCAAGGTCGCGGCTAGGAAGGAGTTTCTGGAGACTCTCGACGGTGACCCGTGGGGGCGTCCCTATCGCTTGGTAATGAACAAGCTTCGACCAGCGGCGCCCCCGCTGTCGCAGAGTCTCCGGCCAGACTTGCTGGCCAACGTCGTCGCGACCTTGTTTCCGGCCACCGAGGAGACCACTCCTCCACCGATGGCGCCACCGGAAGTGGCGTCATCGTCGTACGAGACTTCGGCAAGGGATATCCCGGAGGTTTCGCCCGCTGAAATGCGGGCGGCAGTGCTTCGGCTGCGGAGCAAGAACACGGCCCCAGGGCTCGATGGCATCCCTGGGCGGGCCTGGGTGTTAGCTCTCGAGCACCTGGGTCCGAGGCTCCGCAGTTTGTTCTCCGCCTGTTTGGAGCAGGGCGTCTTCCCGGCGCGTTGGAAAACCGGGAAGCTCGTCCTGCTGAAGAAGGAAGGAAGACCCGCAGAGTCGCCGTCGGCCTACCGGCCCATCGTGCTGCTCGACGAGGTCGCCAAACTTTTCGAGCGTATAATTCATGCTCGCCTCGTCGAGCACCTCGATAGGGTCGGTCCGAACTTGGCCGACGAACAGTACGGATTCAGGAGGGGACGTTCCACCGTCCACGCGATTCTGCGGGTGAAGGCACAGGCGGAGGATGCAGTGGCCAGAGGCAGTGTAGTGATAGCGGTATCGCTGGATATTTCCAACGCTTTTAACTCGCTGCCCTGGCCCTGCATCCACGAAGCACTGCGGTACCACGTGGTGCCGCCCTATCTTCGGCGTCTGGTGCACGCGTACCTTTCTAACAGGGACGTGGTGTATCCGGGCGCCGACGGGTGGCACCGAAGAGCGATGTCGTGCGGTGTTCCACAGGGCTCGGTTTTGGGCCCTCTCCTGTGGAACATCGGGTACGACTGGGTGCTCCGTGGTGCCAATCTCCGGGGCGTCGGCGTCACATGCTACGCCGACGACACGCTAGTGACAGCGACTTCTGGGACCTTCCAGGATGCCGCAATCCTGGGGGCGGAGGGCACCGGCGACGTCGTGCGTCGCATCCAGCGACTTGGTTTGAAGGTGGCCCTTGAAAAGACCGAGGCCATTTGTTTCCATAGGCCTCGGAAAGGGCCACCGGCCGGTGCCCACATCGTAGTTGAGGGGGTGCGGATTCCCATCGGCAAGAATATGAAGTATTTGGGATTGATTTTGGATAGCCGATGGGAATTTCGCACCCACTTTGAGAAGATGCGGACTAAACTGTCCCGGGCAGCGGGCGCTCTTTCTAGCCTGCTGCCCAACCTGGAAGGTCCTGGCATCCCTTGCCGAAGGTTGTATCACGGAGTCGTGCGGTCCATGGCCCTGTATGGCAGCCCTGTTTGGGCTGATTCCCTGAGTGACCGCTGCGTTGCGCTCTTGCGCAATCCTCAGCGTGTAGTTGCGCAGCGGGCAATCAGGGCATACCGCACGGTCTCGTACGAGGCGGCTTGCATGTTGGCCGGATTCCTGCCCTGGGATCTGGACGCCCAATCCCTGTCCGATGCTTTCTATTGGCGGGAGGAGGCGTTCAGTCGCGGGCAGCGTCCGGCCCTGAAGGAGGTGGAGGCCATGAGGGCCTCCTTACGGCGAGCCGCCGTGGAGGAGTGGCGTCTCAGGCTGGAGGCCCCGTCAGCGGGGCTGCGGGTCGTAGCGGCAGTGCGCCCGTTCTTTGCCGAGTGGCTAGACAGGCGCCACGGCCCAGCTACCTTTCGATTGACACAGATGCTCACCGGGCATGGTTGCTTCGGTGAGTATCTGTGTCGTATTGTTGGCACGGAGGTGTCGGCCGTGTGTCACCATTGTGACAACTGCCCGCTGGATACGGCCCAGCACACACTGGAGTTTTGCCCAGCCTGGGACGAGGAGCGCAGCGCTCTCAGAGCAGTCGTCGGAGGAGACCTCTCGCTGCCGGCCGTGGTCGCTTCCATGGTCGGCAGTCGGGAGGCCTGGCGTGCGGTGGCCCACTTCTGCGAGGTGGTCCTCTCGCAGAAGGAGAGTGCCGAGAGGGATCGGGAGCGCGAAGATCCCTCCCGCCGCCAGAGGAGACGAAGGAGACGCCGGGTGGACGACTGACCGGCGTCTCCCGCCCTGTGGATTGGGGGCGTTTGGAGAATTCCACCACGGTATCCCCTGCCTGTCGTAAAAGGCGACTAATAGGGGCCACCGGGGGTCACGGGCGGGCAGCAGGGGGCTGTCCGTCATTACACATTGTTGTGACCCCCGTGATGGACGGCAGCGTGGCTGGTCGGCCTCACGCTGCCGTAGACGCTGAGAGCGTCCTTCGGTGCGCGGGGGCATCTGAGCCCCCCCATAACAGGAGACGGGCCGCACCAGGCGGCACCGCGCAGGGGCGGTTGCGGACGACAACTTAGACATTCGTCAGAGGAAGCCCGCAGCCGTCCCTAATGCGCCGAAGATGGCCACCGCGGAGTTTTGGTTGGTATGCCGTGCGGTGTACATAGGTTAGGGACTCGGCCCGGCGGTCGCCCGATGTTTTCCATCTCTCCGGGCGGCTCAACGCCGGGTCGTAAGGCACGGTGACCCCAACATAACCGCTCGGTCGCCCCCCACGAAGGCCGGGCGGTAGTGGTAATGCACTTTCTCCGCGAAACCAAAAAAAAAAAAAAAAAAAAAAAAAAAAAAAAAAAAAAAAAAAAAAGGTTGCCCCCCCTGTGGATGGGGTGCGAAGTCAGGAAACCTCCACGCGGTGCACCCTGGGCAACGGCGCGTCGATCACGTTGATCGGCGCGACGGCTAATATCCTGACAGCAGTTGGTTGGCGGTCGTCGTCTGTTGCGGCGATCGTCGTCCTCTTTTGGTGAGCCCGTTCATCGGGCGACTCCCGGTTCTGTCCTGGGAGTGTCGACGGGCTCGGTGTGCGCTAACCCCGCCCCGAGCAGGCAGTGGGGGGGAACCTTTCTCTTCCGCTGTCGCCGTCGTAGATCGTAATCCGGTATGGAGGTCCGTGGTCATGTCTCGCGCTCCTGCTGGACCGAGGGTCTTGGCTTAACCGCCCGGACCGCGAGGGAGAAAACCTCTATAAAAAGTTACCCCGAATCCCAAGCGGCGGCGCACCGCGAGGGGATGCATGGCCGATGGGTAGTTCGGTCACTAGTGCGACCCCCGCCAGAGTACCGGCCGACCCTCTGGCGGGTTACGTTAGGCTTACCCAGGTACAGGGGGCTCTGCCTGGGCGGACTTTTTATTTCCCCCACACTCGTGGGAACCAAAATGGAATCTTTAAATAAAAAACCAATTGTTCTGTTGACGAAGTTGCCTCCTCCTGCTTCAGATTCTGGAGTAGGAGCGGCGGAGATCGAAGGGTGCAAGCCCGACGATGGTTGTGTGGTGGAGAGGAATGTGGGCTCGAGGCCCACAGAGGTGGAGGCCGAATTCGCTCGGCCTCTCGATATGACTATCGATTCGGAATCGAGCGAAAGCGGTTCGTCGGTACGGAGCAGAAGACTATGGAGGAGACGCTCTCAGCGCTCTCGGGACAACTGTTCGCTCCTCACCACTGACACCGACGAGCCAGCGTCTAAGATGCAGACGACTGATGGTCGTGGTAGGGGTCGTCTGCTCCCAGCTGGCAATTGTGTCAGCTTAAAAAAGACGCAGAGGGAACGCGACAAGTCGAAGCGTGAAGAGGCACGCGAAAAGGCCGACAATGAATTGGCAAAGCAACTCGGCTTTGTGAAAGACGCAGCGTCCTCGAAATCCGTATTGGTGGAGATGGATATTTCGCGTCCCGTTCTCCGAGAGGATTTACTACAATGCGGGCAAATTGTTAAGTCCGTGGTAAAAAAGTCGGGCAATTTAAAGGGCACTAGCCAGAAAGCCCTCAACGTGGTGACTGAGACTATCACCAAGTATGTCAACCAGCCTGAGTCTGCAATGATCACGGGCCTAGAAGGGGAGGTGGCAAAGTGGCGGGAAAACAGTTCCCGCCTTGAGGCTGCAATTACACAATTGCGGGAAGAGAATGCCTCCCTCCGTCTTCGGTTGGATGAGCTTGAGGCAGCTGCGAGCAAACGCCCAACTGAAGAAATGCTCGCAGTTATGGAGGCAAGATTCCAGGCCAGGCTGGACTCGGTGCTACAAGGGCCGGCTCCTAGGCCACCACTGGCCCATGAGAAGAAAGCCACCCCCGGGGACACCCAGCTCCCCGTGCAGGGTGGATTCGTGGGCGGAGCACCTAAGCCCACTACAGCCAAGGGCAAGGGGATAGGAAAAGGAAAGAGCTCAGCCCAGACCGCTCCCTCCTTTCCCGTTCCCGTGGCCGGGCCCTCAACTGCTCCGCCACAAGTTATCGCTGGGTCTTCAAAGGAAGATCAGCAGAGAGGAGTAACGCCAACCCAGACGAGACGTAAGATAAAGCCTCAGAAGAATGGCAAGAAAGGATCAGCACCCATAGCACAAGCTGCCCCAGAGCCTCGCCCATTGCCACCGGCCCCTGTGTCCCTGGACAGGGAATGGACGGTAGTGGTAGGCAAGAGAAAGAAGCCCAGGTCTGGAACCACGCCGGTGGCAAGTTCACAGCCGCCACCACGCAGGGCCGAGCCCAAGCTCCGCCCACCACGTTCTGCGGCTGTCGTAATTTCTTTGACGCCGGCGGCTGTAGCAAAAGGGCTTACATACGCCAAAGTCCTGACAGAGGCGCAGGGCAAAGTGGACCTCACCGGCCTTGAGATTACAAGGCTGAGGCCAAAATTTGCGGCCACGGGTGCCCCTATGTATGAGGTGCCCGGGGCCAATTCTGACGAGAGGGCCGACTCCCTCGCCGATAGGCTGAGGGAGTGTTTTAGTGGGTCGGAGGACGTCCGAGTATCCCGACCCACAAAAACTGCGGAACTGCGGCTGACAGAGTTGGACTATACAGCCACTCCAGAATCAGTCGCAGCGGCCCTCTCTAAGGCCGGTGAGTGCGCCATAGACGCTATTAAGGTCGGGCAAATCCGTCCCGACCGTTCGGGTGTGGGCACTGCATGGGTGCGGATGCCGATTAAGGCAGCCCAAAAAGTGCGGGGGGCGGGCCGAGTAATGATCGGCTGGGTCGCGGCTCGAATAACAGTGCTCGAGCCGCGTCCCCTTCGGTGCTTCCGGTGCCTGGAGTCCGGACACGTCCGGGAGCGCTGTGACTGCGCAGTGGACCGCAGCGCGTTATGTTACCGCTGCGGTCAGGCGGGCCACAAAGCCCGCGAGTGTAATGCCGCGCCACACTGCGTGGTCTGCGCGGCTTCCGGAAAGCCCGCTGGGCACCGGCTCGGGGGGAAGACGTGTACCGTCTCCTCGCGAAAAACCCGTCGCAGCCCGCGAAGAGGACTGGCTGGCGCTGAGGCTACGGCCCAGCCGCAGTCGGTGAGCCCACCGCAAGGGGTGGCCGAGATGGAAGGAGTAGAAGAGATCGCCCAGTAATGGACCTGAAAATCCTCCAGGCGAACATCAACCACTGCGCCCGGGCCCAGGACCTATTGTCCCAAAGCCTGGCGCAGTGGTCGGTGCAAGTGGCCGTGGTCGCCGAGCCGTACTTTGTCCCGCCCAGGGATAACTGGGCCGGGGACCTCGACGGTTCGGTGGCCATCATCACCCAGGGTGCCGCAGGCTCCCCGCCCTTCGAAAAAGTAGCGAAGGGCCAGGGATGCGTCGCGGCTCTGTTGGGAGACGTATGGGTTGTAGGAGTTTATTTCTCTCCCAACAGACCCCTCTACGAGTTCGAGGCTTTTCTCGTTCGACTGGGGGCCCTGGTGGAGCAAGGCCAACCTCACCCGGCGATTGTCGCCGGCGACTTCAATGCCAAATCCATGGTGTGGGGTTCGCCGGCGACCGACGTTCGCGGTGAGGTCCTGGAGGACTGGGCGATCTCTGTCGGCCTGGTCGTCCTGAATAGGGGGTCGGTGGACACGTGCGTGCGGCACAACGGCGGGTCGATTGTCGATCTTTCGTTTGCGAGCCCCGCCGTTGCACGTCGTGTCCGGGGCTGGAGAGTCCTCGTGGGCGTGGAGACGTTGTCGGACCATCGCTACATTAGGTTCGACGTCTCCGCGTCCGCGAGTATCCAGCCCAGTGGTGGACCGAGTGCCCCTAATCAGGACGGCCCGCGGTGGGTGTTACGTCGCCTCAACAAAGAGGCCCTAGTGCTGGCCGCTCTGGTTGTGTCGTGGCTCCCCGTACCGGACGGGCCGGTACGGGTCGAGCAGGAGGCGGAGTGGTTCGGGGTGGCAATGTCGGACGTTTGCGACGCCGCCATGCCCCGAGCCCTCCGCCGTTCGCCGCGGCGGCAGGTGTACTGGTGGTCGGCGGAGTTAGCGCAGTTGCGCGCGTCTTGCGTGGCTGCGCGCCGTCGATTCGCCAGGCATCGCCGTCGCCGATTGAGGGCGGACGATCACGCAGACCAAGAGCGGCAGCTCTACGGCCTCTATAAGGAGGCGAAGAGAGCGCTGCGGGTGGCCGTTCACAGGGCCAAGGTCGCGGCTAGGAAGGAGTTCCTGGAGACTCTCGACGGGGACCCGTGGGGGCGCCCCTATCGCTTGGTTATGAACAAGCTTCGTCCAGCGGCGCCCCCACTGTCGCAGAGTCTCCGGCCAGACTTACTGGCCAACGTCGTCGCGACCTTGTTTCCGGCCACCGAGGAGACCACTCCTCCACCGATGGCGCCACCGGAAGTGGCGTCATCGTCGTACGAGACTTCGGCAAGGGAAATCCCGGAGGTTTCGCCCGCTGAGATGCGGGCGGTAGTGCTTCGGCTGCGGAGCAAAAACACGGCCCCAGGGCTCGATGGCATCCCCGGGAGGGCGTGGGTGCTAGCCATCGAGCACCTGGGTCCGAGGCTCCGCAGTTTGTTCTCCGCCTGTTTGGAGCAGGGCGTCTTCCCGGCGCGTTGGAAAACCGGGAAGCTCGTCCTGCTGAAGAAGGAAGGAAGACCCGCAGAGTCGCCGTCGGCCTACCGGCCCATCGTGCTGCTCGACGAGGTCGCCAAACTTTTTGAGCGTATAGTTCATGCTCGCCTCGTCGAGCACCTCGATAGGGTCGGTCCAAACTTGGCCGACGAACAATACGGATTCAGGAGGGGACGTTCCACCGTCCACGCGATTCTGCGGGTGAAGGCACAGGCGGAGGATGCAGTGGCCAGAGGCAGTGTAGTGATAGCAGTATCGTTGGATATCTCCAACGCCTTCAACTCGCTGCCCTGGCCGTGCATCAACGAAGCACTGCGGTACCACGTGGTGCCGCCCTATCTCCGGCGTCTGGTGCACGCGTACCTTTCTGATAGGTACGTGGTGTATCCGGGCGCCAACGGGTGGCACCGAAGAGCGATGTCGTGCGGTGTTCCACAGGGCTCGGTTCTGGGCCCTCTCCTGTGGAACATCGGGTACGACTGGGTGCTCCGTGGTGCCAATCTCCGGGGCGTCGACGTGACTTGTTACGCTGACGACACGCTGGTCACGGCGACATCTGGGACTTTCCAGGATGCCGCAATATTGGCGGCGGCGGGCACCGGCCAAGTTGTAAATCGTATTCAACGATTAGGTTTGAAGGTGGCCCTTGAAAAGACTGAGGCCATTTGTTTTCATAGGCCTCGGAAAGGGCCACCGGCCGGTGCCCACATCGTTGTGGAGGGGGTGCGGATTCCCATCGGCAAGACCATGAAGTATTTGGGTTTGATCTTGGATAGCCGATGGGAGTTTCGCACCCATTTTGAAACGATGCGGACAAAACTGTCCCGGGCAGCGGGCGCTCTTTCTAGCCTGCTGCCCAACCTGGAAGGTCCTGGCATCCCTTGCCGAAGGTTATACCACGGAGTCGTGCGGTCCATGGCCCTGTATGGCAGTCCCGTTTGGGCTGATTCCCTGAGCGATCGCTGCGTTGCGCTTTTGCGCAATCCTCAACGTGTAGTAGCGCAGCGAGCGATCAGGGCATACCGCACGGTCTCGTACGAGGCGGCTTGCATGTTGGCCGGATTCCTGCCCTGGGATCTGGACGCCCGATCCCTGTCCGATGCTTTTCATTGGCGGGAGGAGGCGTTCAGTCGCGGGCAGCGTCCGGCCCTGAAGGAGGTGGAGGCCATGAGGGCCTCCTTACGGCGAGCCGCCGTGGAGGAGTGGCGTCTCAGGCTGGAGGCCCCGTCAGCGGGGCTGAGGGTCGTAGCGGCAGTGCGCCCGGTCTTTGCCGAGTGGCTAGACAGGCGCCACGGCCCGGCTACATTTCGATTGACACAGATGCTCACCGGACATGGTTGCTTCGGTGAGTATCTGTGTCGAATTGTTGGCACGGAGGTGTCGGTCGGTCCCGGTCGATCGGGAGCGCGAAGATCCCTCCCGCCGCCAGAGGAGACGAAGGAGGCGCCGGATGGACGACTGACCGGCGTCTCCCGCCCTGTGGATTGGGGGCGTTTGGAGAATTCCACCACGGTATCCCCTGCCTGTCGTAAAAGGCGACTAATAGGGGCCACCGGGGGTCACGGGCGGGCGGCAGGGGGCTGTCCGTCATTACACAATATTGTTGTGACCCCCGTGATGGACGGCAGCGTGGCTGGTCGGCCTCACGCTGCCGTAGACGCTGAGAGCGTCCTTCGGTGCGCGGGGGCATCTGAGCCCCCCCCATAACAGGAGACGGGCCGCACCAGGCGGCACCGCGCAGGGGCGGTTGCGGACGACAACTTAGACACTTTTCGTCATGGGAAACCCGCAGCCGTCCCTAATGCGCCGAAGAAGGCCACCGCGGAGTTTTAGTTGGTATGCCGTGCGGTTAGGGACTCGGCCCGGCAATCACTCCATGCCGGGTCGTAAGGCACAGTGACCCCAACATAACCGCTCGGTCGCCCCCCCTCGAAGGCCGGGCGGTAGTGGTAATGCACTTTCTCCGCGAAACCAAAAAAAAAAAAAAAAAAAGGTTAGGTTGGGGTGGGGTGCGAAGTCAGGAAACCTCCACGCGGTGCACCCTGGGCAACGGCGCGTCGATCACGTTGATCGGCGCGACGGCTAATATCCTGACAACAGTTGGTTGGCGGTTGTCGTCTCTTGCGGCGGCCGTCGTCCTGTCTTGGTGGGCCCGTTCATCGGGCGACTCCCGGTTCTGTCCTGGGGGTGTCGACGGGCTCGGTGTGCGCTAACCCCGCCCCGAGCAGGCAGTGGGGGGGAACTCATTCTCTTCCGCTGTCGCCGTCGTAAATCGTAATCTGGTATGGAGGTCCGTGGTCATGTCTCGCGCTCCTGCCGGACCGAGGGTCTTGGCTTAACCGCCCGGACTGCGAGGGAGAAAACCTCTATAAAAAGTTACCCCGAATCCCAAGCGGCGGCGCACCGCGAGGGGATGCATGGCCGATGGGTAGTTCGGTCACTAGTGCGACCCCCGCCAGAGTACCGGCCGACCCTCTGGCGGGTTACGTTAGGCTTACCCAGGTACAGGGGGCTCTGCCTGGGCGGACTGTTTATTTCCCCCACACTCGTGGGAATCTCATGGATTTTGACAAAGTACCAATAATAAAACTGACGAGATTGCCTACTCCCGTTCCGGAATCCGGGGCTGGAGGGGCGGAGGTCGAAGGGCTCAGTCCCAACGACGGTAGATGCGCAGGAGATGGTGCGAGTGTACCGCTCAGCCTTCCTGCAGCAGTAGATGATACGCCATTTTTGGCGCCAGCGCCTATAAATGAGCCTGGGAGAAGTGGTGTTACCTCAAGGCGTTATAAAGGACGCCTTTGGGAGGACAGTGAGGCGGATTCTGTTAGGTCACGATCTGGGGAGTCAGAGAGTGGTGAGGAGGCTGGTCCACCCTCAAAGACCAGAAGTCGCCCTTCTTCAGCAGCAGGCAAATATGCTGGGTTATCTAGAGCCCAGCGCGATCTAAACGCGCAAAGGCGTGAGGCTCTCCGTACTGAGGCTCAGCAAGAAATCGCGGAACGGCTTCAGGAATACTTGAAAGCTCCATCGGAACCCGGAGTTCCCATGATGGACACAGACGAACCAAAGGTCATACTCCGGGAGGACCTATCTAATTGTGGGAAGCTTGTGCGTATGATTGTCCGGAAATCGGGCAACCTCAAGGGCACGAGCCAAAAGACATTGAATTTCGTGGTCGACACAATAGCGAAGTATGTCGACCAACCTGAAGCGATGGTGACGGCTCGCCTCGAAGAGGAAACTAAGAGGTTGAGGGACCATAGTGCGCGTCTGGAGTCGGACATGAAACTGTTGGCAGAAGAGAACGCCTCCCTTCGGCGGCGATTGGAACAGTTAGAGGCGGCCACCAAAGCTCAGCCGGCGGAAGACCTCCTGGAGCGAATGGAGGCGGCGTGGCAGGCCCGGTTTGAATCACTTCTAATGGGGCCAGCTCAAAGACCGCCCTTGGCCCATGAAAAGAGGACGGGGGTGGTAGAACTTCCCGTCCAAGGGGGATTTGTGGGAGGTAAACCCCAGTCCTCCATAGATAAGGGTAAGGGGAAAGGAGTAGGGAAGAAAACGGTTAAGTCCGCTCCCACCACTCCTGCTCCCGTGGCTGGGCCTTCCACAGCCCCATCGCAGGCTATTGCTGGGCCTTCTACAGCCCCACCGCAGGCGATTGCTGGGCCATCCAAGGCGCATAACACTGTTGTGCCAAAAGGCAATGTGCGAAAGCCCCAAAAGGGAAAGAGGAGTGGTCCAGCACCCACGACGCAAAGTGCTCCAGAGCCGCGCCCACTACCACCGGCCCCAACGTCAATGGACGCGGGGTGGACGGTGGTTGTGGGCAGAAAGAAGAAGAAGCCCATGCCCGCAACGACGCCCGCTGCTAATCACCAGCGGCAGCCTCGTCGCACTGAGCCTGTACTCCGTCCACCACGCTCCGCAGCAATCGTGATTTCCTTGACGCCGGCTGCGGTTGCCAAGGGACTGACTTATGCGAAGGTGTTGACGGAGGCCCAGCAACGCGTGAGTCTCACCGGCCTGAATATTGACAGGCTGAAGCCGAAAGTCTCGGCTGCGGGTGCCATGTTATACGAGGTGCCCGGAGCCGAGTCTGAACAGAGGGCCGATTCCCTCGCCGCAAGGCTGAGGGAATGTTTCGGTGAGTCGGAAGATGTCAGAGTCTCCCGGCCCACCAAGTGTTCAGAACTGCGGCTGTCTGACCTGGATCCGGCAGCAACTCCGGAGACAGTCGCAGCGGCCCTCTGCAGTGCCGGTGAGTGTGCCGCAGAGGCGGTTAAAGTGGGGCAAATCCGGCCCGACCGCTCTGGCCTGAGCTCTGTGTGGGCCAGAGTGCCGGTCAAGGCGGCCCAGAAAATTAAGGCGGGCCGCCTAATAGTAGGGTGGACCGTGGTCAGGGTTACCGTGCTCGAGGCGCGCCGGATGCGCTGCTACCGTTGCCTCGAGCACGGTCATGCGCAATCTAATTGCAATGGAGGGCCGGACCGCAGCGATCTGTGTTATCGCTGCGGCAAGGCGGGGCATAAAGCCCGTCAATGTAAGGAGGCACCAAACTGTGTCATTTGTGCCGCAGCTGGGAAGCCCGCCGGACATCAGCTGGGAGGAAAGTCTTGTTCCGCTACCTCCCGCAATACCCGGCGACGCTCCATTAGAAGACCGGCTGGGAACCCACCGCAAGGGGTGGCCGCGATGGAAGGTGTGGAAGAGATCGCCCAGTAATGGACCTGAAGATCCTCCAGGCGAACATCAACCACTGCGCCCGGGCCCAGGACCTGTTGTCCCAAAGCCTGGCGCAGTGGTCGGTGCAAGTGGCCGTGGTCGCCGAGCCGTACTTTGTCCCGCCCAGGGATAACTGGGCCGGGGACCTCAACGGTTCGGTGGCCATCATCACCCAGGGTGCCGCAGGCTCCCCGCCCTTCGAAAAAGTAGCGAAGGGCCAGGGATGCGTCGCGGCTCTGTTGGGAGACGTATGGGTTGTAGGAGTTTATTTCTCTCCCAACAGACCCCTCTACGAGTTCGAGGCTTTTCTCGTTAGACTGGGGGCCCTGGTGGAGCAAGGCCAACCTCACCCGGCGATCGTCGCCGGCGACTTCAACGCCAAATCCATGGTGTGGGGTTCGCCGGCGACCGACGTTCGCGGTGAGGTCCTGGAAGACTGGGCGATCTCTGTCGGCCTGGTCGTCCTGAATAGGGGGTCGGTGGACACGTGCGTGCGGCACAACGGCGGGTCTATTGTCGATCTTTCGTTTGCGAGCCCCGCCGTTGCACGTCGTGTCCGGGGCTGGAGAGTCCTCGTGGGCGTGGAGACGTTGTCGGACCATCGCTACATAAGGTTCGACGTCTCCGCGTCCCCGAGTATCCAGCCCAGTGGTGGACCGATTGCCCCTAATCAGGACGGCCCGCGGTGGGTTTTACGTCGCCTCGATAAAGAGGCCCTAGTGCTGGCCGCTCTGGTCGTATCGTGGCTCCCCGTGCCGGACGGGCCGGTACGGGTCGAGCAGGAGGCGGAGTGGTTCGGGGTGGCAATGTCGGACGTTTGCGACGCCGCCATGCCCCGAGCCCTCCGCCGTTCGCCGCGGCGGCAGGTGTACTGGTGGTCGGCGGAGTTAGCGCAGTTGCGCGCATCTTGCGTCGCTGCGCGCCGTCGATTCGCCAGGCATCGCCGTCGCCGATTGAGGGCGGACGATCACGCAGACCAGGAGCGGCAGCTCTACGGCCTCTATAAGGAGGCGAAGAGAGCGCTGCGGGTGGCCGTTCACAGGGCCAAGGTCGCGGCAAGGAAGGAGTTCCTGGAGACTCTCGACGGTGACCCGTGGGGGCGCCCCTATCGCTTGGTTATGAACAAGCTTCGACCAGCGGCGCCCCCACTGTCGCAGAGTCTCCGGCCAGACTTACTGGCCAACGTCGTCGCGACCTTGTTTCCGGCCACCGAGGAGACCACTCCTCCACCGATGGCGCCACCGGAAGTGGCGTCATCGTCGTACGAGACTTCGGCAAGGGAAATCCCGGAGGTTTCGCCCGCTGAGATGCGGGCGGTAGTGCTTCGGCTGCGGAGCAAAAACACGGCCCCAGGGCTCGATGGCATTCCTGGGAGGGCCTTGGTGCTAGCTCTCGAGCACCTGGGTCCGAGGCTCCGCAGTTTGTTCTCCGCCTGTTTGGAGCAGGGCGTCTTCCCGGTGCGTTGGAAAACCGGGAAGCTCGTCCTGCTGAAGAAGGAAGGAAGACCCGCAGAGTCGCCGTCGGCCTACCGGCCCATCGTGCTGCTCGACGAGGTTGCCAAACTCTTTGAGCGTATAGTGCATGCTCGCCTCGTCGAGCATCTCGATAGGATTCCCTGAGCAACCGCTGCGTCGCGCTCTTGCGCAATCCTCAGCGTGTAGTGGCGCAGCGGGCGATCAGGGCATACCGCACGGTTTCGTACGAGGCGGCTTGTATGTTGGCCGGATTCCTGCCCTGGGATCTGGACGCCCGATCCCTGTCCGATGCTTTCCATTGGCGGGAGGAGGCGTTCAGTCGTGGGCAGCGTCCGGCCCTGAAGGAGGTGGAGGCCATGAGGGCCTCCTTACGGCGAGCCGCCGTGGAGGAGTGGCGTCTCAGGCTGGAGGCCCCGTCAGCGGGGCTGAGGGTCGTAGCGGCAGTGCGCCCGGTCTTTGCCGAGTGGCTAGACAGGCGCCACGGCCCAGCTACATTTCGTTTGACACAGATGCTCACCGGGCATGGTTGCTTCGGTGAGTATCTGTGTCGAATTGTTGGCACGGAGGTGTCGGCCGTGTGTCACCATTGTGACAACTGCCCGCTGGATACGGCCCAGCACACACTGGAGTTTTGCCCAGCCTGGGACGAGGAGCGCAGCGCTCTCAGATCAGTCGTCGGAGGAGACCTCTCGTTGCCGGCCGTGGTCGCTTCCATGGTCGGCAGTCGGGAGGCCTGGCGTGCGGTGGCCCACTTCTGCGAGGTGGTCCTCTCGCAGAAGGAGAGTGCCGAGAGGGATCGGGAGCGTGAAGATCCCTCCCGCCGCCAGAGGAGACGAAGGAGGCGCCGGGTGGACGACTGACCGGCGTCTCCCGCCCTGTGGATTGGGGGCGTTTGGAGAATTCCACCACGGTATCCCCTGCCTGTCGTAAAAGGCGACTAATAGGGGCCACCGGGGGTCACGGGCGGGCAGCAGGGGGCTGTCCGTCATTACACACAATATTGTTGTGACCCCCGTGATGGACGGCAGCGTGGCTGGTCGGCCTCACGCTGCCGTAGACGCTGAGAGCGTCCTTCGGTGCGCGGGGGCGTCTGAGCCCCCCATAACAGGAGACGGGCCGCACCAGGCGGCACCGCGCAGGGGCGGTTGCGGACGATAACTTAGACACTTTTCGTCCTGGGAAACCCGCAGCCGTCCCTAATGCGCCGAAGAAGGCCACCGCGGAGTTTTAGTTGGTATGCCGTGCGGTGTACATAGGTTAGGGACTCGGCCCGGCAATCACTCTACGCCGGGTCGTAAGGCACGGTGACCCCAACATAACCGCTCGGTCGCCCCCCACGAAGGCCGGGCGGTAGTGGTAATGCACTTTCTCCGCGAAAACAAAAAAAAAAAAAAAAAAAAAGGTTGGGGTGCGAAGTCAGGAAACCTCCACGCGGTGCACCCTGGGCAACGGCGCGTCGATCACGTTGATCGGCGCGACGGCTAATATCCTGACAACAGTTGGTTGGCGGTCGTCGTCTGTTGCGGCGATCGTCGTCCTGTTTTGGTGGGCCCGTTCATCGGGCGACTCCCGGTTCTGTCCTGGGGGTGTCGACGGGCTCGGTGTGCGCTAACCCCGCCCCGAGCAGGCAGTGGGGGGGAACCTTTCTCTTCCGCTGTCGCCGTCGCAGATCGTAATCCGGTATGGAGGTCCGTGGTCATGTCTCGCGCTCCTGCCGGACCGAGGGTCTTGGCTTAACCGCCCGGACCGCGAGGGAGAAAACCTCTATAAAAAGTTACCCCGAATCCCAAGCGGCGGCGCACCGCGAGGGGATGCATGGCCGATGGGTAGTTCGGTCACTAGTGCGACCCCCGCCAGAGTACCGGCCGACCCTCTGGCGGGTTACGTTAGGCTTACCCAGGTACAGGGGGCTCTGCCTGGGCGGACTGTTTATTTCCCCCACACTCGTGGGAATCTCATGGATGTATCAAATTTAAAACAACCCTATGTAAAATTGACGAGATTGCCTACTCCCGTTCCGGAATCCTGAGCTGGAGGGGCGGAGTTCGAAGGGATTAGTCCCGACGATGGAAGACGTGCAGGAGAGGGTGTGGTTGTACCGCTCAGCCTTACTGCAGTAGATGTGGATGCGCCATTCTTGGCGCCAGCGCCAATGAATGAGCCTGAAAAAAGTGCCGTAACCTCGAGGCGTTGCAAAGGACACTTTTGGGAGGAAAGTGAGGTGGATTCGGTGCGATCGCGGTCTGGTGACTCGGAAAGTGGTGAAGAGTCTGGTCCACGTTCAAAGATCCGAAGTCGCCCCACCTCATCTGCGGGGAAATACGCTGGGCTATCCAGAGCGCAGCGGGATCTAAACGCACAACGGCGAGTTGCTCTGCGTGCCGAGGCAGAGCAAGAAATGGCGGAGTGCGTTCAGGCATACCTAAAGGCTCCTTCGGAGCTTGGAGTATCCTCGATGGAGTTGGACGAGTCGCGGGTCATTCTTCGAGAGGACCTGACCAACTGCGGGAAGCTCGTGCGAATGGTTGTCCGAAAATCGGGCAACCTCAAGGGCACGAGCCAAAAGACGCTGAACTTCGTGGTCGACACTATTGCAAAATATGTCGACCAACGAAATGATGAAGCGATGGTGACGGCTCGCCTCGAAGATGAAACCAAGAGGTTGAGGGACCACAGTGCCCGTTTAGAGCTGGAAATGTCCAGGTTGACGGAGGAGAACGCCTCCCTTCGACGGCGCTTGGATGAGTTGGAGGCGGCCACCAAAGCACAGCCGGGGGAAGACATCCTGAAACGGATGGAGGCGATGTGGCAGGCCCGTTTTGAGTCAGTCCTGATGGGGCCAGCTCAAAGGCCGCCCTTGGCTCACGATAATAGGACCGCGGTTGTCGAACTTCCTGTCCAGGGTGGATTCGTCGGAGGGAAACCGCAGTCCTCCGTCGGAAAGGGCAAAGGAAAGGGACAGGGGAAGAGCTCGGGGAAGTCTGCCCCCTCCACTCCTGCTCCCGTGGCTGGGCCATCTACAGCACCACCGCAGGCAATTGCTGGGCCTTCTACAGCCCCACCGCAGGCGATTGCTGGGCCATCCAAGGCGCCAAACACCAAAAAGGGAACTGCCCAATCTGGACGGACGGCGCAAGTGCAGAAGCCCCAAAAGGGCAAGAAGAATGGACCAGCACCAACGGTGCAAGCTGCTCCGGAGCCGCGCCCACTACCGCCTGCCCCAGCATCAATGGGCGAGGGGTGGACAGTGGTTGTGGGCAAAAAGAAAAAGCCCAAGCCCGCTGCGACGCCCGTTGCAAATACTCAGCGGCAGCCCCGTCGGCCGGAGCCTAAACTGCGTCCGCCGCGGTCCGCAGCGATCGTCATTTCATTGACGTCAGCTGCGGTCGCCAAGGGCCTAACATACGCGAAGGTCTTGACGGAGGCTCAAAATCGCGTAAGTCTCACCGGCCTGAACATCGACAGGCTGAAACCGAAAGTCTCGGCTTCGGGCGCCATGATGTATGAGGTGCCCGGAGTCGAGTCGGAACAGAGGGCCGATTCCCTAGCCGCAAGGCTAAAAGAATGCTTTGGTGAGTCGGAAGATGTAAGAGTCTCCCGGCCCACCAAGTGCTCGGAGCTGCGGCTGTCAGACTTAGACCCCGCAGCAACTCCTGAGACAGTCGCAGCGGCCCTCTGCAGTGCCGGTGAGTGTGCCGCGGAATTAGTAAAGGTGGGGGAAATCCGGCCCGACCGCTCTGGCCTGGGTTCAGTTTGGGCCAGAGTGCCAGTCAAGGCGGCCCAAAAAATCAAGGCGGGCCGCCTGATAGTTGGGTGGACGGTGGTCAGGGTTACCGTGCTCGAGGCGCGCCGGATGCGCTGCTACCGTTGCCTCGAGCACGGTCATGCGCAATCTAATTGCAACGGAGGGCCGGACCGCAGCGATCTTTGTTATCGCTGCGGCAAGGCGGGGCATAAAGCCCGTCAATGTAAGGAGGCACCAAACTGCGTCGTATGTGCCGCAGCTGGGAAGCCCGCCGGACATCAGCTGGGAGGAAAGTCTTGTTCCGCTACCTCCCGCAATACCCGGCGACGCTCCAATAGAAGACCGGCTGGGAACCCACCGCAAGGGGTGGCCGCGATGGAAGGTGTAGAAGAGATCGCCCAGTAATGGACCTGAAGATCCTCCAGGCGAACATCAACCACTGCGCCCGGGCCCAGGACCTGTTGTCCCAAAGCCTGGCGCAGTGGTCGGTGCAAGTGGCCGTGGTCGCCGAGCCGTATTTCGTCCCGCCCAGAGATAACTGGGCCGGAGACCTTGACGGTTCGGTGGCCATCATCACCCAGGGTGCCGCAGGCTCCCCGCCCTTCGAAAAAGTAGCGAAGGGCCAGGGATGCGTCGCGGCTCTGTTGGGAGACGTATGGGTTGTAGGAGTTTATTTCTCTCCCAACAGACCCCTCTAGGAGTTCGAGGCTTTTCTCGTTCGACTGGGGGCCCTGGTGGAGCAAGGCCAACCTCACCCGGCGATCGTCGCCGGCGACTTCAACGCCAAATCCATGGTGTGGGGTTCGCCGGCGACCGACGTTCGCGGTGAGGTCCTGGAGGACTGGGCGATCTCTGTCGGCCTGGTCGTCCTGAATAGGGGGTCGGTGGACACGTGCGTGCGGCACAACGGCGGGTCGATTGTCGATCTTTCGTTTGCGAGCCCCGCCGTTGCACGTCGTGTCCGGGGCTGGAGAGTCCTCGTGGGCGTGGAGACGTTGTCGGACCATCGCTACATTAGGTTCGACGTCTCCGCGTCCCCGAGTATCCAGCCCAGTGGTGGACCGAGTGCCCCTAATCAGGACGGCCCGCGGTGGCTCATACGTCGCCTCAACAAAGAGGCCCTAGTGTTGGCCGCTCTGGTCGTGTCGTGGCTCCCCGTACCGGACGGGCCGGTACGGGTCGAGCAGGAGGCGGAGTGGTTCGGGGTGGCAATGTCGGACGTTTGCGACGCCGCCATGCCCCGAGCCTTCCGCCGTTCGCCGCGGCGGCAGGTGTACTGGTGGTCGGCGGAGTTAGCGCAGTTGCGCGCGTCTTGCGTGGCTGCGCGCCGTCGATTCGCCGGGCATCGCCGTCGCCGAATGAGGGCGGACGATCACGCAGACCAGGAGCGGCAGCTCTACGGCCTCTACAAGGAGGCGAAGAGAGCGCTGCGGGTGGCCGTTCACAGGGCCAAGGTCGCGGCAAGGAAGGAGTTCCTGGAGACTCTCGACGGTGACCCGTGGGGGCGCCCCTATCGCTTGGTTATGAACAAGCTTCGACCAGCGGCGCCCCCACTGTCGCAGAGTCTCCGGCCAGACTTACTGGCCAACGTCGTCGCGACCTTGTTTCCGGCCACCGTGGAGACCACTCCTCCACCGATGGCGCCACCGGAAGTGGCGTCATCGTCGTACGAGACTTCGGCAAGGGAAATCCCGGAGGTTTCGCCCGCTGAGATGCGGGCGGTAGTGCTTCGGCTGCGGAGCAAAAACACGGCCCCAGGGCTCGATGGCATCCCTGGGAGGGCCTTGGTGCTGGCTCTCGAGCACCTGGGTCCGAGGCTCCGCAGTTTGTTCTCCGCCTGTTTAGAGCAGGGCGTCTTCCCGGCGCGTTGGAAAACCGGGAAGCTCGTCCTGCTAAAGAAGGAAGGAAGACCCGCAGAGTCGCCGTCGGCCTACCGGCCCATCGTGCTGCTCAACGAGGTTGCCAAACTCTTTGAGCGTATAGTGCATGCTCGCCTCGTCGAGCATCTCGAGAGGGTCGGTCCGAATTTGGCCGACGTACAATTTGGATTCAGGAGGGGACGTTCCACCGTCCATGCGATTCTGCGGGTGAAGGCACAGGCGGAGGATGCAGTGGCCAGAGGCAGTGTAGTGATTGCGGTATCGCTTGATATTTCAAATGCGTTTAATTCGCTGCCCTGGCCCTGCATCCACGAGGCACTGCGGTACCACGTGGTGCCACCCTATCTCCGGCGGCTGGTGCACGCGTACCTTTCTAACAGGGACGTGGTGTATCCGGGCGCCGACGGGTGGCACCGAAGAGCAATGTCGTGCGGTGTTCCACAGGGCTCGGTCTTGGGCCCTCTCCTGTGGAACATCGGGTACGACTGGGTGCTCCGTGGTGCCAATCTCCGGGGCGTCGACGTGACTTGTTACGCTGACGACACGCTGGTCACGGCGACATCTGGGACTTTCCAGGATGCCGCAATATTGGCGGCGGCGGGCACCGGCCAAGTTGTTAATCGTATTCAACGATTAGGTTTGAAGGTGGCCCTTGAAAAGACCGAGGCCATTTGTTTTCACAGGCCTCGGAAAGGGCCACCGGCCGGTGCCCACATCGTCGTGGAGGGGGTGCGGATTCCCATCGGCAAGACTATGAAATATTTGGGTTTGATCTTGGATAGCCGATGGGAATTTCGCACCCATTTTGAGACAATGCGGACAAAACTGTCCCGGGCAGTGGGCGCTCTTTCTAGCCTGCTGCCCAACCTGGAAGGTCCTGGCATCCCTTGCCGAAGGTTATACCACGGAGTCGTGCGGTCCATGGCCCTGTATGGCAGTCCCGTTTGGGCTGATTCCCTGAGCGATCGCTGCGTCGCGCTTTTGCGCAATCCTCAACGTGTAGTAGCGCAGCGAGCGATCAGGGCATACCGCACGGTCTCGTACGAGGCGGCTTGTATGTTGGCCGGATTCCTGCCCTGGGATCTGGACGCCCGATCCCTGTCCGATGCTTTTCATTGGCGGGAGGAGGCGTTCAGTCGCGGGCAGCGTCCGGCCCTGAAGGAGGTGGAGGCCATGAGGGCCTCCTTACGGCGAGCCGCCGTGGAGGAGTGGCGTCTCAGGCTGGAGGCCCCGTCAGCGGGGCTGAGGGTCGTAGCGGCAGTGCGCCCGGTCTTTGCCGAGTGGCTAGACAGGCGCCACGGCCCGGCTACATTTCGATTGACACAGATGCTCACCGGACATGGTTGCTTCGGTGAGTATCTGTGTCGAATTGTTGGCACGGAGGTGTCGGCCGTGTGTCACCATTGTGACAACTGCCCGCTGGATACGGCCCAGCACACACTGGAGTTTTGCCCAGCCTGGGACGAGGAGCGCAGCGCTCTCAGATCAGTCGTCGGAGGAGACCTCTCGTTGCCGGCCGTGGTCGCTTCCATGGTCGGCAGTCGGGAGGCCTGGCGTGCGGTGGCCCACTTCTGCGAGGTGGTCCTCTCGCAGAAGGAGAGTGCCGAGAGGGATCGGGAGCGCGAAGATCCCTCCCGCCGCCAGAGGAGACGAAGGAGGCGCCGGGTGGACGACTGACCGGCGTCTCCCGCCCTGTGGATTGGGGGCGTTTGGAGAATTCCACCACGGTATCCCCTGCCTGTCATAAAAGGCGACTAATAGGGGCCACCGGGGGTCACGGGCGGGCAGCAGGGGGCTGTCCGTCATTACACACAATATTGTTGTGACCCCCGTGATGGACGGCAGCGTGGCTGGTTGGCCTCACGCTGCCGTAGACGCTGAGAGCGTCCTTCGGTGCGCGGGGGCGTCTGAGCCCCCCCATAACAGGAGACGGGCCGCACCAGGCGGCACCGCGCAGGGGCGGTTGCGGACGACAACTTTGACACTTTAGTCTTGGGCAACCCGCAGCCGTCCCTAATGCGCCGAAGAAGGCCACCGCGGAGTTTTAGTTGGTATGCCGTGCGGTTAGGGACTCGGCCCTGGCAGTCACTCTACGCTGGGTCGTAAGGCACGGTGACCCCAACATAACCGCTCGGTCGCCCCCCACGAAGGCCGGGCGGTAGTGGTAATGCACTTTCTCCGCGAAACCAAAAAAAAAAAAAAAAAAAAAAGGTTAGGTTAGGTTAGGTTTTTTTTTTTTTTTTTTTTTTTTTTTTTTATATTAGTAATTTACACACTATGGACTCGAGGTCCATACTTTGATAAGAAAATTACATTCTTGAGAGATTAATATTATACATAAGTTTGCTTAAGCAGCGTAACTGTAGTATTACAGTGAAGGTGTTACATAATATTACTTTCTTTTATGTTAATAACATTATATTTGTTGTTATTAGTTTGCCTTAAATATTGTTAATTTACACTAATGCGTTGTGCGGTATTTACTTTTTTGATTAAAATTATTTTATTTTATTTCATTATTATTATTGTTTTTGGTTTTTTCTTTTTTATTTTTATTTTATGTTAATTTTTTATTTTATATATGTTTGTTAGTAATTTAGTATTATTTTTTTTTTGTATATATATACTTCTTTTTTTTTTTTTTTTTTTTTTTTTTTTATTATATACCGCACTGCATTTACATTTCGTCTTATACTATATCTTATATTTCTAAATACATTTTTGGGTGTTTTGGTTGAGGGAAGGAATGATAGGATTTGATGGTTGATAGGTTTGTATGTTTTTGGTTTTTCTCATATATTGTTGAGTGAGTCTGATAGAAGTTTGTGTTTTTGTATGGTTGTGTAGTCACGGCTGTGAATGGCCATTTTGAAATTGTAGTCGATGACTGCTTTTTTAGTCGCTTCAAGCGCTCGTTTTGCGAAGCGTCCAATAGCGTCATCACTGTCGTCGGTATAATAGACACAACTCTCAGTATGGCGTGACAGTGCCACGACCGCATGAGAGATGCTGTTGTGGATTTTCAGCCTTCTATTTTTGGTTTGGAGAATGACTACCGTCGGATAAGTTAGTCCTTGGGACTCGTGGATTGTCAGAATACAAGACCCTTCACCTTCGCCGTATCCCTGGTCGTGGAGGGACTCCTTTTCTTCCTGTGTATGTGTTAAAAACAGGGTATTGGCTTGGTTTGTGGGTATTTGCATTTCTGACATTCGCTTAAGTCCAATGGAGTGTACACATGTATTTGATGAGTAAATACCGGTGTACACCTCACTAAGGACATATGCTACATCCATTGGGTTGCGATGTGTGCATAGCAACTCCTGTGTGATTGCTGTTACTGAGTTCGGCCTTGTGTACTTCATTTCGAAGAGGTTGTTGCGATCTATGTATGGTAGTTGATTTATATCCCCAATGAGGATGACGTCGTTTGCTCCCGACAGCCGAGTTGCCATTATTATAGCCCCAAAATGGTTCATGAGAGCCTCGTCGACAATGAGTCTGCTGCATTTGCTGGATTCCCTGAAACCATTCGCTAGGATTGAGGCCATAGTTCGCACCTTGTAGTTGGCCTGGTTGCCTATACGGAGCGCTAGCTTGCCTTTTAGCTCCTTGGCTGCCTCGACTGTGGTTGTTGCTATAACGTCAGTCTCCGCATTGAAGTTTTTAACTACCCAGGTGGTTTTGCCACACCCTGGGACTCCATTTACCCACTGGAAGTTGGGCACCGTCCAGCCCTCCAGGACCGCTTTGACGTCACGATTACCTGTAATGGTGTCAGCCATTGCCAGGATCCTGTCGTCCAGCATTTTCCTGGTACACCTCGCGATGACCACTATGGAGTCCTGGTGTGGTGTGTGAAAGTGGAGTTTCCCCGTCCGTAACGTCTCCTCCTCGTCACGAGTCACGAAACCACTCGTTGCATTATAAGCAGCCATATATGTGCCTTCCAGGTTACCCTTGATGACTTGGGAGGTGGCGTTGTCATATATGATTGCTTCTTCTTCTTCGAGTCGTACGTCAAGTAACTTGGTGTTGTCGTACTTGTATGCCCTTAGAATCTTTTTGCAGATAGATGTGTTCACCTGCCTCGTGGCTTTGGTGATGGCAATAAACTCGAACAACGCATTGAGTGTATGGATTCGCGGCTCGGAAGCCTGTAATAAGGTTGGTGGGGTGACCTCTCCTTTATCCGCTCTCGTCTTGCCTTTTCGAGTTTTAACCGAGGTTGTTGTTGGAGTGTGGAAAAATTTTTCAGCTGCTATGCCTTGTGAGTCTCCCCCTTTTATTGTAGGCCTTATTACTTGTTTAACGGCCTGTCTTATCTTTTTGATAAAACTACTGGATGTGGCTCTGTCTTCCGGATTGTCTTTCTTGGCTTTGGAGTCTGCGAGCTTCTGTTGTAGAGTTTCTGATCCGCTTTTGGTGGCTGTGTTTGTTGTTGGTCCTGTCCCCGACTTTATGGATGCTTTGAGGTAGTTAAGGTTTTCACCCCTATCCTCGTACACGATTACCTCGTGGTGTTTTGAGGCAAACAAGCAACCCAGTCGGTCTGAGACATTTCCTCTCTCATACTCAACCACCATTGCGTCTACGCTTATTTTGCAAGGTGTTGTTTGCGTGCCGTCGCCTTCTTTTGCTATTTCAGAGAGCACCGAACATGCTTGGAGAAATGGGGATTCCTCGCACCATTCGAGTAGTGCGATCGTTTTATTACGTGCTCGCACTAATCGACATTTGCGACCAAACATCTCCACTTCCGGTAGCGCCAGATAGTCTTTGCGCTTCATGCTCGTTTTGGATGTGCTCCCTTTTAATAGACAGGCCAGGCCGGGCGATATTGCTATGTGTTTGCGCGCTCCTACGATACAGAAACTGATGCCAAGTTTTTCGGTGTTATCGTCCATGAAGGTGGCCACACCACGTAACCGAATTCCTGGGGTCCCGGTTTCAGCCAGATTCAGTAATGGAATGATTTTAATATTGTGTGTTGGTGTTTGTGAAAGTGTGGTTTGTGGCTGTGTTATGGATACTGGAGTTATAGAATTGGAGTCTCTTCCGGTGTTTGTTATAGTTGTTGTCCTGGCAGTTGTCCTGCGGAAGATTTTGTCTAGATAATCCAAGAATGATGTCCTTTTTGTCGAATCCGTCATGATGTCTTTCAGATTAGACTTGTTAAGGTATGTGTCAATCTTGGATTCCAAGTGATGCCTATATGCCATAAACCGTGGACATTCTATTATAACATGTTCCACAGTTTCACTGACCTCGGGGTCGCATTCACACCCGGGGTTGTCGAGTAAGTGGTATCTGTATAGATATTCAGCTATCCCTCCATGTCCTGTCAAGGCTTGCACTTGGTAGTGGGTGAGTCTTGTGCTTCTCACGATGCGGTATGCTATTTCCACATCCGGTAGAAACATTTTTGTCATCCCACCAGTGCTGGAGGTGTCATATCTGTCCTGCCATTTGAGGATAGATTCCTTCCTGATGGATTTCTTGACATAAGATAGCGGGATTTTGTCATAGTCATGAGCCCCCTGTGTGCGCGCCGCCGACTTCGCTAGCTCATCAGCTCGTTCGTTCCCGGCGGTGCCCACGTGAGCCCTTAACCATAACAACTGAACATCTCTCTTCTCCGCCCTGATTTTTCCAATGTTGTCCTTAATGCATTTCACTAGTGGGTGACTTATTTTGGGATGTCGCAGCAAGTCGAGTGAAGATCTTGAGTCACTCAGGATGTAAACTTTAGTTTCCTTACTGGATTTCACCAATTCTGTCGCCCTGTACAAAGCATAAAGTTCAGATTGGAAAACAGTACATGCAGGGTGTAGACTGTAGGTGAAGGATTCCATTTCTTTTCCCTCTTTCCACCAAGTTGCCGCAGCTCCTACTTTACCTTCAATTTTGCTGCCGTCTGTGTAGATGTATGACACAGTTGTCTGGTGGCTGTTGAGGTTGTCGAAGTTGGTATCCTCCAAAAGCTCGTAGTCAACCTCCACTTTGCTGGAGGGGTGAGGTAGGATGGAGTGACTCACATATGTTTCGAGCTCCATGCCTGATGGTATATAGTCTGTGGAGATGCCTTTCCTGGCTTTATACAGATTTGCTACCTCCTGGATTCTTAAGTCAAGAGGTAGTATTCCCGACAAGGTTAACGCTGAAGTCAGTGACACCGTCCGATAGGCTTTGCAGATTTTTTGTGCAAAACCCCTTTGGAGACTATTTAATTGATTTTTTACTGTTTGGAGATTTACCGCCTGAGCCCATGCACAAGAGGCGTATGTCATGATGGCTTCTATGACTGAGATATATATAATTCTCGTGATTTCTCCATTGAGACCCCAAGTCGCCTTTGCTGCACACGCTAGTTGTTTATATATGTCCGCAGCTTTTTTGCATGATGCGGTCACGTGCGTTTTGAAGGTTAACTTGTTGTCGATGGTAAGCCCGAGGAGTTTGGTTTCATCAACCATGTTCAGCGTAACGCCAGCCATGGAAAGTTTGGGAGTCTCGTATTTCAGCTTTCTTGTTAACACCATTGCATTGGTTTTATGCGGTGCGAAGTTAAGCTTGTTACGAGAGCCCCATTGGTACACTGTTTCCAATGCAGCGTTTGCCGTTTGCTCCAGGGTGGTAGTATTATGGCTTGTAAAAACGAGAACGACGTCATCCGCGAAAGCTTGACAGTATACTCCTTTTGATGCCAGTTTTTGTAGTAGCGAGTCTAGGATGACGTTCCAAAAGGTTGGTCCTGCGATAGATCCTTGGATACAACCCTTTGTGGTTTCCTTCTCGTACATTGCTCTGGCATAGTTGACCTTAATCTTACGGTCAGTTAGGTAGGAGCATACCATCGAGTATAAGTTACGCGGGCATTTTTTTGTTATCAGTTGTTGTTTTAATGAAGGCCACCATGCATTGTCGAAGGCACCCTCTATGTCAAGTGAGATGAGGAGAACTATTTCTTTTCTCTCAATTCCTTTCTTAAGGTACTCAACCAAGTCATAAAGGGCGTCCTCTGTGCCTCTTTGCGGCATGAAGCCGTATTGTGTTTTGCTTAGAGTTGGAAATATATGCCATTGTATTCTCGCCACCATCATTTTCTCGACGATTTTTCCGAGAACCGACAGAAGTCCTATTGGCCGGAAAGATTTTGGATGAGTATAATCTTCCTTGCCCGGCTTGCGGATTATTACGACGTGAGCTATTTTCCATTGTTTAGGGAAGTAAGTTAGCGACAAGCATTTGTTTGCTATCGCCAAGAATACTTCCCTGTCACTGTGAATGGATGCTGTGCATATTGCAGCACATAGCCCGTCGATTCCTGGTGCTTTCCTAGGGTTTAAGGATTTTAGCACCAGGTCCAATTCCGCTGGTGTAAAAAGAGGATCGTCTTGTGGCAGTTCCTCAGGTAGGTTGTCCGTCAGTTCTCTGAGGTGGGTGTGGCATTGGGTGTCTGTGTCTACCGAGTCGTCCGGGTAGAATGTTTTAGTGAGAAGTTCGGCTGACTGCATAGGGGTGAGGGTTACGCCGTTGGGGTTGCGTAAAAGGGTGTCTTCGTGTCTTTTAGCACTTTGCCTTAGTACCCTATATATACCATCCCACATGCTCTCTTTTTCTTGTGTCGAGCAGAACTTCTTCCAACTCTCTGTTTGAGCCTTTTCCACTTCCATTTTGTATTTTATCTTGGTTTCAAGGTAGTCCTCCAAGACAAACTGTATACGAGACGCCGCCGCATTCCTGATTCTCCTCTTCTTTCTGAGAACCTCTTTCTTTTGTTCTTCGAGGTTTCTCGACCACCAGGCTGGTTTGGCGTCCCCCTTCCATTGCTTTGCGACAGGGATGGTGGAGTCGCAGGCTTTATGGATGGCGTCCGTATAAGCTGTGAGTGTGTCTTCAAGGGTTTCGGAGTCTGAAATCTCTCTCACGGAGACTGGCGAGATGCCTCTCTCACTCAGTTGTTTTCTAAAGAGGGTCGTGAAGTCTGACCACTTCGCTTTCTTAGTGTTGTACCTGCGTGTGGATATGGGCTCTAGTGTCGTTAGAGCTTTTTCCAGACGCAGAGTAAATGTTATGGCGTTGTGATCCGATGTTAATAGACTTCTATTGACCCTCCACTTTTCGATTTTATCCAGTAGTGGCAAGCCACAAGCCGTTACGTCTACAATGCTTGTGTGTTCCCTGCCACCTCTGAACACCTCAAAAGTCGGTGTGTCTCCGGTATTGAGAATCTCCAGCTCCAGTTCCGTCAGGAACGAGCTGTATTCCGCGCCCCTCGTATCCTCCGAGGCACTACCCCACCAATGGCTCCAGGCGTTTACGTCTCCGGCAATTATAATGTGTTTAGTATTAAGTTTTTGTACTACGGTTTTTAATCTGTTAAGGTATGGTTTGATGTCTTGGTCTCCCTCGAGGTAGACAGATATCACTCCAAGCCGCATGTTTCCTCCGACTAGCACAACCGCTGCTTCAGTCTCGGTCACCAGCTGAGGGTCATGAATGACCTCCAGCCTGCTCCCAAAGACCACCACGGCGGCCTTAACTGGCTTTTGTCGGTTTAGGGAACACTGGATTACCTGGGTTCCAGGATATTGTTTTATTACGCCAGTGTTGCCAACATACGGTTCCTGGATTAGAGCAATCGATATGTTGGCGTCTTTGGCTACCTGGAGTAGTTCGGCTGTTGCCGTTTTGGAGCGTTGTAGATTTGCTTGGATGAAATGCAAACCCATATTGTTCTCCCGTGGGAAGACCAAGACATCGCTACCGGGGGTGCCCTTAGCAACAGTAGGATACTCTAGCTCTTGCTATTGCATCCCACTTCTGTCTTGCGCGACATTCAGTGCTAAAGGCATGGTGTGGGGGGTCTGATTTATACTCCGTCTCTTGGGTACAGTTTTTTTTTTTTTTTTTTTTTTTTTTTTTTTTTTTTTTTACAGTGCGGGGGTGTTCCTTCCAGTCGTTTTTTGCACTTTTCCCACGAGTGGGCCTCTCCGCAGTAGCTGCAGAGATTCTCTTTTTCTCTGCAGACCGCTTTTGTATGGCCAAAACCGAGGCATTTAGTGCATTGGACTAGTGGGGAGTGATCTAACACCGGTCGCCTTTGAAGGCCGATATAAACTTTTCCCGCATCTGTAAAGTTTTTGTGTATTATGGGGGAGACTTCAAGCACTGGGTGGCATTCCAGTTGGTTCCTAGCCCGCTTGCGATATCGGACTTTAATTGTACTCTCCTTCATCTCGACGCCGCTCAGAAGATGCTTGTTTTGCACTAGTAGGTTTTCTACTATGTCGGCGTCGGAGAGGTAGGAGAGCACATCCCTCACGATTATAAGGGGATTTGCTGGTTTTGCCACTTCCGCTTTGAGTCCTTTGGTACCTTTTATTTTTTTTTTTTGTATGTATGAGCTCTAAATCATCCCTTGTCTCACAACTCAGGATGATTTTTTTTTTTTTTTTTTTTTTTTTTTTTGATTTTTGGCTTTTCTTACTTTTTCCACTTTAGCGCCAGATGATTTGGTGTCGACCGCCACTCTGATCTTCTCTATAACCTGATCCCCGGTGTTTTTGGGATCAGTAGACGAGATTATCAGCGTGTGGTTCGGTCGTTTCACGGGGCTGGCTGCTATTTTTGCGTATGTTTTTTTTTTTTTTTTTTTTTTTTTTTTTTTTTTTTTTTGGATTTGGTTAGGTTAGGTTAGGTTAGGTTAGGTTAGGTTAGGTTAGGTTAGGTTGTTAATCGTATTCAACGATTAGGTTTGAAGGTGGCCCTTGAAAAGACCGAGGCCATTTGTTTTCACAGGCCTCGGAAAGGGCCACCGGCCGGTGCCCACATCGTCGTGGAGGGGGTGCGGATTCCCATCGGCAAGACCATGAAGTATTTGGGTTTGATCTTGGATAGCCGATGGGAATTTCGCACCCATTTTGAAACGATGAGGACAAAACTGTCCCGGGCAGCGGGCGCTCTTTCTAGCCTGCTGCCCAACCTGGAAGGTCCTGGCATCCCTTGCCGAAGGTTATACCACGGAGTCGTGCGGTCCATGGCCCTGTATGGCAGTCCCGTTTGGGCTGATTCCCTGAGCGATCGCTGCGTCGCGCTTTTGCGCAATCCTCAACGAGTAGTAGCGCAGCGAGCAATCAGGGCATACCGCACGGTCTCGTACGAGGCGGCTTGCATGTTGGCCGGATTCCTGCCCTGGGATCTGGACGCCCGATCCCTGTCCGATGCTTTTCATTGGCGGGAGGAGGCGTTCAGTCGCGGGCAGCGTCCGGCCCCGAAGGAGGTGGAGGCCATGAGGGCCTCCTTACGGCGAGCCGCCGTGGAGGAGTGGCGTCTCAGGCTGGAGGCCCCGTCAGCGGGGTTGAGGGTCGTAGCGGCAGTGCGCCCGGTCTTTGCCGAATGGCTAGACAGGCGCCACGGCCCGGCTACATTTCGATTGACACAGATGCTCACCGGACATGGTTGCTTCGGTGAGTATCTGTGTCGAATTGTTGGCACGGAGGTGTCGGCCGTGTGTCACCATTGTGACAACTGCCCGCTGGATACGGCCCAGCACACATTGGAGTTTTGCCCAGCCTGGGACGAGGAGCGCAGCGCTCTCAGATCAGTCGTCGGAGGAGACCTCTCGCTGCCGGCCGTGGTCGCTTCCATGGTCGGCAGTAGGGAGGCCTGGCGTGCGGTGGCCCACTTCTGCGAGGTGGTCCTCTCGCAGAAGGAGAGTGCCGAGAGGGATCGGGAGCGCGAAGATCCCTCCCGCCGCCAGAGGAGACGAAGGAGACGCCGGGTGGACGACTGACCGGCGTCTCCCGCCCTGTGGATTGGGGGCGTTTGGAGAATTCCACCACGGTATCCCCTGCCTGTCGTAAAAGGCGACTAATAGGGGCCACCGGGGGTCACGGGCGGGCAGCAGGGGGCTGTCCGTCATTATACATTGTTGTGACCCCCGTGATGGACGGCAGCGTGGCTGGTTGGCCTCACGCTGCCGTAGACGCTGAGAGCGTCCTTCGGTGCGCGGGGGCGTCTGAGCCCCCCCCATAACAGGAGACGGGCCGCACCAGGCGGCACCGCGCAGGGGCGGTTGCGGACGACAACTTAGACATTCGTCAGAGGAAGCCCGCAGCCGTCCCTAATGCGCCGAAGAAGGCCACCGCGGAGTTTTAGTTGGTATGCCGTGCGGTGTACATAGGTTAGGGACTCGGCCCGGCAATCACTCTACGCCGGGTCGTAAGGCACGGTGACCCCAACATAACCGCTCGGTCGCCCCCCTTGAAGGCCGGGCGGTAGTGGTAATGCACTTTCTCCGCGAAACCAAAAAAAAAAAAAAAAAAGGTTAGGTTAGGTTAGGTTTTCGCTCCGCAGGGGACGTTCCACCGTCCACGCGATTCTGCGGGTGAAGGCACAGGCGGAGGATGCAGTGGCCAGAGGCAGTGTAGTGATTGCGGTATCGTTGGATATCTCCAACGCCTTCAACTCGCTGCCCTGGCCCTGCATCCATGAAGCACTGCGGTACCACGTGGTGCCACCCTATCTCCGGCGTCTGGTGCACGCGTACCTTTCTGACAGGGACGTGGTGTATCCAGGCGCCGATGGGTGGCACCGAAGAGCGATGTCGTGCGGTGTTCCACAGGGCTCGGTTTTGGGCCCTCTCCTGTGGAACATCGGTTACGACTGGGTGCTCCGTGGTGCCAATCTCCGGGGCGTCGGCGTCACATGCTACGCCGACGACACGCTAGTTACAGCGACTTCTGGGACCTTCCAGGATGCCGCAATCCTGGCGGCGGAGGGCACCGGCGACGTCGTGCGTCGCATCCAGCGACTTGGTTTGAAGGTGGCCCTTGAAAAGACCGAGGCCATTTGTTTTCACAGGCCTCGGAAAGGGCCACCGGCCGGTGCCCACATCGTCGTGGAGGGGGTGCGGATTCCCATCGGCAAGAACATGAAATATTTGGGTTTGATTTTGGATAGCCGATGGGAATTTCGCACCCATTTTGAGAAGATGCGGACGAAACTGTCCCGGGCAGCGGGCGCTCTTTCTAGCCTGCTGCCCAACCTGGAAGGTCCTGGCATCCCTTGCCGAAGGTTATACCACGGAGTCGTGCGGTCCATGGCCCTGTATGGCAGTCCCGTTTGGGCTGATTCCCTGAGCGACCGCTGCGTCGCGCTCTTGCGCAATCCTCAGCGTGTAGTGGCGCAGCGAGCGATCAGGGCATACCGCACGGTCTCGTACGAGGCGGCTTGCATGTTGGCCGGATTCCTGCCCTGGGATCTGGACGCCCGATCCCTGTCCGATGCTTTTCATTGGCGGGAGGAGGCGTTCAGTCGCGGGCAGCGTCCGGCCCTGAAGGAGGTGGAGGCCATGAGGGCCTCCTTACGGCGAGCCGCCGTGGAGGAGTGGCGTCTCAGGCTGGAGGCCCCGTCAGCGGGGCTACGGGTCGTAGCGGCAGTGCGCCCGGTCTTTGCCAAATGGCTAGACAGGCGCCACGGCCCAGCTACATTTAGATTGACACAGATGCTCACCGGGCATGGTTGCTTCGGTGAGTATCTGTGTCGTATTGTTGGCACGGAGGTGTCGGCCGTGTGTCACCATTGTGACAACTGCCCGCTGGATACGGCCCAGCACACACTGGAGTTTTGCCCAGCCTGGGACGAGGAGCGCAGCGCTCTCAGATCAGTCGTCGGAGGAGACCTCTCGCTGCCGGCCGTGGTCGCTTCCATGGTCGGCAGTCGGGAGGCCTGGCGTGCGGTGGCCCACTTCTGCGAGGTGGTCCTCTCGCAGAAGGAGAGTGCCGAGAGGGATCGGGAGCGTGAAGATCCCTCCCGCCGCCAGAGGAGACGAAGGAGGCGCCGGGTGGACGACTGACCGGCGTCTCCCGCCCTGTGGATTGGGGGCGTTTGGAGAATTCCACCACGGTATCCCCTGCCTGTCGTAAAAGGCGACTAATAGGGGCCACCGGGGGTCACGGGCGGGCGGCAGGGGGCTGTCCGTCATTACACACTATGTTGTGACCCCCGTGTTGGACGGCAGCGTGGCTGGTTGGCCTCACGCTGCCGTAGACGCTGAGAGCGTCCTTCGGTGCGCGGGGGCGTCTGAGCCCCCCCATAACAGGAGACGGGCCGCACCAGGCGGCACCGCGCAGGGGCGGTTGCGGACGACAACTTAGACATTCGTCAGAGGAAGCCCGCAGCCGTCCCTAATGCGCCGAAGAAGGCCACCGCGGAGTTTTGGTTGGTATGCCGTGCGGTGTACATAGGTTAGGGACTCGGCCCGGCGGTCGCCCGATGTTTTCCATCTCTCCGGGCGGCTCAACGCCGGGTCGTAAGGCACGGTGACCCCAACATAACCGCTCGGTCGCCCCCCATGAAGGCCGGGCGGTAGTGGTAACGCACTTTCTCCGCGAAACCAAAAAAAAAAAAAAAAAAAAAAAAAAAAAAAGGTTAGGTTTTCGCGGGGTGCGAAGTCAGGAAACCTCCACGCGGTGCACCCTGGGCAACGGCGCGTCGATCACGTTGATCGGCGCGACGGCTAATATCCTGACAACAGTTGGTTGGCGGTCGTCGTCTGTTGCGGCGATCGTCGTCCTGTTTTGGTGGGCCCGTTCATCGGGCGACTCCCGGTTCTGTCCTGGGGGTGTCGACGGGCTCGGTGTGCGCTAACCCCGCCCCGAGCAGGCAGTGGGGGGGAACCTTTCTCTCCCGCTGTCGCCGTTGTAGATCGTAATCCGGTATGGAGGTCCGTGGTCATGTCTCGCGCTCCTGCCGGACCGAGGGTCTTGGCTTAACCGCCCGGACCGCGAGGGAGAAAACCTCTATAAAAAGTTACCCCGAATCCCAAGCGGCGGCGCACCGCGAGGGGATGCATGGCCGATGGGTAGTTCGGTCACTAGTGCGACCCCCGCCAGAGTACCGGCCGACCCTCTGGCGGGTTACGTTAGGCTTACCCAGGTACAGGGGGCTCTGCCTGGGCGGACTGTTTATTTCCCCCACACTCGTGGGAACAATCATGGATTATTCAAAATTACCAATTATAAAATTGACGAGATTGCCTACTCCTGTCCCGGAATCTGGGGCTGGAGGGGCGGAGATCGAAGGGATCATTCCCGACGATGGAAGATGTGCAGGAGAGGGTGCGACTGTACCGCTCAGCCTTCCTGCTGGAGCTGTAGAAACGCCATTTATGGCACCAGGGCCTATCAGTGAGTCTGGAAGAAGCAGCGTGACCTCAAGGCGTCATAAAGGACGCTTTTGGGACGAAAGTGAGGCGGACTCCGTAAGATCGCGGTCTGGTGAGTCAGAGAGTGAAGAGAGTCGTCCTCCCTCGAAGACCCGAACTCGCCCTTCCTCCTCTGCGGGGAAACACGCTGGGCTATCCAGAGCCCAGCGGGATTTAAACGCACAAAAGCGTGATGCTCTCCGTGCTGAGGCAGAGCAGAAAATGGTGGAACGGGTACAGGCGTACCTAAAAGCTCCATCGGAGGCTGGAGTAACTTCGATGGAGTTTGACGAGCAGAGAGTCGTTCTCCGGGAGGACCTCATTAACTGCGGTGAGCTCGTGCGAATGGTTGTCCGGAAATCGGGCAATCTTAAGGGCACGAGCCAGAAGACTCTCAATCTCGTGGTCGACACCATAACAAAGTATGTCGACCAACGAAAGGATGAAGTGATGGTGACGGCTCGCCTCGAGGAGGAAGCCAAGAGGTTGAGAGACCACACTGCCCGTCTCGAGTCAGAAATGACTAAGTTAACGGAAGAAAACGCCTCCCTTCGGCGGCGACTGGACGAGCTAGAGGCTGTTTCAAAGGCACAGCCAGCCGAAGACATCCTGGAGCGGATGGAGGCGCGATTACAGGCGCGACTTGAGTCAGTCCTGATGGGGCCAGCTCAAAGACCGCCCTTGGCGCATGAACATAGGACGGCGGATGTAGAACTTCCGGTCCAAGGGGGATTCGTGGGAGGGAAACCCCAGTCCTCTGTTGGTAAGGGCAAGGGGAGGGGAAAGGGGAAGACTTCGGTCCAGTCCGTTCTCTCCACTCCTGCTCCCGTGGCTGGGCCCTCCACAGCCCCACCACAGGTCATCGCTGGGCCGTCCAATGTGCCGACCTCTGCATTGCCTGTCAAGAAAGGCAAGAAGATTGCTGCCCAACCTGGACAAACAGCGCAGGTCCAAACGCCCCAAAAGGGCAAAAGGAGAGGACCAGCACCGACAACGCAAGGTGTTCCAGAGCCGCGCCCACTGCCACCGGCCCCAGCGTCAATGGACGAGGGGTGGACGGTGGTTGTGGGCAAAAAGAAGAAGCCCAAGCCCGCTGCGACGCCCGCGGCAAATAATCAGCGGCAGCCCCGTCGGCCGGAGCCGAAACTTCGTCCGCCGCGGTCCGCAGCGATCGTCATTTCATTGACGTCAGCTGCGGTCGCCAAAGGCCTAACTTACGCGAAGGTCTTGACGGAGGCTCAAAATCGCGTAAGTCTCACCGGCCTGAACATCGACAGGCTGAAACCGAAAGTCTCGGCTTCGGGCGCCATGATGTATGAGGTGCCCGGAGTCGAGTCGGAACAGAGGGCCGATTCCCTAGCCGCAAGGCTAAAAGAATGCTTTGGTGAGTCGGAAGATGTAAGAGTCTCCCGGCCCACCAAGTGCTCGGAGCTGCGGCTGTCAGACTTAGACCCCGCAGCAACTCCTGAGACAGTCGCAGCGGCCCTCTGCAGTGCCGGTGAGTGTGCCGCGGAATTAGTAAAGGTGGGGGAAATCCGGCCCGACCGCTCTGGCCTGGGTTCAGTTTGGGCCAGAGTGCCAGTCAAGGCGGCCCAAAAAATCAAGGCGGGCCGCCTGATAGTTGGGTGGACGGTGGTCAGGGTTACCGTGCTCGAGGCGCGCCGGATGCGCTGCTACCGTTGCCTCGAGCACGGTCATGCGCAATCTAATTGCAACGGAGGGCCGGACCGCAGCGATCTTTGTTATCGCTGCGGCAAGGCGGGGCATAAAGCCCGTCAATGTAAGGAGGCACCAAACTGCGTCGTATGTGCCGCAGTTGGGAAGCCCGCCGGACATCAGCTGGGAGGAAAGTCTTGTTCCGCTACCTCCCGCAATACCCGGCGACGCTCCAATAGAAGACCGGCTGGGAACCCACCGCAAGGGGTGGCCGCGATGGAAGGTGTGGAAGAGATCGCCCAGTAATGGACCTGAAGATCCTCCAGGCGAACATCAACCACTGCGCCCGGGCCCAGGACCTGTTGTCCCAAAGCCTGGCGCAGTGGTCGGTGCAAGTGGCCGTGGTCGCCGAGCCGTACTTTGTCCCGCCCAGGGATAACTGGGCCGGGGACCTCGATGGTTCGGTGGCCATCATCACCCAGGGTGCCGCAGGCTCCCCGCCCTTCGAAAAAGTAGCGAAGGGCCAGGGATGCGTCGCGGCTCTGTTGGGAGACGTATGGTTTGTAGGAGTTTATTTCTCTCCCAACAGACCCCTCTACGAGTTCGAGTCCTTTCTCGTTCGATTGGGGGCCCTGGTGGAGCAAGGCCAACCTCACCCGGCGATCGTCGCCGGCGACTTCAACGCCAAATCCATGGTGTGGGGTTCGCCGGCGACCGACGTTCGCGGTGAGGTCCTGGAGGACTGGGCGATCTCTGTCGGCCTGGTCGTCCTGAATAGGGGGTCGGTGGACACGTGCGTGCGGCACAACGGCGGGTCGATTGTCGATCTTTCGTTTGCGAGCCCCGCCGTTGCACGTCGTGTCCGGGGCTGGAGAGTCCTCGTGGGCGTGGAGACGTTGTCGGACCATCGCTACATAAGGTTCGACGTCTCCGCGTCCCCGAGTATCCAGCCCAGTGGTGGACCGAGTGCCCCTAATCAGGACGGCCCGCGGTGGATTTTACGTCGCCTCGATAAAGAGGCCCTAGTGCTGGCCGCTCTGGTCGTATCGTGGCTCCCCGTGCCGGACGGGCCGGTACGGGTCGAGCAGGAGGCGGAGTGGTTCGGGGTGGCAATGTCGGACGTTTGCGACGCCGCCATGCCTCGAGCCCTTCGCCGTTCGCCGCGGCGGCAGGTGTACTGGTGGTCGGCGGAGTTAGCGCAGTTGCGCGCGTCTTGCGTAGCTGCGCGCCGTCGATTCGCCAGGCATCGCCGTCGCCGATTGAGGGCGGACGATCACGTAGACCAGGAGCGGCAGCTCTACGGCCTCTACAAGGAGGCGAAGAGAGCGCTGCGGGTGGCCGTTCACAGGGCCAAGGTCGCGGCTAGGAAGGAGTTTTTGGAGACTCTCGACGGTGACCCGTGGGGGCGCCCCTATCGCTTGGTGATGAACAAGCTTCGCCCAGCGGCGCCCCCGCTGTCGCAGAGTCTCCGGCCAGACTTGCTGGCCAACGTCGTCGCGACCTTGTTTCCGGCCACCGAGGAGACCACTCCTCCACCGATGGCGCCACCGGAAGTGGCGTCATCGTCGTACGAGACTTCGGCAAGGGAAATCCCGGAGGTTTCGCCCGCTGAGATGCGGGCGGTAGTGCTTCGGCTGCGGAGCAAAAACACGGCCCCAGGGCTCGATGGCATCCCTGGGAGGGCCTTGGTGCTAGCTCTCGAGCACCTGGGTCCGAGGCTCCGCAGTTTGTTCTCCGCCTGTTTAGAGCAGGGCGTCTTCCCGGCGCGTTGGAAAACCGGGAAGCTCGTCCTGCTGAAGAAGGAAGGAAGACCCGCAGAGTCGCCGTCGGCCTACCGGCCCATCGTGCTGCTCGACGAGGTCGCCAAACTTTTCGAGCGTATAGTTCATGCTCGCCTCGTCGAGCACCTCGATAGGGTCGGTCCGAACTTGGCCGACGAACAATACGGATTTAGGAGGGGACGTTCCACCGTCCACGCGATTCTGCGGGTGAAGGCACAGGCGGAAGATGCAGTGGCCAGAGGCAGTGTAGTGATTGCGATATCGTTGGATATCTCCAACGCCTTCAACTCGCTGCCCTGGCCCTGCATCCACGAAGCACTGCGGTACCACGTGGTGCCACCCTATCTTCGGCGTCTGGTGCACGCGTACCTTTCTGATAGGTACGTGGTGTATCCGGGCGCCAACGGGTGGCACCGAAGAGCGATGTCGTGCGGTGTTCCACAGGGCTCGGTTTTGGGCCCTCTCCTGTGGAACATCGGGTACGACTGGGTGCTCCGTGGTGCCAATCTCCGGGGCGTCGACGTGACTTGTTACGCTGACGACACGCTGGTCACGGCGACATCTGGGACTTTCCAGGATGCCGCAATATTGGCGGCGGCGGGCACCGGCCAAGTTGTTAATCGTATTCAACGATTAGGTTTGAAGGTGGCCCTTGAAAAGACCGAGGCCATTTGTTTTCACAGGCCTCGGAAAGGGCCACCGGCCGGTGCCCACATCGTTGTGGAGGGGGTGCGGATTCCCATCGGCAAGACCATGAAATATTTGGGTTTGATCTTGGATAGCCGATGGGAATTTCGCACCCATTTTGAGACAATGCGGACTAAACTGTCCCGGGCAGCGGGCGCTCTTTCTAGCCTGCTGCCCAACCTGGAAGGTCCTGGCATCCCTTGCCGAAGGTTATACCACGGAGTCGTGCGGTCCATGGCCCTGTATGGCAGTCCCGTTTGGGCTGATTCCCTGAGCGACCGCTGCGTCGCGCTTTTGCGCAATCCTCAACGCGTAGTAGCGCAGCGAGCGATCAGGGCATACCGCACGGTCTCGTACGAGGCGGCTTGCATGTTGGCCGGATTCCTGCCCTGGGATCTGGACGCCCGATCCCTGTCTGATGTTTTTCATTGGCGGGAGGAGGCGTTCAGTCGCGGGCAGCGTCCGGCCCTGAAGGAGGTGGAGGCCATGAGGGCCTCCTTACGGCGAGCCGCCGTGGAGGAGTGGCGTCTCAGGCTGGAGGCCCCGTCAGCGGGACTGAGGGTCGTAGCGGCAGTGCGCCCGGTCTTTGCCGAGTGGCTAGACAGGCGCCACGGCCCGGCTACATTTCGATTGACACAGATGCTCACCGGACATGGTTGCTTCGGTGAGTATCTGTGTCGAATTGTTGGCACGGAGGTGTCGGCCGTGTGTCACCATTGTGACAACTGCCCGCTGGATACGGCCCAGCACACACTGGAGTTTTGCCCAGCCTGGGACGAGGAGCGCAGCGCTCTCAGAGCAGTCGTCGGAGGAGACCTCTCGCTGCCGGCCGTGGTCGCTTCCATGGTCGGCAGTCGGGAGGCCTGGCGTGCGGTGGCCCACTTCTGCGAGGTGGTCCTCTCGCAGAAGGAGAGTGCCGAGAGGGATCGGGAGCGTGAAGATCCCTCCCGCCGCCAGAGGAGACGAAGGAGGCGCCGGGTGGACGACTGACCGGCGTCTCCCGCCCTGTGGATTGGGGGCGTTTGGAGAATTCCACCACGGTATCCCCTGCCTGTCGTAAAAGGCGACTAATAGGGGCCACCGGGGGTCACGGGCGGGCAGCAGGGGGCTGTCCGTCATTACACACAATATTGTTGTGACCCCCGTGATGGACGGCAGCGTGGCTGGTTGGCCTCACGCTGCCGTAGACGCTGAGAGCGTCCTTCGGTGCGCGGGGGCGTCTGAGCCCCCCCCATAATAGGAGACGGGCCGCACCAGGCGGCACCGCGCAGGGGCGGTTGCGGACGAAAACTTAGACATTCGTCAGAGGAAGCCCGCAGCCGTCCCTAATGCGCCGAAGATGGCCACCGCGGAGTTTTAGTTGGTATGCCGTGCGGTGTACATAGGTTAGGGACTCGGCCCGGCAATCACTCTACGCCGGGTCGTAAGGCACGGTGACCCCAACATAACCGCTCGGTCGCCCCCCTCGAAGGCCGGGCGGTAGTGGTAACGCACTTTCTCCGCGAAAAAAAAAAAAAAAAAAAAAAAGGTTAGGTTTTCGCACCCACTTTGAGAAGATGCGGACTAAACTGTCCCGGGCAGCGGGCGCTCTTTCTAGCCTGCTGCCCAACCTGGAAGGTCCTGGCATCCCTTGCCGAAGGTTGTATCACGGAGTCGTGCGGTCCATGGCCCTGTATGGCAGCCCTGTTTGGGCTGATTCCCTGAGCAACCGCTGCGTCGCGCTCTTGCGCAATCCTCAGCGTGTAGTGGCGCAGCGGGCAATCAGGGCATACCGCACGGTCTCGTACGAGGCGGCTTGTATGTTGGCCGGATTCCTGCCCTGGGATCTGGACGCCCGATCCCTGTCCGATGCTTTCCATTGGCGGGAGGAGGCGTTCAGACGCGGGCAGCGTCCGGCCCTGAAGGAGGTGGAGGCCAAGAGGGCCTCCTTACGGCGAGCCGCCGTGGAGGAGTGGCGTCTCAGGCTGGAGGCCCCGTCAGCGGGGCTGCGGGTCGTAGCGGCAGTGCGCCCGGTCTTTGCCGAGTGGCTAGACAGGCGCCACGGCCCAGCTACATTTAGATTGACACAGATACTCACCGGGCATGGTTGCTTCGGTGAGTATCTGTGTCGTATTGTTGGCACAGAGGTGTCGGCCGTGTGTCACCATTGTGACAACTGCCCGCTGGATACGGCCCAGCACACACTGGAGTTTTGCCCAGCCTGGGACGAGGAGCGCAGCGCTCTCAGAGCAGTCGTCGGAAGAGACCTCTCGTTGCCGGCCGTGGTCGCTTCCATGGTCGGCAGTCGGGAGGCCTGGCGTGCGGTGGCCCACTTCTGCGAGGTGGTCCTCTCGCAGAAGGAGAGTGCCGAGAGGGATCGGGAGCGCGAAGATCCCTCCCGCCGCCAGAGGAGACGAAGGAGGCGCCGGGTGGACGACTGACCGGCGTCTCCCGCCCTGTGGATTGGGGGCGTTTGGAGAATTCCACCACGGTATCCCCTGCCTGTCGTAAAAGGCGACTAATAGGGGCCACCGGGGGTCACGGGCGGGCGGCAGGGGGCTGTCCGTCATTACACAATATTGTTGTGACCCCCGTGATGGACGGCAGCGTGGCTGGTTGGCCTCACGCTGCCGTAGACGCTGAGAGCGTCCTTCGGTGCGCGGGGGCATCTGAGCCCCCCCCCATAACAGGAGACGGGCCGCACCAGGCGGCACTGCGCAGGGGCGGTTGCGGACGACAACTTAGACATTCGTCAGAGGAAGCCCGCAGCCGTCCCTAATGCGCCGAAGATGGCCACCGCGGAGTTTTAGTTGGTATGCCGTGCGGTGTACATAGGTTAGGGACTCGGCCCGGCGGTCGCCCGATGTTTTCCATCTCTCCGGGCGGCTCAACGCCGGGTCGTAAGGCACGGTGACCCCAACATAACCGCTCGGTCGCCCCCCACGAAGGCCGGGCGGTAGTGGTAACACACTTTCTCCGCGAAACCAAAAAAAAAAAAAAAAAAAAAGGTTAGGTTAGGTTAGGTTAGGTTCCGCCCTGTGGGGTGCGAAGTCAGGAAACCTCCACGCGGTGCACCCTGGGCAACGGCGCGTCGATCACGTTGATCGGCGCGACGGCTAATATCCTGACAGCAGTTGGTTGGCGGTCGTCGTCTGTTGCGGCGATCGTCGTCCTCTTTTGGTGGGCCCGTTCATCGGGCGACTCCCGGTTCTGTCCTGGGGGTGTCGACGGGCTCGGTGTGCGCTAACCCCGCCCCGAGCAGGCAGTGGGGGGGAACCTTTCTCTTTCGCTGTCGCCGTCGCAGATCGTAATCCGGTATGGAGGTCCGTGGTCATGTCTCGCGCTCCTGCCGGACCGAGGGTCTTGGCTTAACCGCCCGGACCGCGAGGGAGAAAACCTCTATAAAAAGTTACCCCGAATCCCAAGCGGCGGCGCACCGCGAGGGGATGCATGGCCGATGGGTAGTTCGGTCACTAGTGCGACCCCCGCCAGAGTACCGGCCGACCCTCTGGCGGGTTACGTTAGGCTTACCCAGGTACAGGGGGCTCTGCCTGGGCGGACTGTTTATTTCCCCCACACTCGTGGGAACAAAAATGGAATCCTTTACAAACAAAAACCCAATTGTATTATTGACGAAGTTGCCTCCTTCTGCTTCAGGTTCTGGGGTAGGGGAGGCGGAGATCGGAGGGCGCAAGCCCGACGATGGTGATGTTCTGGTGGAGAATGTGGGTGAGAAGCCTACAGAGGTGGAGGCCGAGTTTATCCGGCCTCAAGAGATGTGTGTCGACTCAGAGTCGAGTGAGAGTTGCGCCTCACTGCGCAACAAAAAACTCTGGAGGAGACACTCCCAGCGCTCTAGGAACGGTCGTTCGCTTCCGACAAGCGATACCGATGAGCCGGCGCCGAAAGCACAGGCTCTTGACGGACGTGGAAGAGGTGGTCCACAGGTGGTCAACGATGTCGTTGTCGTCAGGAAGGCGCAAAGACAGCGCGACTTCCTTAAGCGCGAGGAGGCCCGCCAAAAGGCGGAAAATGAATTGATGGAGCAGCTCCGCTCCATCAAGTCACCAGTGCCTTCCAAGGCAAATGAGGCAGCCCGTCCTGGAGTAATTGTGCGCGACGACCTCCGGAACTGTGGGCAAATTGTTAGGTCCGTCGTTAAGAAGTCCGGAAATCTAAAAGGGACTTCACAAAAGGCCCTAAACTACGTCACGGATATCATAGCGGAGTACGTAGATCAGCCGGAGTCGACCATGGTCGCTCGCCTCGAAAGTGAGGTGAAGAAGTGGCGGGAGCATAGTGCCCTCGTTGAAGCTGCCATGAAGCAGCTTCAAGAAGAAAACGCCTCCCTCCGGCGCCGCCTTGAAGACTTGGAGGCATCTGCGAGCCAACGGCAGACCGAGGAGGTGTTGCAGCTGGTGGAGGCGCGAGTCCAGGCCAGGATAGAGTCCTATCTCGCTGGACCAGCCCAGAGGCCGCCACTGGCTCATGAGCGAAAATCCACCCCCGGGGACATCCCACTCCCTGTGCAGGGTGGATTTGTCGGAGGAACATCCCAGCCCACCTCCAGTAAAGGGAAGGGTATAGGGAAGGGGAAGAAGGGTGCCGTCCAGCCAGCCTCCTCGGCTCCTGCTCCCTCTGTCCCATCGGCTGGGCCCTCAAACGCCTCAGTACAGCCGGTTGCCGGACCTTCCAAGGTGTTGGCATCTGCCACTGCTGCACCCGCCAAATCAAGCCAGGGAAAGAAACTGCCGGGGAAAGCAGTGACCGCCCCAAAGGCAAAAGGCAAGAAGAAGGTGCCAGGAACCGCAGAGCAACTAGCTCCGGAGCCCCGTCCGCTGCCTCCACCACCAACATCGACGGAGACGCCGTGGGTCGTGGTTGCCCGCAAAAACTCGAAAAGGGCCACACCCATTGCGGCCACAACATCGTCGGGTCAGAAGAAGCCTGAGCCCAAAATCCGGCCGCCGAAATCAGCTGCGGTAGTTATTTCACTGACCTCGGCGGCTGTGAAGAAGGGCCTCACGTATGCTGGCGTCTTGACGAACGCCCAGCAAGCGGTGAGCCTCGATGGCCTCGAGATAGACAGGCTCAGGCCAAAATTTGCAGCTACGGGCGCCATGATATACGAAGTGCCCGGAGCTGACTCCGAAAAAAGGGCTGACTCCCTCGCCGAAAGGTTGAGGGAGCACTTTAACGGGTCGGAAGACGTTCGAGTCTTACGACCCACAAAGTGCTCGGAGTTGCGCATATCGGAACTCGACCCCACGGCTACTTCCGAAACGGTGGCAGTGGCCCTGTGTGGCGCCGGGGAGTGTGCCCAGGAGGCAGTGAAGGTGGGCCAAATTCGCCCGGATCGCTCAGGCCTGGGCTCCGTTTGGGCCAAGGTCCCGGCTAAAGCGGCCCAAAAGATAAAGGCGGGCCGTCTTCGAATAGGGTGGACCGTGGCCCGAGTGACCGTGCTCGAAGCGCGCCCGATGCGTTGCTACCGTTGTCTCGAGCACGGTCATGTGCGGGACACTTGCGACTGTCCCGTGGACCGCAGCGATCTCTGCTATCGTTGCGGCAAACCGGGTCACAAGGCCCGCCAATGTGGAGACGCACCCAGCTGTGCTTTATGTGCTGCAGCTGGCAAGCCCGCTGGGCACCAACTCGGGGGGAAGGCGTGTCCCGTCTCCTCCCGAAAAACCCGGCGTCGACCGCGCAGAAGAGCGGCTGCCGCTGAGGCTACGGCCCAGTCGCAGTCAGCGAACCCACCACATGGGGTGGCCGAGATGGAAGGTGTAGAAGAGATCGCCCAGTAATGGACCTGAAAATCCTCCAGGCGAACATCAACCACTGCGCCCGGGCCCAGGACCTGTTGTCCCAAAGCCTGGCGCAGTGGTCGGTGCAAGTGGCCGTGGTCGCCGAGCCATATTTCGTCCCACCCAGAGACAACTGGGCCGGGGACCTCGACGGTTCGGTGGCCATCATCACCCAGGGTGCCGCAGGCTCCCCGCCCTTCGAAAAAGTAGCGAAGGGCCAGGGATGCGTCGCGGCTCTGTTGGGAGACGTATGGGTTGTAGGAGTTTATTTCTCTCCCAACAGACCCCTCTACGAATTCGAGGCTTTTCTCGTTCGACTGGGGGCCCTGGTGGAACAAGGCCAACCTCACCCGGCGCTCGTCGCCGGCGACTTCAATGCCAAATCTGTGGTGTGGGGTTCGCCGGCGACAGACGTTCGCGGTGAGGTCCTGGAGGACTGGGCGATCTCTGTCGGCCTGGTCGTCCTGAATAGGGGGTCGGTGGACACGTGCGTGCGGCATAACGGCGGGTCTATTGTTGATTTGTCGTTTGCGAGTCCCGCCGTCGCACGTCGTGTCCGGGGCTGGAGAGTCCTCGTGGGCGTGGAGACGTTGTCGGACCATCGCTACATTAGGTTCGACGTCTCCGCGTCCCCGAGTATCCAGCCCAGTGGTGGACCGAGTGCCCCTAATCAGGACGGCCCGCGGTGGGTGTTACGTCGCCTCAACAAAGAGGCCCTAGTGTTGGCCGCTCTGGTCGTGTCGTGGCTCCCCGTACCGGACGGGCCGGTACGGGTCGAGCAGGAGGCGGAGTGGTTCGGGGTGGCAATGTCGGACGTTTGCGACGCCGCCATGCCCCGAGCCCTCCGCCGTTCGCCGCGGCGGCAGGTGTACTGGTGGTCGGCGGAGTTATCGCAGTTGCGCGCATCTTGCGTTGCTGCGCGCCGTCGATACGCCAGGCATCGCCGCCGCCGTGTGAGGGCTGATGATCACGCAGACCAGGAGCGGCAGCTCTACGGCCTCTATAAGGAGGCGAAGAGAGCGCTGCGGGTGGCCGTTCACAGGGCCAAGGTCGCGGCTAGGAAGGAGTTTCTGGAGACTCTCGACGGTGACCCGTGGGGGCGTCCCTATCGCTTGGTAATGAACAAGCTTCGACCAGCGGCGCCCCCGCTGTCGCAGAGTCTCCGGCCAGACTTGCTGGCCAACGTCGTCGCGACCTTGTTTCCGGCCACCGAGGAGACCACTCCTCCACCGATGGCGCCACCGGAAGTGGCGTCATCGTCGTACGAGACTTCGGCAAGGGATATCCCGGAGGTTTCGCCCGCTGAAATGCGGGCGGCAGTGCTTCGGCTGCGGAGCAAGAACACGGCCCCAGGGCTCGATGGCATCCCTGGGCGGGCCTGGGTGTTAGCTCTCGAGCACCTGGGTCCGAGGCTCCGCAGTTTGTTCTCCGCCTGTTTGGAGCAGGGCGTCTTCCCGGCGCGTTGGAAAACCGGGAAGCTCGTCCTGCTGAAGAAGGAAGGAAGACCCGCAGAGTCGCCGTCGGCCTACCGGCCCATCGTGCTGCTCGACGAGGTCGCCAAACTTTTCGAGCGTATAATTCATGCTCGCCTCGTCGAGCACCTCGATAGGGTCGGTCCGAACTTGGCCGACGAACAGTACGGATTCAGGAGGGGACGTTCCACCGTCCACGCGATTCTGCGGGTGAAGGCACAGGCGGAGGATGCAGTGGCCAGAGGCAGTGTAGTGATAGCGGTATCGCTGGATATTTCCAACGCTTTTAACTCGCTGCCCTGGCCCTGCATCCACGAAGCACTGCGGTACCACGTGGTGCCGCCCTATCTTCGGCGTCTGGTGCACGCGTACCTTTCTAACAGGGACGTGGTGTATCCGGGCGCCGACGGGTGGCACCGAAGAGCGATGTCGTGCGGTGTTCCACAGGGCTCGGTTTTGGGCCCTCTCCTGTGGAACATCGGGTACGACTGGGTGCTCCGTGGTGCCAATCTCCGGGGCGTCGGCGTCACATGCTACGCCGACGACACGCTAGTGACAGCGACTTCTGGGACCTTCCAGGATGCTGCAATCCTGGCGGCGGAGGGCACCGGCGACGTCGTGCGTCGCATCCAGCGACTTGGTTTGAAGGTGGCCCTTGAAAAGACCGAGGCCATTTGTTTCCATAGGCCTCGGAAAGGGCCACCGGCCGGTGCCCACATCGTAGTTGAGGGGGTGCGGATTCCCATCGGCAAGAATATGAAGTATTTGGGATTGATTTTGGATAGCCGATGGGAATTTCGCACCCACTTTGAGAAGATGCGGACTAAACTGTCCCGGGCAGCGGGCGCTCTTTCTAGCCTGCTGCCCAACCTGGAAGGTCCTGGCATCCCTTGCCGAAGGTTGTATCACGGAGTCGTGCGGTCCATGGCCCTGTATGGCAGCCCTGTTTGGGCTGATTCCCTGAGTGACCGCTGCGTTGCGCTCTTGCGCAATCCTCAGCGTGTAGTTGCGCAGCGGGCAATCAGGGCATACCGCACGGTCTCGTACGAGGCGGCTTGCATGTTGGCCGGATTCCTGCCCTGGGATCTGGACGCCCAATCCCTGTCCGATGCTTTCTATTGGCGGGAGGAGGCGTTCAGTCGCGGGCAGCGTCCGGCCCTGAAGGAGGTGGAGGCCATGAGGGCCTCCTTACGGCGAGCCGCCGTGGAGGAGTGGCGTCTCAGGCTGGAGGCCCCGTCAGCGGGGCTGCGGGTCGTAGCGGCAGTGCGCCCGGTCTTTGCCGAGTGGCTAGACAGGCGCCACGGCCCAGCTACTTTTCGATTGACACAGATGCTCACCGGGCATGGTTGCTTCGGTGAGTATCTGTGTCGTATTGTGGGCACGGAGGTGTCGGCCGTGTGTCACCATTGTGACAACTGCCCGCTGGATACGGCCCAGCACACACTGGAGTTTTGCCCAGCCTGGGACGAGGAGCGCAGCGCTCTCAGAGCAGTCGTCGGAGGAGACCTCTCGCTGCCGGCCGTGGTCGCTTCCATGGTCGGCAGTCGGGAGGCCTGGCGTGCGGTGGCCCACTTCTGCGAGGTGGTCCTCTCGCAGAAGGAGAGTGCCGAGAGGGATCGGGAGCGTGAAGATCCCTCCCGCCGCCAGAGGAGACGAAGGAGGCGCCGGGTGGACGACTGACCGGCGTCTCCTGCCCTGTGGATTGGGGGCGTTTGGAGAATTCCACCACGGTATCCCCTGCCTGTCGTAAAAGGCGACTAATAGGGGCCACCGGGGGTCACGGGCGGGCAGCAGGGGGCTGTCCGTCATTACGCACAATATTGTTGTGACCCCCGTGATGGACGGCAGCGTGGCTGGTCGGCCTCACGCTGCCGTAGACGCTGAGAGCGTCCTTCGGTGCGCGGGGGCATCTGAGCCCCCCCATAACAGGAGACGGGCCGCACCAGGCGGCACCGCGCAGGGGCGGTTGCGGACGACAACTTAGACATTCGTCAGAGGAAGCCCGCAGCCGTCCCTAATGCGCCGAAGATGGCCACCGCGGAGTTTTGGTTGGTATGCCGTGCGGTGTACATAGGTTAGGGACTCGGCCCGGCGGTCGCCCGATGTTTTCCATCTCTCCGGGCGGCTCAACGCCGGGTCGTAAGGCACGGTGACCCCAACATAACCGCTCGGTCGCCCCCCACGAAGGCCGGGCGGTAGTGGTAATGCACTTTCTCCGCGAAACCAAAAAAAAAAAAAAGGTTCCGCCCTGTGGGGTGCGAAGTCAGGAAACCTCCACGCGGTGCACCCTGGGCAACGGCGCGTCGATCACGTTGATCGGCGCGACGGCTAATATCCTGACAGCAGTTGGTTGGCGGTCGTCGTCTGTTGCGGCGATCGTCGTCCTGTTTTGGTGGGCCCGTTCATCGGGCGACTCCCGGTTCTGTCCTGGGGGTGTCGACGGGCTCGGTGTGCGCTAACCCCGCCCCGAGCAGGCAGTGGGGGGGAACCTTTCTCTCCCGCTGTCGCCGTCGTAGATCGTAATCTGGTATGGAGGTCCGTGGTCATGTCTCGCGCTCCTGCCGGACCGAGGGTCTTGGCTTAACCGCCCGGACCGCGAGGGAGAAAACCTCTATAAAAAGTTACCCCGAATCCCAAGCGGCGGCGCACCGCGAGGGGATGCATGGCCGATGGGTAGTTCGGTCACTAGTGCGACCCCCGCCAGAGTACCGGCCGACCCTCTGGCGGGTTACGTTAGGCTTACCCAGGTACAGGGGGCTCTGCCTGGGCGGACTTTTATTTCCCCCACACTCGTGGGAACAACAATGGAATCCTTGAAAAATAAACAACCAATAGTTTTATTGACGAAGTTGCCTCCTCCTGCCACAGATTCTGGGGTAGGAGAGGCGGAGATCGAAGGGCGCAAGCCTGTCGATGGTGATGTTGTGGTGGAGCGTGTGGGTGAGAAGCCCACAGAGGTGGAGGCCGAGTTTGTCAGGCCTCAAGCGATGTGTGTGGACTCAGAGTCCAGTGAGAGTTGCGCCTCACTGCGCAACAGAAAACTCTGGAGGCGCCACTCTCAGCGCTCCAGGGGCGGTCGTTCGCTTCACACAAGCGACACCGACGAGCCGGCGCCAAAAGCGCAAGCTATTGATGGTCGGGGTAGAGGGGGTCCGCCCTCGATCAGCGACGTCGTTGTCCGCAGGAAGACGCCAAGACAGCGCGACTTCCTGAAGCGCGAGGAGGCCCGCCAAAAGGCGGAAAACGAATTGACGGAACAGCTCCGTTCCATCGAGTCGTTGGCGGCTAATGAGGCGGACCCTACTGGGATAGTTTTGCGGGATGACCTCCGGAACTGTGGACAGATCGTGAGGTCAATTGTGAAGAAATCCGGCAACCTGAAAGGGACCTCTCAAAAGGCCCTTAACTACGTGACTGATGTCATAACTCAATACGTCAATCAGTCTGACTCTACTGTAGTCTGTCGCCTCGAAAATGAGGTCAAGAAGTGGCGGGAGAATAGTGCCCGCGTTGAAGCTGCTATGAAGCAGCTTCAAGAAGAGAACTCCTCTCTCCGGCGCCGCCTCGAGGACCTGGAGGCATCCTCGAGCCAACAACAGACTGAGGAGATGTTGAGGTTGGTAGAGGCGCGAGTCCAGGCCAGGATGGAGTCGTTCCTCGCTGGACCAGCTCAGAGGCCGCCTCTGGCACATGAACGGCGGACCACTCCTGGGGACATCCCACTCCCTGTGCAGGATGGACTTGTGGGTGGAACACCCCCGCCCACTTCTTTCAAAGGGAAGGGGAAAGGAAAGGGGAAGAGGACGGTCCAATCCATTCCCCTGGACCCTACTCCCGTAGCCGGGCCCTCCAAAGCGCCGCCGCAAGCCGTTGCAGGTCCTTCTTCGGCTCCGGCGACAGTCACTGCTGCACCAAATATGAAGGGCGCAATAATAAAGAAGGTGGTAACTGCCCCAAAGCCTCCAAAGGGCAAAAAGAATACACCGGCGCCCATAGCGCAACCCGCTCCGGAGCCCCGTCCACTGCCGTCAGCCCCAGCATCGACCGAAACCCCTTGGGTTTTAGTGGCCAGCAGGAAGACAAAGAAGGCCAAAGTCGCTGCAGCGTCAACGGCGAGTCCGCAGCCGCAGAACCCGCCACGCCGGGCGGAACCAAAATTGCGGTCACCGCGCTCCGCGGCAGTGGTCATTACACTGACGCCAGCGGCAATATCCAAGGGGCTCACATACAAGAGTGTTTTGACTGATGCCCAGAGTAGGGTAAACCTCACCGGCCTGGATATTACTAGGTTGCGGCCGAAATTTGCGGCAACGGGTGCGCCTATGTACGAGGTACCCGGGGCCAACTCCGAAGAGAGGGCCGACTCCCTTGCCACTAGGTTAAGGGAGTGCTTCAATGGGTCGGAGGACGTCCGTATCTCCCGGCCCACAAAAACCGTAGAACTGCGGCTGACGGAGCTCGATTACACGGCTACGTCTGAATCAGTCGCAGCGGCCCTCTCCGAGGCCGGTGAGTGTTCTATAGAGAGCGTAAAGGTGGGACAAATCCGTCCCAATCGCTCGGGTTTAGGCTCGGTCTGGGTAAAGGTGCCGGTCAAGGCGGCCCAGAAGATTAAGGCGGGCCGCCTGCGTATAGGGTGGACGGTGCCTCGAGTGACGGTGCTCGAGGCAAGGCCCCTAAGGTGCTTCCGGTGCCTGGAATCTGGGCACGTCCGGGAGCGCTGCGACTGCGCAGTGGACCGTAGCGGGCTATGCTACCGCTGCGGTCAGGAGGGCCACAAGGCCCGCGAGTGTAGCGTCGCGCCGAACTGCGTAGTCTGCGTAGCTTCCGGCAAGCCCGCCGGGCACCAACTCGGGGGGAAGGCATGTCCTACCTCCTCCCGCAAAACCCGTCGCCGCCCGCGAAGAAGACCGGCTGACGCTGAGGCTACGGCCCAGCAGCAGTTAGCGAGCCCACCGCAAGGGGAGGCCGAGATGGAAGGAGTTGAAGAGATCGCCCAGTAATGGACCTGAAAATCCTCCAGGCGAACATCAACCATTGCGCCCGGGCTCAGGACCTGTTGTCCCAAAGCCTGGCGCAGTGGTCGGTGCAAGTGGCCGTGGTCGCTGAGCCGTATTTCGTCCCGCCCAGAGATAACTGGGCCGGGGACCTCGACGGTTCGGTGGCCATCATCACCCAGGGTGCCGCAGGCTCCCCGCCCTTCGAAAAAGTAGCGAAGGGCCAGGGATGCGTCGCGGCTCTGTTGGGAGACGTATGGGTTGTAGGAGTTTATTTCTCTCCCAACAGACCCCTCTACGAGTTCGAGGCTTTTCTCGTTCGACTGGGGGCCCTGGTGGAGCAAGGCCAACCTCACCCGGCGATCGTCGCCGGCGACTTCAACGCCAAATCCATGGTGTGGGGTTCGCCGGCGACCGACGTTCGCGGCGAGGTCCTGGAGGACTGGGCGATCTCTGTCGGCCTGGTCGTCCTGAATAGGGGGTCGGTGGACACGTGCGTGCGGCACAACGGCGGGTCGATTGTCGATCTTTCGTTTGCGAGCCCCGCCGTTGCACGTCGTGTCCGGGGCTGGAGAGTCCTCGTGGGCGTGGAGACGTTGTCGGACCATCGCTACATAAGGTTCGACGTCTCCGCGTCCCCGAGTATCCAGCCCAGTGGTGGACCGAGTGCCCCTAATCAGGACGGCCCGCGGTGGGTTTTACGTCGCCTCGATAAAGAGGCCCTAGTGTTGGCCGCTCTGGTCGTATCGTGGCTCCCCGTGCCGGACGGGCCGGTACGGGTCGAGCAGGAGGCGGAGTGGTTCGGGGTGGCAATGTCGGACGTTTGCGACGCCGCCATGCCCCGAGCCCTCCGCCGTTCGCCGCGGCGGCAGGTGTACTGGTGGTCGGCGGAGTTAGCGCAGTTGCGCGCGTCTTGCGTAGCTGCGCGCCGTCGATTCGCCAGGCATCGCCGTCGCCGATTGAGGGCGGACGATCACGCAGACCAGGAGCGGCAGCTCTACGGCCTCTACAAGGAGGCGAAGAGAGCGCTGCGGGTGGCCGTTAACAGGGCCAAGGTCGCGGCGAGGAAGGAGTTCCTGGAGACTCTCGACGGTGACCCGTGGGGGCGCCCCTATCGCTTGGTTATGAACAAGCTTCGACCAGCGGCGCCCCCGCTGTCGCAGAGTCTCCGGCCAGACTTACTGGCCAACGTCGTCGCGACTTTGTTTCCGGCCACCGAGGAGACCACTCCTCCACCGATGGCGCCACCGGAAGTGGCGTCATCGTCGTACGAGACTTCGGCAAGGGAAATCCCGGAGGTTTCGCCCGCTGAGATGCGGGCGGTAGTGCTTCGGCTGCGGAGCAAAAATACGGCCCCAGGGCTCGATGGCATCCCTGGGAGGGCCTTGGTGCTGGCTCTCGAGCACCTGGGTCCGAGGCTCCGCAGTTTGTTCTCCGCCTGTTTAGAGCAGGGCGTCTTCCCGGCGCGTTGGAAAACCGGGAAGCTCGTCCTGCTAAAGAAGGAAGGAAGACCCGCAGAGTCGCCGTCGGCCTACCGGCCCATCGTGCTGCTCGACGAGGTCGCCAAACTTTTCGAGCGTATAGTTCATGCTCGCCTCGTCGAGCACCTCGATAGGGTCGGTCCGAACTTGGCCGACGAACAATACGGATTCAGGAGGGGACGTTCCACCGTCCACGCGATTCTGCGGGTGAAGGCACAGGCGGAGGATGCAGTGGCCAGAGGCGAGGTAGTGATTGCAGTATCACTTGATATTTCAAATGCATTTAATTCACTGCCCTGGCCCTGCATCCACGAAGCACTGCGGTACCACGTGGTGCCGCCCTATCTCCGGCGTCTGGTGCACGCGTACCTTTCTAACAGGTACGTGGTGTATCCGGGCGCCGACGGGTGGCACCGAAGAGCAATGTCGTGCGGTGTTCCACAGGGCTCGGTTTTGGGCCCTCTCCTGTGGAACATCGGGTACGACTGGGTGCTCCGTGGTGCCAATCTCAGGGGAGTCGACGTGACTTGTTACGCGGACGACACGCTGGTCACGGCGACATCTGGGACTTTCCAGGATGCCGCAATATTGGCGGCGGCGGGCACCGGCCAAGTTGTAGATCGTATTCAACGATTAGGTTTGAAGGTGGCCCTTGAAAAGACCGAGGCCATTTGTTTTCACAGGCCTCGGAAAGGGCCACCGGCCGGTGCCCACATCGTTGTGGAGGGGGTGCGGATTCCCATCGGCAAGACCATGAAGTATTTGGGTTTGATCTTGGATAGCCGATGGGAATTTCGCACCCATTTTGAAACGATGCGGACAAAACTGTCCCGGGCAGCGGGCGCTCTTTCTAGCCTGCTGCCCAACCTGGAAGGTCCTGGCATCCCTTGCCGAAGATTATACCACGGAGTCGTGCGGTCCATGGCCCTGTATGGCAGTCCCGTTTGGGCTGATTCCCTGAGCGACCGCTGCGTCGCGCTCTTACGCAATCCTCAGCGTGTAGTGGCGCAGCGAGCGATCAGGGCATACCGCACGGTCTCGTACGAGGCGGCTTGCATGTTGGCCGGATTCCTGCCCTGGGATCTGGACGCCCGATCCCTGTCCGATGCTTTTCATTGGCGGGAGGAGGCGTTCAGTCGCGGGCAGCGTCCGGCCCTGAAGGAGGTGGAGGCCATGAGGGCCTCCTTACGGCGAGCCGCCGTGGAGGAGTGGCGTCTCAGGCTGGAGGCCCCGTCAGCGGGGCTGAGGGTCGTAGCGGCAGTGCGCCCGGTCTTTGCCGAGTGGCTAGACAGGCGCCACGGCCCGGCTACATTTCGATTGACACAGATGCTCACCGGACATGGTTGCTTCGGTGAGTATCTGTGTCGAATTGTTGGCACGGAGGTGTCGGCCGTGTGTCACCATTGTGACAACTGCCCGCTGGATACGGCCCAGCACACACTGGAGTTTTGCCCAGCCTGGGACGAGGAGCGCAGCGCTCTCAGATCAGTCGTCGGAGGAGACCTCTCGTTGCCGGCCGTGGTCGCTTCCATGGTCGGCAGTCGGGAGGCCTGGCGTGCGGTGGCCCACTTCTGCGAGGTGGTCCTCTCGCAGAAGGAGAGTGCCGAGAGGGATCGGGAGCGTGAAGATCCCTCCCGCCGCCAGAGGAGACGAAGGAGGCGCCGGGTGGACGACTGACCGGCGTCTCCCGCCCTGTGGATTGGGGGCGTTTGGAGAATTCCACCACGGTATCCCCTGCCTGTCGTAAAAGGCGACTAATAGGGGCCACCGGGGGTCACGGGCGGGCAGCAGGGGGCTGTCCGTCATTACACACAATATTGTTGTGACCCCCGTGATGGACGGCAGCGTGGCTGGTTGGCCTCACGCTGCTGTAGACGCCGAGAGCGTCCTTCGGTGCGCGGGGGCGTCTGAGCCCCCCCCATAACAGGAGACGGGCCGCACCAGGCGGCATCGCGCAGGGGCGGTTGCGGACGAAAACTTAGACATTCGTCAGAGGAAGCCCGCAGCCGTCCCTAATGCGCCGAAGATGGCCACCGCGGAGTTTTAGTTGGTATGCCGTGCAGTTAGGGACTCGGCCCTGGCAGTCACTCTACGCCGGGTCGTAAGGCACGGTGACCCCAACATAACCGCTCGGTCGCCCCCCTTGAAGGCCGGGCGGTAGTGGTAATGCACTTTCTCCGCGAAACCAAAAAAAAAAAAAAAAAAAAAAAAAAAAAAAAGGTTCCGCCCTGTGGATTGGGGGCGTTTGGAGAATTCCACCACGGTATCCCCTGCCTGTCGTAAAAGGCGACTAATAGGGGCCACCGGGGGTCACGGGCGGGCAGCAGGGGGCTGTCCGTCATTGCACACAATATTGTTGTGACCCCCGTGATGGACGGCAGCGTGGCTGGTTGGCCTCACGCTGCCGTAGACGCTGAGAGCGTCCTTCGGTGCGCGGGGGCGTCTGAGCCCCCCCATAACAGGAGACGGGCCGCACCAGGCGGCACCGCGCAGGGGCGGTTGCGGACGACAACTTTGACACTTTAGTCTTGGGCAACCCGCAGCCGTCCCTAATGCGCCGAAGAAGGCCACCGCGGAGTTTTAGTTGGTATGCCGTGCGGTGTACATAGGTTAGGGACTCGGCCCGGCAGTCACTCTACGCCGGGTCGTAAGGCACGGTGACCCCAACATAACCGCTCGGTCGCCCCCCACGAAGGCCGGGCGGTAGTGGTAATACACTTTCTCCGCGAAAACAAAAAAAAAAAAAAAAAAAAAAAAAAAAAAAAAAGGTTAGGTTAGGTTAGGTTGCCGTGGTCGGGGTGCGAAGTCAGGAAACCTCCACGCGGTGCACCCTGGGCAACGGCGCGTCGGTCACGTTGATCGGCGCGACGGCTAATATCCTGACAACAGTTGGTTGGCGGTCGTCGTCTCTTGCGGCGGCCGTCGTCCTGTTTTGGTGGGCCCGTTCATCGGGCGACTCCCGGTTCTGTCCTGGGGGTGTCGACGGGCTCGGTGTGCGCTTACCCCGCCCCAAGCAGGCAGTGGGGGGGAACCTTTCTCTCCCGCTGTCGCCGTCGCAGATCGTAATTCGGCATGGAGGTCTGTGGTCATGTCTCGCGCTCCTGCTGGACCGAGGGTCTTGGCTTAACCGCCCGGACCGCGAGGGAGAAAACCTCTATAAAAAGTTACCCCAAATCCCAAGCGGCGGCGCACCGCGAGGGGATGCATGGCCGATGGGCAGTTCGGTCACTAGTGCGACCCCCGCCAGAGTAACTGCCGACCCTCTGGCGGGTTACGCTAGGCTTACCCAGGTACAGGAGGCTCTGCCTGGGCGGACTTTTATTTCCCCCATACTCGTGGGAACAACATGGCAAATTTAATCCCAAAAATAATTTTGACGCGATTGCCTACACCAGTTTCTGGTTCTGGGACTGGAGAGGCGGAGTTTGAAGACAGACCATCGGGGGGCACAGACCCCAAAGAGGCGCAAAAAAGGCCGGCGAAATCCGACTCAGAGTCGGAGTCTCATCGTCCGCGCTCAAGACGACGAAGTAGCCAGAGGGCTCGACTGTGGCAGCATTCTGCCACTGATGAGGCCCGCACGCGATCTCCACTCTCTAGTGGGGACGAGAGCTCTGAGCAGTGCTCGGGGAAGCGGAGTGCTGGTCCGGCAAAGTCCAAGGCGAGGGCTCGTAAAGAGGTGACCTCCCAACGGCGAACAAAGGAGGTGACAACGGAAAGGCTCCGTTTCCTTAAGTCACCGATGCCGGGGAGCACCTTGGAGGGGGACGAATCCCGCATTATTCTCAGGGATGACCTGAGAGAATGCGGGAATGTCATAAAGAGGGTTGCTTTAAGATCGGGCAACCTTAAGGGGACATTCCAAAAGTCCCTAAATATGGTCCACGATATTCTTACGATGTTCGTGGACCAGCCGCAGTCGGAGGCAGTGGCTCGCCTTGAGGAAGCGGCTAAAGTCTGGCGGGAGCGAAGTGCTCGCCTTGAAGTGGAAATGGCCACTCTTAAGGAAGAAAATGCCTCCCTTCGCCGTCGCCTCGATGGTATGGAGCACCTCGAGGCACGTCTGACGGCTAGGTTTGAGGCGGCCCTTCAGGGACCCACGCCAAGGCCGTCATTGGCTCATGAGGTGGCACGTCAGAGCCCAGTAGCGACTCCCCTTCCCGTTCAGGGCGGATTCGTGGGGGGTGTTTCCCAACCCTCTACCGTCAAGGGAAAGGGAAAAGGAAAACGGAAGGGAGCATCTCAGCGTGCTTCCTCACCTGTTCCACCTACTGTGGCAGGTCCCTCTGGCGTTCCACCGCCTCCAGTGGCTGGTCCATCCAAGGCACCTGTGACGGTGCCTCCTGTGCCGCGGACTGCCGCGCCTCCAACGAAACCCCAAAAGGGGAAAAATAATAAATCAGGAGGTGCGGCCGTAAAGAAGGCCCAGCCTCCCCCGGAGCCCCGTCCGTTACCGCCAGCCCCGGCGTCTTTAGAGACTCCGTGGTCCGTTGTGACGGGTAAGAAGAAGAGGGCCAGGTCTGACGCGGTAACGGCTGCAACCCAGCAGCAACCACCGCGCCGGTCCGAGCCAAGACTACGTCCACCGCGGTCCGCTGCCGTCGTCATCTCGTTGACGCCGGCGGCTATTGAGAGGGGGTTGTCGTACGTGCAGGTTTTGACGGACGCCCAAATGAAGGTGGACCTCACCGGCCTGGAAATAGACCGGCTGAAGCCGAAGTTTACGGCCACGGGCGCCCCGATGTATGAGGTGCCCGGGGTCAATTCGGAGCAGAAGGCCGACTCCCTTGCCGCCAGGCTAAAAGAATGTTTTGCTGGGTCGAAAGACATTCGTGTCTCTCGGCCCACCAAGTTTGCAGAACTGCGAGTCTCGGAGCTGGACTACACAGCCACTCCCGAGATAGTCGCGGCGGCCCTCTGCAGAGTCGGTGAGTGCGGTGAGGAGACGGTGAAGGTGGGCCAGATCCGTCGAGACCGCTGTCGTGTGGGGGCGGTGTGGGCGAAGATGCCGGTAAAAGCGGCACAAAAAGTTAAGGCGGGCTGCCTGAAGATAGGCTGGGTTGTTGCTCGGGTGACCGTGCTCGAACCACGCCCGTTGCAGTGTTACCGCTGCCTCGAGCGCGGTCACGTCCGGGATAAGTGTGACTGTCCCACAGACCGCAGCGACCTGTGCTATCGCTGCGGGAAGTCGGGTCACATAGCTCGGCAGTGCGAAGCTGAGCCGAGCTGTGCCATTTGTGCAGCTGCCGGCAAGCCCGCTGGACACCGAGTCGGAGGGAAGGTGTGCCCCAGCTCCTCCCGCCGCACCCGGCGCCGCCCACGTACACGTCCTGCTGCCCCTGTGGGTACAACCCAGACGCAGCAGGCGAGCCCATTGCAGGCCGAGATGGAAGGTATAGAAGAGATCGCCCAGTAATGGACCTGAAGATCCTCCAGGCGAACATCAACCACTGCGCCCGGGCCCAGGACCTGTTGTCCCAAAGCCTGGCGCAGTGGTCGGTGCAAGTGGCCGTGGTCGCCGAGCCGTACTTTGTCCCGCCCAGGGATAACTGGGCCGGGGACCTCGACGGTTCGGTGGCCATCATCACCCAGGGTGCCGCAGGCTCCCCGCCCTTCGAAAAAGTAGCGAAGGGCCAGGGATGCGTCGCGGCTCTGTTGGGAGACGTATGGGTTGTAGGAGTCTATTTCTCTCCCAACAGACCCCTCTACGAGTTCGAGGCTTTTCTCGTTCGACTGGGGGCCCTGGTGGAGCAAGGCCAACCTCACCCGGCGATCGTCGCCGGCGACTTCAATGCCAAATCCATGGTGTGGGGTTCGCCGGCGACCGACGTTCGTGGTGAGGTCCTGGAGGACTGGGCGATCTCTGTCGGCCTGGTCGTCCTGAATAGGGGGTCGGTGGACACGTGCGTGCGGCACAACGGCGGGTCTATTGTTGATTTGTCGTTTGCGAGCCGCGCCGTCGCACGTCGTGTCCGGGGCTGGAGAGTCCTCGTGGGCGTGGAGACGTTATCGGACCATCGTTACATCCGGTTCGACGTCTCCGCGTCCCCGAGTATCCAGCCCAGTGGTGGACCGAGTGCCCCTAATCAGGACGGCCCGCGATGGGTTTTACGTCGCCTCGATAAAGAGGCCCTAGTGTTGGCCGCTCTGGTCATGTCGTGGCTTCCCGTGCCGGACGGGCCGGTACGGGTCGAGCAGGAGGCGGAGTGGTTCGGGGTGGCAATGTCGGACATTTGCGACGCCGCCATGCCCCGAGCCCTCCGCCGTCCGTCACGGCGGCAGGTGTACTGGTGGTCGGCGGAGTTGGCGCAGTTGCGCGCGTCTTGCGTGGCTGCGCGCCGTCGATTCGCCAGGCATCGCCGTCGCCGATTGAGGGCGGACGATCACGCAGACCAGGAGCGGCAGCTCTACGGCCTCTACAAGGAGGCAAAGAGAGCGCTGCGGGTGGCCGTTCACAGGGCCAAGGTCGCGGCTAGGAAGGAGTTTCTGGAGACTCTCGACGGTGACCCGTGGGGGCGCCCCTATCGCTTGGTGATGAACAAGCTTCGCCCAGCGGCGCCCCCGCTGTCGCAGAGTCTCCGGCCAGACTTGCTGGCCAACGTCGTCGCGACCTTGTTTCCGGCCACCGAGGAGACCACTCCTCCACCGATGGCGCCACCGGAAGTGGCGTCGTCGTCGTACGAGACTTCGGCAAGGGAAATCCCGGAGGTTTCGCCCGCTGAGATGCGGGCGGTAGTGCTTCGGCTGCGGAGCAAAAATACGGCCCCAGGGCTCGATGGCATCCCCGGGAGGGCCTGGGTGCTAGCCATCGAGCACTTGGGTCCGAGGCTCCGCAGTTTGTTCTCCGCCTGTTTGGAGCAGGGCGTCTTCCCGGCGCGTTGGAAAACCGGGAAGCTCGTCCTGCTAAAGAAGGAAGGACGACCCGCAGAGTCGCCGTCGGCCTACCGGCCCATCGTGTTGCTCGACGAGGTCGCCAAACTCTTCGAGCGCATCGTCCATGCTCGCCTCGTCGAGCATCTCGATAGGGTCGGTCCGAATTTGGCCGACGAACAGTTCGGTTTCCGTAGAGGACGTTCCACCGTCCACGCGATTCTGCGGGTGAAGGCACAGGCGGAGGATGCAGTGGCCAGAGGCAGTGTAGTGATAGCGGTATCGCTGGATATTTCCAATGCGTTTAACTCGCTGCCCTGGCCCTGCATCCACGAAGCACTGCGGTACCACGTGGTGCCACCCTATCTCCGGCGTCTGGTGCACGCGTACCTCTCTGACAGGGACGTGGTGTATCCGGGCGCCGATGGGTGGCACCGAAGAGCGATGTCGTGCGGTGTTCCACAGGGCTCGGTTTTGGGCCCTCTCCTGTGGAACATCGGGTACGACTGGGTGCTCCGTGGTGCCAATCTCCGGGGCGTCGGCGTCACATGCTACGCCGACGACACGCTTGTTACAGCGACTTCTGGGACCTTCCAGGATGCCGCAATCCTAGCGGCGGAGGGCACCGGCGACGTCGTGCGTCGCATCCAGCGACTTGGTTTGAAGGTGGCCCTTGAAAAGACCGAGGCCATTTGTTTTCATAGGCCTCGGAAAGGGCCACCGGCCGGTGCCCACATCGTTGTTGAGGGGGTGCGGATTCCCATCGGCAAGAATATGAAGTATTTGGGATTGATTTTAGATAGCCGATGGGAATTTCGCACCCACTTTGAGAAAATACGGACAAAACTGTCCCGGGCAGCGGGCGCTCTTTCTAGCCTGCTGCCCAACCTGGAAGGTCCTGGCATCCCTTGCCGAAGGTTATACCACGGAGTCGTGCGGTCCATGGCCCTGTATGGCAGCCCTGTTTGGGCTGATTCCCTGAGCAACCGCTGCGTCGCGCTCTTGCGCAATCCTCAGCGTGTAGTGGCGCAGCGGGCGATCAGGGCATACCGCACGGTCTCGTACGAGGCGGCTTGTATGTTGGCCGGATTCCTGCCCTGGGATCTGGACGCCCGATCCCTGTCCGATGCTTTCCATTGGCGGGAGGAGGCGTTCAGTCGTGGGCAGCGTCCGGCCCTGAAGGAGGTGGAGGCCATGAGGGCCTCCTTACGGCGAGCCGCCGTGGAGGAGTGGCGTCTCAGGCTGGAGGCCCCGTCAGCGGGGCTGAGGGTCGTAGCGGCAGTGCGCCCGGTCTTTGCCGAATGGCTAGACAGGCGCCACGGCCCGGCTACATTTCGATTGACACAGATGCTCACCGGACATGGTTGCTTCGGTGAGTATCTGTGTCGAATTGTTGGCACGGAGGTGTCGGCCGTGTGTCACCATTGTGACAACTGCCCGCTGGATACGGCCCAGCACACACTGGAGTTTTGCCCAGCCTGGGACGAGGAGCGCAGCGCTCTCAGAGCAGTCGTCGGAGGAGACCTCTCGCTGCCGGCCGTGGTCGCTTCCATGGTCGGCAGTCGGGAGGCCTGGCGTGCGGTGGCCCACTTCTGCGAGGTGGTCCTCTCGCAGAAGGAGAGTGCCGAGAGGGATCGGGAGCGGGAAGATCCCTCCCGCCGCCAGAGGAGACGAAGGAGACGCCGGGTGGACGACTGACCGGCGTCTCCCGCCCTGTGGATTGGGGGCGTTTGGAGAATTCCACCACGGTATCCCCTGCCTGTCGTAAAAGGCGACTAATAGGGGCCACCGGGGGTCACGGGCGGGCAGCAGGGGGCTGTCCGTCATTATTCATTGTTGTGACCCCCGTGATGGACGGCAGCGTGGCTGGTTGGCCTCACGCTGCCGTAGACGCTGAGAGCGTCCTTCGGTGCGCGGGGGCGTCTGAGCCCCCCCATAACAGGAGACGGGACGCACCAGGCGGCACCGCGCAGGGGCGGTTGCGGACGACAACTTAGACATTCGTCAGAGGAAGCCCGCAGCCGTCCCTAATGCGCCGAAGATGGCCACCGCGGAGTTTTAGTTGGTATGCCGTGCGGTGTACATAGGTTAGGGACTCGGCCCGGCGGTCGCCCGATGTTTTCCATCTCTCCGGGCGGCTCAACGCCGGGTCGTAAGGCACGGTGACCCCAACATAACCGCTCGGTCGCCCCCCACGAAGGCCGGGCGGTAGTGGTAACACACTTTCTCCGCGAAAACAAAAAAAAAAAAAAAAGGTTTTTTTTTTTTTTTTTTTTGTAGACCCTGCGGTCAACACCGGGGAGACCTGCTAACGGTATACAGTGAATCCCGCGGCTTAGCGACCGCAGGGGCTTGGAGAGGGAGTGGGAGAGGGGAGGGTTAGGTGTGGTAAATTTTATTCTCTGTTTAGTCGTGTTCTCTGTTTAGTCGTGTACTCTGATAGTGTTTCAAATGTACTCTGTAGGGGCCTAGAATGGAACGGAAAAGGAAGGTGGAAGGGAAAGTGGTGGAAGGGAGGAAGGTTCCCAGGATGGGCGGAAAGAGAAGGTGTGAGGAATGTTCGCGGAACCCTCAAAGGCCTCGAATGTGTTATACAACCAAGAGGTACACACACTGAACTGTGTGCCACAGCCCGCGACAAATCTCCCCCCATGCATGGGCGTGCATCTAGTGTGAAGACCCAGCGCACAAGAATTGCCTGAGGGGGGGGTTAGGTTAGGTTAGGTTAGGTTTTTTTTTTTTTTTTGTAGACCCTGCGGTCAACACCGGGGAGACCTGCTAACGGTATACAGTGAATCCCGCGGCTTAGCGACCGCAGGGGCTTGGAAAGGGAGTGGGAGAGGGGAGGGTTAGGTGTGGTAAATTTTATTCTCTGTTTAGTCGTGTTCTCTGTTTAGTCGTGTACTCTGATAGTGTTTCAAATGTACTCTGCAGGGGCCTAGAAAGGAACGGAAAAGGAAGGTGGAAGGGAAAGTGGTGGAAGGGAGGAAGGTTCCCAGGATGGGCGGAAAGAGAAGGTGTCAGGAATGTTCGCGGAACCCTCAAAGGCCTCGAATGTGTTATACAACCAAGAGGTACACACACTGAACTGTGTGCCACAGCCCGCGACAAATCTCCCCCCATGCATGGGCGTGCATCTAGTGTGAAGACCCAGCGCACAAGAATTGCCTGAGGGGGCGGTTAGGTTAGGTTAGGTTAGGTTAGGTTAGGTTAGAGGTCGACTAATAGGGGCCACCGGGGGTCACGGGCGGGCGGCAGGGGGCTGTCCGTCATTATAAATATTGTTGTGACCCCCGTGATGGACGGCAGCGTGGCTGGTTGGCCTCACGCTGCCGTAGACGCTGAGAGCGTCCTTCGGTGCGCGGGGGCGTCTGAGCCCCCCCTTAACAGGAGACGGGCCGCACCAGGCGGCACCGCGCAGGGGCGGTTGCGGACGACAACTTTGACACTTTAGTCTTGGGCAACCCGCAGCTGTCCCTAATGCGCCGAAGAAGGCCACCGCGGAGTTTTAGTTGGTATGCCGTGCGGTGTACATAGGTTAGGGACTCGGCCCGGCGGTCGCCCGATGTTTTCCATCTCTCCGGGCGGCTCAACGCCGGGTCGTAAGGCACGGTGACCCCAACATAACCGCTCGGTCGCCCCCCACGAAGGCCGGGCGGTAGTGGTAACGCACTTTCTCCGCGAAAAAAAAAAAAAAAAAAAAAAAAAAAAAAGAGGTCGACTAATAGGGGCCACCGGGGGTCACGGGCGGGCGGCAGGGGGCTGTCCGTCATTATAAATATTGTTGTGACCCCCGTGATGGACGGCAGCGTGGCTGGTTGGCCTCACGCTGCCGTAGACGCTGAGAGCGTCCTTCGGTGCGCGGGGGCGTCTGAGCCCCCCCATAACAGGAGACGGGCCGCACCAGGCGGCACCGCGCAGGGGCGGTTGCGGACGACAACTTTGACACTTTAGTCTTGGGCAACCCGCAGCCGTCCCTAATGCGCCGAAGAAGGCCACCGCGGAGTTTTAGTTGGTATGCCGTGCGGTGTACATAGGTTAGGGACTCGGCCCGGCGGTCGCCCGATGTTTTCCATCTCTCCGGGCGGCTCAACGCCGGGTCGTAAGGCACGGTGACCCCAACATAACCGCTCGGTCGCCCCCCACGAAGGCCGGGCGGTAGTGGTAACACACTTTCTCCGCGAAAAAAAAAAAAAAAAAAAAAAAAAAAAAAAGGTTAGGTTAGAGGCAGTGTAGTGATAGCGGTATCGCTAGATATTTCCAATGCGTTTAACTCGCTGCCCTGGCCCTGCATCCACGAAGCACTGCGGTACCACGTGGTGCCGCCCTATCTCCGGCGTCTGGTGCACGCGTACCTTTCTAACAGGGACGTGGTGTATCCGGGCGCCGACGGGTGGCACCGAAGAGCGATGTCGTGCGGTGTTCCACAGGGCTCGGTTTTGGGCCCTCTCCTGTGGAACATCGGGTACGACTGGGTGCTCCGTGGTGCCAATCTCCGGGGCGTCGGCGTCACATGCTACGCCGACGACACGCTAGTTACAGCGACTTCTGGGACCTTCCAGGATGCCGCAATCCTAGCGGCGGAGGGCACCGGCGACGTCGTGCGTCGCATCCAGCGACTAGGTTTGAAGGTGGCCCTTGAAAAGACCGAGGCCATTTGTTTTCACAGGCCTCGGAAAGGGCCACCGGCCGGTGCCCACATCGTTGTTGAGGGGGTGCGGATTCCCATTGGCAAAAATATGAAGTATTTGGGATTGATTTTAGATAGCCGATGGGAATTTCGCACCCAATTTGAGAAGATGCGGACTAAACTGTCCCGGGCAGCGGGCGCTCTTTCTAGCCTGCTGCCCAACCTGGAAGGTCCTGGCATCCCTTGCCGAAGGTTATACCACGGAGTCGTGCGGTCCATGGCCCTGTATGGCAGCCCTGTTTGGGCTGATTCCCTGAGCAACCGCTGCGTCGCGCTCTTGCGCAATCCTCAGCGTGTAGTGGCGCAGCGGGCGATCAGGGCATACCGCACGGTTTCGTACGAGGCGGCTTGTATGTTGGCCGGATTCCTGCCCTGGGATCTGGACGCCCGATCCCTGTCCGATGCTTTCCATTGGCGGGAGGAGGCGTTCAGTCGTGGGCAGCGTCCGGCCCTGAAGGAGGTGGAGGCCATGAGGGCCTCCTTACGGCGAGCCGCCGTGGAGGAGTGGCGTCTCAGGCTGGAGGCCCCGTCAGCGGGGCTGAGGGTCGTAGCGGCAGTGCGCCCGGTCTTTGCCGAGTGGCTAGACAGGCGCCACAGCCCAGCTACATTTCGATTGACACAGATGCTCACCGGACATGGTTGCTTCGGTGAGTATCTGTGTCGAATTGTTGGCACGGAGGTGTCGGCCGTGTGTCACCATTGTGACAACTGCCCGCTGGATACGGCCCAGCACACACTGGAGTTTTGCCCGGCCTGGGACGAGGAGCGCAGCGCTCTCAGATCAGTCGTCGGAGGAGACCTCTCGTTGCCGGCCGTGGTCGCTTCCATGGTCGGCAGTCGGGAGGCCTGGCGTGCGGTGGCCCACTTCTGCGAGGTGGTCCTCTCGCAGAAGGAGAGTGCCGAGAGGGATCGGGAGCGTGAAGATCCCTCCCGCCGCCAGAGGAGACGAAGGAGGCGCCGGGTGGACGACTGACCGGCGTCTCCCGCCCTGTGGATTGGGGGCGTTTGGAGAATTCCACCACGGTATCCCCTGCCTGTCGTAAAAGGCGACTAATAGGGGCCACCGGGGGTCACGGGCGGGCAGCAGGGGGCTGTCCGTCATTACACACAATATTGTTGTGACCCCCGTGATGGACGGCAGCGTGGCTGGTTGGCCTCACGCTGCCGTAGACGCTGAGAGCGTCCTTCGGTGCGCGGGGGCGTCTGAGCCCCCCCATAACAGGAGACGGGCCGCACCAGGCGGCACCGCGCAGGGGCGGTTGCGGACGACAACTTAGACATTCGTCAGAGGAAGCCCGCAGCCGTCCCTAATGCGCCGAAGATGGCCACCGCGGAGTTTTAGTTGGTATGCCGTGCGGTGTACATAGGTTAGGGACTCGGCCCGGCAATCACTCTACGCCGGGTCGTAAGGCACGGTGACCCCAACATAACCGCTCGGTCGCCCCCCTCGAAGGCCGGGCGGTAGTGGTAACGCACTTTCTCCGCGAAAACAAAAAAAAAAAAAAAAAAAAGGTTAGGTTAGAGGCAGTGTAGTGATAGCGGTATCGCTAGATATTTCCAATGCGTTTAACTCGCTGCCCTGGCCCTGCATCCACGAAGCACTGCGGTACCACGTGGTGCCGCCCTATCTCCGGCGTCTGGTGCACGCGTACCTTTCTAACAGGGACGTGGTGTATCCGGGCGCCGACGGGTGGCACCGAAGAGCGATGTCGTGCGGTGTTCCACAGGGCTCGGTTTTGGGCCCTCTCCTGTGGAACATCGGGTACGACTGGGTGCTCCGTGGTGCCAATCTCCGGGGCGTCGGCGTCACATGCTACGCCGACGACACGCTAGTTACAGCGACTTCTGGGACCTTCCAGGATGCCGCAATCCTAGCGGCGGAGGGCACCGGCGACGTCGTGCGTCGCATCCAGCGACTTGGTTTGAAGGTGGCCCTTGAAAAGACCGAGGCCATTTGTTTTCATAGGCCTCGGAAAGGGCCACCGGCCGGTGCCCACATCATTGTTGAGGGGGTGCGGATTCCCATCGGCAAGAATATGAAATATTTAGGTTTGATATTAGATAGCCGATGGGAGTTTCGCACCCATTTTGAAAAGATGAAGACAAAACTGTCCCGGGCAGCGGGCGCTCTTTCTAGCCTGCTGCCCAACCTGGAAGGTCCTGGCATCCCTTGCCGAAGGTTATACCACGGAGTCGTGCGGTCCATGGCCCTGTATGGCAGTCCCGTTTGGGCTGATTCCCTGAGCGATCGCTGCGTCGCGCTTTTGCGCAATCCTCAACGAGTAGTAGCGCAGCGAGCGATCAGGGCATACCGCACGGTCTCGTACGAGGCGGCTTGCATGTTGGCCGGATTCCTGCCCTGGGATCTGGACGCCCGATCCCTGTCTGATGCTTTTCATTGGCGGGAGGAGGCGTTCAGTCGCGGGCAGCGTCCGGCCCCGAAGAAGGTGGAGGCCATGAGGGCCTCCTTACGGCGAGCCGCCGTGGAGGAGTGGCGTCTCAGGCTGGAGGCCCCGTCAGCGGGGTTGAGGGTCGTAGCGGCAGTGCGCCCGGTCTTTGCCGAATGGCTAGACAGGCGCCACGGCCCGGCTACATTTCGATTGACACAGATGCTCACCGGACATGGTTGCTTCGGTGAGTATCTGTGTCGAATTGTTGGCACGGAGGTGTCGGCCGTGTGTCACCATTGTGACAACTGCCCGCTGGATACGGCCCAGCACACACTGGAGTTTTGCCCAGCCTGGGACGAGGAGCGCAGCGCTCTCAGAGCAGTCGTCGGAGGAGACCTCTCGCTGCCGGCCGTGGTCGCTTCCATGGTCGGCAGTCGGGAGGCCTGGCGTGCGGTGGCCCACTTCTGCGAGGTGGTCCTCTCGCAGAAGGAGAGTGCCGAGAGGGATCGGGAGCGCGAAGATCCCTCCCGCCGCCAGAGGAGACGAAGGAGGCGCCGGGTGGACGACTGACCGGCGTCTCCCGCCCTGTGGATTGGGGGCGTTTGGAGAATTCCACCACGGTATCCCCTGCCTGTCGTAAAAGGCGACTAATAGGGGCCACCGGGGGTCACGGGCGGGCAGCAGGGGGCTGTCCGTCATTACACACAATATTGTTGTGACCCCCGTGATGGACGGCAGCGTGGCTGGTTGGCCTCACGCTGCCGTAGACGCTGAGAGCGTCCTTCGGTGCACGGGGGCGTCTGAGCCCCCCCCCATAACAGGAGACGGGCCGCACCAGGCGGCACCGCGCAGGGGCGGTTGCGGACGACAACTTTGACACTTTAGTCTTGGGCAACCCGCAGCCGTCCCTAATGCGCCGAAGAAGGCCACCGCGGAGTTTTAGTTGGTATGCCGTGCGGTTAGGGACTCGGCCCTGGCAGTCACTCTACGCCGGGTCGTAAGGCACGGTGACCCCAACATAACCGCTCGGTCGCCCCCCACGAAGGCCGGGCGGTAGTGGTAATGCACTTTCTCCGCGAAACCAAAAAAAAAAAAAAAAAAGGTTTGGGGTGCGATGTCAGGAAACCTCCACGCGGTGCACCCTGGGCAACGGCGCGTCGATCACGTTGATCGGCGCGACGGCTAATATCCTGACAGCAGTTGGTTGGCGGTTGTCGTCTCTTGCGGCGGCCGTCGTCCTGTTTCGGTGGGCGCTAACACCGCCCCGAGCAGGCAGTGGGGGGGAACCTTTCTCTTCCGCTGTCGCCGTCGCAGATCGTAATCCGGTATGGAGGTCCGTGGTCATGTCTCGCGCTCCTGCTGGACCGAGGGTCCTGGCTTAACCGCCCGGACCGCGAGGGAGAAAACCTCTATAAAAAGTTACCCCGAATCCCAAGCGGCGGCGCACCGCGAGGGGATGCATGGCCGATGGGTAGTTCGGTCACTAGTGCGACCCCCGCCAGAGTACCGGCCGACCCTCTGGCGGGTTACGTTAGGCTTACCCAGGTACAGGGGGCTCTGCCTGGGTGGACTGTTTATTTCCCCCACACTCGTGGGAATCTCATGGATGTATCAAATTTAAAACAACCCTATGTAAAATTGACGAGATTGCCTACTCCCGTTCCGGAATCCGGGGCTGGAGGGGCGGAGTTCGAAGGGATTAGTCCCGACGATGGAAGACGTGCAGGAGAGGGTGTGGTTGTACCGCTCAGCCTTCCTGCAGTAGATGTGGATGCGCCATTCTTGGCGCCAGCGCCAATGAATGAGCCTGAAAAAAGTGCCGTAACCTCGAGGCGTTGCAAAGGACGCTTTTGGGAGGAAAGTGAGGTGGATTCGGTGCGATCGCGGTCTGGTGACTCGGAAAGTGGTGAAGAGTCTGGTCCACGTTCAAAGATCCGAAGTCGCCCCACCTCATCTGCGGGGAAATACGCTGGGCTATCCAGAGCGCAGCGGGATCTAAACGCACAACGGCGAGTTGCTCTGCGTGCCGAGGCAGAGCAAGAAATGGCGGAGTGCGTTCAGGCATACCTAAAGGCTCCTTCGGAGCTTGGAGTATCCTCGATGGAGTTGGACGAGTCGCGGGTCATTCTTCGAGAGGACCTGACCAACTGCGGGAAGCTCGTGCGAATGGTTGTCCGAAAATCGGGCAACCTCAAGGGCACGAGCCAAAAGACGCTGAACTTCGTGGTCGACACTATTGCAAAATATGTCGACCAACGAAATGATGAAGCGATGGTGACGGCTCGCCTCGAAGATGAAACCAAGAGGTTGAGGGACCACAGTGCCCGTTTAGAGCTGGAAATGTCCAGGTTGACGGAGGAGAACGCCTCCCTTCGACGGCGCTTGGATGAGCTGGAGGCGGCAACCAAAGCGCAGCCGGGGGAAGACATCCTGAAACGGATGGAGGCGATGTGGCAGGCCCGTTTTGAGTCAGTCCTGATGGGGCCAGCTCAAAGGCCGCCCTTGGCTCACGACAATAGGACCGCGGTTGTCGAACTTCCTGTCCAGGGTGGATTCGTCGGAGGGAAACCGCAGTCCTCCGTCGAAAAGGGCAAAGGAAAGGGACAGGGGAAGAGCTCGGGGAAGTCTGCCCCCTCCACTCCTGCTCCCGTGGCTGGGCCCTCCACAGCCCCACCACAGGTCATCGCTGGGCCGTCCAATGTGCCGACCTCTGCATTGCCTGTCAAGAAAGGCAAGAAGATTGCTGCCCAACCTGGACAAACAGCGCAGGTCCAAACGCCCCAAAAGGGCAAAAGAAGAGGACCAGCACCGACAACGCAAGGTGTTCCAGAGCCGCGCCCACTGCCACCGGCCCCAGCGTCAATGGACGAGGGGTGGACGGTGGTTGTGGGCAAAAAGAAGAAGCCCAAGCCCGCTGCGACGCCCGCGGCAAATAATCAGCGGCAGCCCCGTCGGCCGGAGCCGAAACTTCGTCCGCCGCGGTCCGCAGCGATCGTCATTTCATTGACGTCAGCTGCGGTCGCCAAGGGCCTTACCTATGCGAAGGTCTTGACGGAGGCTCAAAATCGCGTAAGTCTCACCGGCCTGAACATTGACAGGCTGAAACCGAAAGTCTCGGCTTCGGGCGCCATGTTGTATGAGGTGCCCGGAGCCGAGTCGGAGCAGAGGGCCGATTCCCTAGCCGCAAGGCTAAGGGAATGCTTTGGTGAGTCGGAGGATGTAAGAGTCTCCCGGCCCACCAAGTGTTCGGAGCTGCGGCTGTCAGACTTAGACCCCGCAGCAACTCCTGAGACAGTCGCAGCGGCCCTCTGCAGTGCCGGTGAGTGTGCCGCAGAGTTAGTAAAGGTGGGGGAAATCCGGCCCGACCGCTCTGGCCTGGGTTCAGTTTGGGCCAGGGTGCCAGTCAAGGCGGCCCAAAAAATCAAGGCGGGCCGCCTGATAGTTGGGTGGACGGTGGTCAGGGTTACCGTGCTCGAGGCGCGCCGGATGCGCTGCTACCGTTGCCTCGAGCACGGTCATGCGCAATCTAATTGCAACGGAGGGCCGGACCGCAGCGATCTTTGTTATCGCTGCGGCAAGGCGGGGCATAAAGCCCGTCAATGTAAGGAGGCACCAAACTGCGTCGTATGTGCCGCAGCTGGGAAGCCCGCCGGACATCAGCTGGGAGGAAAGTCTTGTTCCGCTACCTCCCGCAATACCCGGCGACGCTCCAATAGAAGACCGGCTGGGAACCCACCGCAAGGGGTGGCCGCGATGGAAGGTGTAGAAGAGATCGCCCAGTAATGGACCTGAAGATCCTCCAGGCGAACATCAACCACTGCGCCCGGGCCCAGGACCTGTTGTCCCAAAGCCTGGCGCAGTGGTCGGTGCAAGTGGCCGTGGTCGCCGAGCCGTATTTCGTCCCGCCCAGAGATAACTGGGCCGGGGACCTCGACGGTTCGGTGGCCATCATCACCCAGGGTGCCGCAGGCTCCCCGCCCTTCGAAAAAGTAGCGAAGGGCCAGGGATGCGTCGCGGCTCTGTTGGGAGACGTATGGGTTGTAGGAGTTTATTTCTCTCCCAACAGACCCCTCTACGAGTTCGAGGCTTTTCTCGTTCGACTGGGGGCCCTGGTGGAGCAAGGCCAACCTCACCCGGCGATCGTCGCCGGCGACTTCAACGCCAAATCCATGGTGTGGGGTTCGCCGACGACCGACGTTCGCGGTGAGGTCCTGGAGGACTGGGCGATCTCTGTCGGCCTGGTCGTCCTGAATAGGGGGTCGGTGGACACGTGCGTGCGGCACAACGGCGGGTCGATTGTCGATCTTTCGTTTGCGAGCCCCGCCGTTGCACGTCGTGTCCGGGGCTGGAGAGTCCTCGTGGGCGTGGAGACGTTGTCGGACCATCGCTACATAAGGTTCGACGTCTCCGCGTCCCCGAGTATCCAGCCCAGTGGTGGACCGAGTGCCCCTAATCAGGACGGCCCGCGGTGGGTTTTACGACGCCTCGATAAAGAGGCCCTAGTGCTGGCCGCTCTGGTCGTATCGTGGCTCCCCGTGCCGGACGGGCCGGTACGGGTCGAGCAGGAGGCGGAGTGGTTCGGGGTGGCAATGTCGGACGTTTGCGACGCCGCCATGCCCCGAGCCCTCCGCCGTTCGCCGCGGCGGCAGGTGTACTGGTGGTCGGCGGAGTTAGCGCAGTTGCGCGCGTCTTGCGTAGCTGCGCGCCGTCGATTCGCCAGGCATCGCCGTCGCCGATTGAGGGCGGACGATCACGCAGACCAGGAGCGGCAGCTCTACGGCCTCTACAAGGAGGCGAAGAGAGCGCTGCGGGTGGCCGTTCACAGGGCCAAGGTCGCGGCAAGGAAGGAGTTCCTGGAGACTCTCGACGGTGACCCGTGGGGGCGCCCCTATCGCTTGGTTATGAACAAGCTTCGACCAGCGGCGCCCCCACTGTCGCAGAGTCTCCGGCCAGACTTACTGGCCAACGTCGTCGCGACCTTGTTTCCGGCCACCGAGGAGACCACTCCTCCACCGATGGCGCCACCGGATGTGGCGTCATCGTCGTACGAGACTTCGGCAAGGGAAATCCCGGAGGTTTCGCCCGCTGAGATGCGGGCGGTAGTGCTTCGGCTGCGGAGCAAAAACACGGCCCCAGGGCTCGATGGCATTCCTGGGAGGGCCTTGGTGCTAGCTCTCGAGCACCTGGGTCCGAGGCTCCGCAGTTTGTTCTCCGCCTGTTTGGAGCAGGGCGTCTTCCCGGTGCGTTGGAAAACCGGGAAGCTCGTCCTGCTGAAGAAGGAAGGAAGACCCGCAGAGTCGCCGTCGGCCTACCGGCCCATCGTGCTGCTCGACGAGGTTGCCAAACTCTTTGAGCGTATAGTGCATGCTCGCCTCGTCGAGCATCTCGATAGGGTCGGTCCGAATTTGGCCGACGTACAATTTGGATTCAGGAGGGGACGTTCCACCGTCCATGCGATTCTGCGGGTGAAGGCACAGGCGGAGGATGCAGTGGCCAGAGGCAGTGTAGTGATTGCGATATCGTTGGATATCTCCAACGCCTTTAACTCACTGCCCTGGCCCTGCATCCACGAAGCACTGCGGTACCACGTGGTGCCACCCTATCTCCGGCGTCTGGTGCACGCGTACCTTTCTGATAGGTACGTGGTGTATCCGGGCGCCGACGGGTGGCACCGAAGAGCGATGTCGTGCGGTGTTCCACAGGGCTCGGTTTTAGGCCCTCTCCTGTGGAACATCGGGTACGACTGGGTGCTCCGTGGTGCCAATCTCCGGGGCGTCGACGTGACTTGTTACGCGGACGACACGCTGGTCACGGCGACATCTGGGACTTTCCAGGATGCCGCAATATTGGCGGCGGCGGGCACCGGCCAAGTTGTAAATCGTATTCAACGATTAGGTTTGAAGGTGGCCCTTGAAAAGACCGAGGCCATTTGTTTTCACAGGCCTCGGAAAGGGCCACCGGCCGGTGCCCACATCGTTGTGGAGGGGGTGCGGATTCCCATCGGCAAGACCATGAAGTATTTGGGTTTGATCTTGGATAGCCGATGGGAATTTCGCACCCATTTTGAAACGATGCGGACAAAACTGTCCCGGGCAGCGGGCGCTCTTTCTAGCCTGCTGCCCAACCTGGAAGGTCCTGGCATCCCTTGCCGAAGATTATACCACGGAGTCGTGCGGTCCATGGCCCTGTATGGCAGTCCCGTTTGGGCTGATTCCCTGAGCGACCGCTGCGTCGCGCTCTTACGCAATCCTCAGCGTGTAGTGGCGCAGCGAGCGATCAGGGCATACCGCACGGTCTCGTACGAGGCGGCTTGCATGTTGGCCGGATTCCTGCCCTGGGATCTGGACGCCCGATCCCTGTCCGATGCTTTTCATTGGCGGGAGGAGGCGTTCAGTCGCGGGCAGCGTCCGGCCCTGAAGGAGGTGGAGGCCATGAGGGCCTCCTTACGGCGAGCCGCCGTGGAGGAGTGGCGTCTCAGGCTGGAGGCCCCGTCAGCGGGGCTGAGGGTCGTAGCGGCAGTGCGCCCGGTCTTTGCCGAATGGCTAGACAGGCGCCACGGCCCGGCTACATTTCGATTGACACAGATGCTCACCGGACATGGTTGCTTCGGTGAGTATCTGTGTCGAATTGTTGGCACGGAGGTGTTGGCCGTGTGTCACCATTGTGACAACTGCCCGCTGGATACGGCCCAGCACACACTGGAGTTTTGCCCAGCCTGGGACGAGGAGCGCAGCGCTCTCAGATCAGTCGTCGGAGGAGACCTCTCGTTGCCGGCCGTGGTCGCTTCCATGGTCGGCAGTCGGGAGGCCTGGCGTGCGGTGGCCCACTTCTGCGAGGTGGTCCTCTCGCAGAAGGAGAGTGCCGAGAGGGATCGGGAGCGCGAAGATCCCTCCCGCCGCCAGAGGAGACGAAGGAGGCGCCGGGTGGACGACTGACCGGCGTCTCCCGCCCTGTGGATTGGGGGCGTTTGGAGAATTCCACCACGGTATCCCCTGCCTGTCGTAAAAGGCGACTAATAGGGGCCACCGGGGGTCACGGGCGGGCAGCAGGGGGCTGTCCGTCATTACACACTATATTGTTGTGACCCCCGTGATGGACGGCAGCGTGGCTGGTTGGCCTCACGCTGCCGTAGACGCTGAGAGCGTCCTTCGGTGCGCGGGGGCGTCTGAGCCCCCCCATAACAGGAGACGGGCCGCACCAGGCGGCACCGCGCAGGGGCGGTTGCGGACGACAACTTTGACACTTTAGTCTTGGGCAACCCGCAGCCGTCCCTAATGCGCCGAAGAAGGCCACCGCGGAGTTTTAGTTGGTATGCCGTGCGGTGTACATAGGTTAGGGACTCGGCCCGGCGGTCGCCCGATGTTTTCCATCTCTCCGGGCGGCTCAACGCCGGGTCGTAAGGCACGGTGACCCCAACATAACCGCTCGGTCGCCCCCCACGAAGGCCGGGCGGTAGTGGTAACGCACTTTCTCCGCGAAACCAAAAAAAAAAAAAAAAAAAAAAAAAAAAAAAAAGGTTAGGTTAGGTTTGAAGGAGGTGGAGGCCATGAGGGCCTCCTTACGGCGAGCCGCCGTGGAGGAGTGGCGTCTCAGGCTGGAGGCCCCGTCAGCGGGGCTGAGGGTCGTAGCGGCAGTGCGCCCGGTCTTTGCTGAGTGGCTAGACAGGCGCCACGGCCCGGCTACATTTCGATTGACACAGATGCTCACCGGACACGGTTGCTTCGGTGAGTATCTGTGTCGAATTGTTGGCACGGAGGTGTCGGCCGTGTGTCACCATTGTGACAACTGCCCGCTGGATACGGCCCAGCACACACTGGAGTTTTGCCCAGCCTGGGACGAGGAGCGCAGCGCTCTCAGAGCAGTCGTCGGAGGAGACCTCTCGCTGCCGGCCATGGTCGCTTCCATGGTCGGCAGTCGGGAGGCCTGGCGTGCGGTGGCCCACTTCTGCGAGGTGGTCCTCTCGCAGAAGGAGAGTGCCGAGAGGGATCGGGAGCGCGAAGATCCCTCCCGCCGCCAGAGGAGACGAAGGAGACGCCGGGTGGACGACTGACCGGCGTCTCCCGCCCTGTGGATTGGGGGCGTTTGGAGAATTCCACCACGGTATCCCCTGCCTGTCGTAAAAGGCGACTAATAGGGGCCACCGGGGGTCACGGGCGGGCAGCAGGGGGCTGTCCGTCATTACACACAATATTGTTGTGACCCCCGTGATGGACGGCAGCGTGGCTGGTTGGCCTCACGCTGCCGTAGACGCTGAGAGCGTCCTTCGGTGCGCGGGGGCGTCTGAGCCCCCCCATAACAGGAGACGGGCCGCACCAGGCGGCACCGCGCAGGGGCGGTTGCGGACGACAACTTTGACACTTTAGTCTTGGGCAACCCGCAGCCGTCCCTAATGCGCCGAAGAAGGCCACCGCGGAGTTTTAGTTGGTATGCCGTGCGGTGTACATAGGTTAGGGACTCGGCCCGGCGGTCGCCCGATGTTTTCCATCTCTCCGGGCGGCTCAACGCCGGGTCGTAAGGCACGGTGACCCCAACATAACCGCTCGGTCGCCCCCCACGAAGGCCGGGCGGTAGTGGTAACGCACTTTCTCCGCGAAAACAAAAAAAAAAAAAAAAAAGGTTGGGGTGCGAAGTCAGGAAACCTCCACGCGGTGCACCCTGGGCAACGGCGCGTCGATCACGTTGATCGGCGCGACGGCTAATATCCTGACAACAGTTGGTTGGCGGTCGTCGTCTGTTGCGGCGATCGTCGTCCTCTTTTGGTGGGCCCGTTCATCGGGTGACTCCCGGTTCCGTCCTGGGGGTGTCGACGGGCTCGGTGTGCGCTAACCCCGCCCCGAGCAGGCAGTGGGGGGGAACCTTTCTCTTCCGCTGTCGCCGTCGCAGATCGTAATCCGGTATGGAGGTCCGTGGTCATGTCTCGCGCTCCTGCTGGACCGAGGGTCTTGGCTTAACCGCCCGGACCGCGAGGGAGAAAACCTCTATAAAAAGTTACCCCGAATCCCAAGCGGCGGCGCACCGCGAGGGGATGCATGGCCGATGGGTAGTTCGGTCACTAGTGCGACCCCCGCCAGAGTACCTGCCGACCCTCTTGGCGGGTTACGCTAGGCTTACCCAGGTACAGGGGGCTCTGCCTGGGCGGACTTTTATTTCCCCCAAACTCGTGGGAACAATCATGGATTTTTCAAAGTTACCTATTATAAAATTGACGAGATTGCCTACTCCCGTTCCCGAATCCGGGGCTGGAGGGGCGGAGGTAGAAGGGATTAGTCCCGATGACGGAAGATGTGCAGGATTGGGTGTGAGTTCACCGCTCAGCCTTCCTGCTGGAGCTGTAGAAACGCCATTTATGGCACCAGGGCCTATCAGTGAGTCTGGAAGAAGCAGCGTGACCTCAAGGCGTCATAAAGGACGCTTTTGGGACGAAAGTGAGGCGGACTCCGTAAGATCGCGGTCTGGTGAGTCTGAGAGTGAAGAGAGTGGTCCACCCTTGAAGACCCGAACTCGCCCTTCCTCATCTACGGGGAAACACGCTGGGCTATCCAGAGCCCAGCGAGATTTAAACGCACAAAAGCGTGATGCTCTCCGTGCTGAGGCAGAGCAAAAAATGGTGGAACGGGTACAGGCGTACCTAAAAGCTCCATCGGAGGCTGGAGTAACTTCGATGGAGTTTGACGAGCAGAGAGTCGTTCTCCGGGAGGACCTCACTAATTGCGGTGAGCTCGTGCGAATGGTTGTCCGGAAATCGGGCAACCTTAAGGGCACGAGCCAGAAGACTCTTAATCTCGTGGTCGACACCATAACAAAGTATGTTGACCAACGAAAAGACGAAGCAATGGTGACGGCTCGCCTCGAGGAGGAAGCCAAGCGGTTAAGGGACCACACTGCTTGTCTCGAGTCAGCAATCACAAAGTTGACGGAAGAAAACGCCTCCCTTCGGCGTCGATTAGATGAGTTGGAGGCGGCATCGAAAGTTCAGCCGGCCGAAGATATGCTGGAAAGGATGGAGGCGCGACTGCAGGCGCGACTAGAGTCGGTTCTCATCGGGCCGGCTCAAAGACCACCTTTGGCCCACGAAAAAAGGACGGGGGTTGTGGAACTTCCCGTCCAAGGGGGATTTGTGGGAGGGAAACCTCAGTCCTCCTTAGATAAGGGTAAGGGGAAAGGAAGAGGGAAGAAATCGGTTCAGTCCACTCCCTCCACTCCTGCTCCCGTGGCTGGGCCTTCCACAGCCCCACCGCAGGCCATTGCTGGGCCTTCTACAGCCTCACCGCAGGCAATTGCTGGGCCATCCAAGGCTGTTGTGCAAAAAGGCAATGTGCAGAAGCCCCAAAAGGGAAAGAGAAGTGGACCAGCACCCGCATCACAAAGTGCTCCAGAGCCGCGCCCACTGCCACCGGCCCCAGCGTCAATGGACGAGGGGTGGACGGTGGTTGTGGGCAAAAAGAAGAAGCCCAAGGCGGCCGCGACACCTGCGCCAAATAATCAGCGGCAGCCCCGTCGACCGGAGCCTAAACTGCGTCCGCCGCGGTCCGCAGCGATCGTCATTTCATTGACGTCAGCTGCGGTCGCTAAGGGCCTAACCTACGCGAAGGTCTTGACGGAGGCTCAAAATCGCGTAAGTCTCACCGGCCTGAACATTGACAGGCTGAAGCCGAAAGTCTCGGCTTCGGGCGCCATGTTGTATGAGGTGCCCGGAGCCGAGTCGGAGCAGAGGGCCGATTCCCTCGCCGCAAGGCTGAGGGAATGTTTCGGTGAGTCGGAAGATGTCAGAGTCTCCCGGCCCACCAAATGTTCGGAACTGCGGCTGTCTGACTTAGATCCGGCAGCAACTCCGGAGAAAGTCGCAGCGGCCCTCTGCAGTGCCGGTGAGTGTGCCGCAGAGGCAATTAAGGTGGGGCAAATCCGGCCCGATCGCTCTGGCCTGAGCTCAGTGTGGGCCAGAGTGCCGGTCAAGGCGGCCCAGAAAATCAAGGCGGGCCGCCTGATAGTAGGGTGGACCGTGGCCAGGGTTACCGTGCTCGAGGCGCGCCCGATGCGCTGCTACCGATGCCTCGAGCACGGTCATGCGCAATCTAATTGCAATGGAGGGCCGGACCGCAGCGATCTCTGCTATCGCTGCGGCAAGCCGGGACATAAAGCTCGCCAGTGCAAGGATGCACCGAGCTGCGTCGTGTGTGCCGCGGCTAACAAGCCCGCCGGACATCAGCTTGGCGGGAAGTCATGTTCCGCCTCTGCCCGGAATACCCGACGACGCTCACGAAGGAGACCGGCTGGGAACCCACCGCAAGGGGTGGCCGCGATGGAAGGTGTAGAAGAGATCGCCCAGTAATGGACCTGAAGATCCTCCAGGCGAACATCAACCACTGCGCCCGGGCCCAGGACCTGTTGTCCCAAAGCCTGGCGCAGTGGTCGGTGCAAGTGGCCGTGGTCGCCGAGCCGTATTTCGTCCCGCCCAGAGATAACTGGGCCGGGGACCTCGACGGTTCGGTGGCCATCATCACCCAGGGTGCCGCAGGCTCCCCGCCCTTCGAAAAAGTAGCGAAGGGCCAGGGATGCGTCGCGGCTCTGTTGGGAGACGTATGGGTTGTAGGAGTTTATTTCTCTCCCAACAGACCCCTCTACGAGTTCGAGGCTTTTCTCGTTCGACTGGGGGCCCTGGTGGAGCAAGGCCAACCTCACCCGGCGATCGTCGCCGGTGACTTCAACGCCAAATCCATGGTGTGGGGTTCGCCGGCGACCGACGTTCGCGGTGAGGTCCTGGAGGACTGGGCGATCTCTGTCGGCCTGGTCGTCCTGAATAGGGGGTCGGTGGACACGTGCGTGCGGCACAACGGCGGGTCGATTGTCGATCTTTCGTTTGCGAGCCCCGCCGTTGCACGTCGTGTCCGGGGCTGGAGAGTCCTCGTGGGCGTGGAGACGTTGTCGGACCATCGCTACATTAGGTTCGACGTCTCCGCGTCCCCGAGTATCCAGCCCAGTGGTGGACCGAGTGCCCCTAATCAGGACGGCCCGCGGTGGGTGTTACGTCGCCTCAACAAAGAGGCCCTAGTGTTGGCCGCTCTGGTCGTATCGTGGCTCCCCGTGCCGGACGGGCCGGTACGGGTCGAGCAGGAGGCGGAGTGGTTCGGGGTGGCAATGTCGGACGTTTGCGACGCCGCCATGCCCCGAGCCCTCCGCCGTTCGCCGCGGCGGCAGGTGTACTGGTGGTCGGCGGAGTTAGCGCAGTTGCGCGCGTCTTGCGTGGCTGCGCGCCGTCGATTCGCCAGGCATCGCCGTCGCCGAATGAGGGCGGACGATCACGCAGACCAGGAGCGGCAGCTCTACGGCCTCTACAAGGAGGCGAAGAGAGCGCTGCGGGTGGCCGTTAACAGGGCCAAGGTCGCGGCGAGGAAGGAGTTCCTGGAGACTCTCGACGGAGACCCGTGGGGGCGCCCCTATCGCTTGGTTATGAACAAGCTTCGACCAGCGGCGCCCCCGCTGTCGCAGAGTCTCCGGCCAGACTTACTGGCCAACGTCGTCGCGACTTTGTTTCCGGCCACCGAGGAGACCACTCCTCCACCGATGGCGCCACCGGAAGTGGCGTCATCGTCGTACGAGACTTCGGCAAGGGAAATCCCGGAGGTTTCGCCCGCTGAGATGCGGGCGGTAGTGCTTCGGCTGCGGAGCAAAAATACGGCCCCAGGGCTCGATGGCATCCCTGGGAGGGCCTTGGTGCTGGCTCTCGAGCACCTGGGTCCGAGGCTCCGCAGTTTGTTCTCCGCCTGTTTAGAGCAGGGCGTCTTCCCGGCGCGTTGGAAAACCGGGAAGCTCGTCCTGCTAAAGAAGGAAGGAAGACCCGCAGAGTCGCCGTCGGCCTACCGGCCCATCGTGCTGCTCGACGAGGTCGCCAAACTTTTCGAGCGTATAGTTCATGCTCGCCTCGTCGAGCACCTCGATAGGGTCGGTCCGAACTTGGCCGACGAACAATACGGATTCAGGAGGGGACGTTCCACCGTCCACGCGATTCTGCGGGTGAAGGCACAGGCGGAGGATGCAGTGGCCAGAGGCGAGGTAGTGATTGCAGTATCACTTGATATTTCAAATGCATTTAATTCACTGCCCTGGCCCTGCATCCACGAAGCACTGCGGTACCACGTGGTGCCGCCCTATCTCCGGCGTCTGGTGCACGCGTACCTTTCTAACAGGTACGTGGTGTATCCGGGCGCCGACGGGTGGCACCGAAGAGCAATGTCGTGCGGTGTTCCACAGGGCTCGGTTTTGGGCCCTCTCCTGTGGAACATCGGGTACGACTGGGTGCTCCGTGGTGCCAATCTCCGGGGAGTCGACGTGACTTGTTACGCGGACGACACGCTGGTCACGGCGACATCTGGGACTTTCCAGGATGCCGCAATATTGGCGGCGGCGGGCACCGGCCAAGTTGTAGATCGTATTCAACGATTAGGTTTGAAGGTGGCCCTTGAAAAGACCGAGGCCATTTGTTTCCATAGGCCTCGGAAAGGGCCACCGGCCGGTGCCCACATCATTGTTGAGGGGGTGCGGATTCCCATCGGCAAGAATATGAAGTATTTGGGATTGACTTTGGATAGCCGATGGGAATTTCGCACCCACTTTGAGAAGATGCGGACTAAACTGTCCCGGGCAGCGGGCGCTCTTTCTAGCCTGCTGCCCAACCTGGAAGGTCCTGGCATCCCTTGCCGAAGGTTGTATCACGGAGTCGTGCGGTCCATGGCCCTGTATGGCAGCCCTGTTTGGGCTGATTCCCTGAGTGACCGCTGCGTTGCGCTCTTGCGCAATCCTCAGCGTGTAGTTGCGCAGCGGGCAATCAGGGCATACCGCACGGTCTCGTACGAGGCGGCTTGCATGTTGGCCGGATTCCTGCCCTGGGATCTGGACGCCCAATCCCTGTCCGATGCTTTCTATTGGCGGGAGGAGGCGTTCAGTCGCGGGCAGCGTCCGGCCCTGAAGGAGGTGGAGGCCATGAGGGCCTCCTTACGGCGAGCCGCCGTGGAGGAGTGGCGTCTCAGGCTGGAGGCCCCATCAGCGGGGCTGCGGGTCGTAGCGGCAGTGCGCCCGGTCTTTGCCGAGTGGCTAGACAGGCGCCACGGCCCAGCTACCTTTCGATTGACACAGATGCTCACCGGGCATGGTTGCTTCGGTGAGTATCTGTGTCGTATTGTTGGCACGGAGGTGTCGGCCGTGTGTCACCATTGTGACAACTGCCCGCTGGATACGGCCCAGCACACACTGGAGTTTTGCCCAGCCTGGGACGAGGAGCGCAGCGCTCTCAGAGCAGTCGTCGGAGGAGACCTCTCGCTGCCGGCCGTGGTCGCTTCCATGGTCGGCAGTCGGGAGGCCTGGCGTGCGGTGGCCCACTTCTGCGAGGTGGTCCTCTCGCAGAAGGAGAGTGCCGAGAGGGATCGGGAGCGCGAAGATCCCTCCCGCCGCCAGAGGAGACGAAGGAGACGCCGGGTGGACGACTGACCGGCGTCTCCCGCCCTGTGGATTGGGGGCGTTTGGAGAATTCCACCACGGTATCCCCTGCCTGTCGTAAAAGGCGACTAATAGGGGCCACCGGGGGTCACGGGCGGGCAGCAGGGGGCTGTCCGTCATTACACACTATGTTGTGGTGACCCCCGTGATGGACGGCAGCGTGGCTGGTCGGCCTCACGCTGCCGTAGACGCTGAGAGCGTCCTTCGGTGCGCGGGGGCATCTGAGCCCCCCCATAACAGGAGACGGGCCGCACCAGGCGGCACCGCGCAGGGGCGGTTGCGGACGACAACTTAGACATTCGTCAGAGGAAGCCCGCAGCCGTCCCTAATGCGCCGAAGATGGCCACCGCGGAGTTTTGGTTGGTATGCCGTGCGGTGTACATAGGTTAGGGACTCGGCCCGGCGGTCGCCCGATGTTTTCCATCTCTCCGGGCGGCTCAACGCCGGGTCGTAAGGCACGGTGACCCCAACATAACCGCTCGGTCGCCCCCCACGAAGGCCGGGCGGTAGTGGTAATGCACTTTCTCCGCGAAACCAAAAAAAAAAAAAAAAGGTTAGGTTAGGTTAGGTTAGGTTAGGTTAGGTTTTTTTTTTTTTTTTTTGTAGACCCTGCGGTCAACACCGGGGAGACCTGCTAACGGTATACAGTGAATCCCGCGGCTTAGCGACCGCAGGGGCTTGGAGAGGGAGTGGGAGAGGGGAGGGTTAGGTATGTGGTAAATAAAATTTTTTATTCTCTGTTTAGTCGTGTACTCTGATAGTGTTTCAAGTGTACTCTGCAGGGGCCTAGAAAGGAACGGAAAAGGAAGGTGGAAGGGAAAGTGGTGGAAGGGAGGAAGGTTCCCAGGATGGGCGGAAAGAGAAGGTGTGAGGAATGTTCGCGGAACCCTCAAAGGCCTCGAATGTGTTATACAACCAAGAGGTACACACACTGAACTGTGTGCCACAGCCCGCGACAAATCTCCCCCCATGCATGGGCGTGCATCTAGTGTGAAGACCCAGCGCACAAGAATTGCCTGAGGGGGCGGTTAGGTTAGGTTAGGTTAGGTTAGGGTAGGTTAGGTTAGGTTAGGTTAGGTTAGGTTAGGTTAGGTTAGGTTAGGTTAGGTTTTCAGGAGGGGACGTTCCACCGTCCACGCGATTCTGCGGGTGAAGGCACAGGCGGAGGATGCAGTGGCCAGAGGCAGTGTAGTGATAGCGGTATCGCTGGATATTTCCAACGCTTTTAACTCGCTGCCCTGGCCCTGCATCCACGAAGCACTGCGGTACCACGTGGTGCCGCCCTATCTTCGGCGTCTGGTGCACGCGTACCTTTCTAACAGGGACGTGGTGTATCCGGGCGCCGACGGGTGGCACCGAAGAGCGATGTCGTGCGGTGTTCCACAGGGCTCGGTTTTGGGCCCTCTCCTGTGGAACATCGGGTACGACTGGGTGCTCCGTGGTGCCAATCTCCGGGGCGTCGGCGTCACATGCTACGCCGACGACACGCTAGTGACAGCGACTTCTGGGACCTTCCAGGATGCCGCAATCCTGGCGGCGGAGGGCACCGGCGACGTCGTGCGTCGCATCCAGCGACTTGGTTTGAAGGTGGCCCTTGAAAAGACCGAGGCCATTTGTTTCCATAGGCCTCGGAAAGGGCCACCGGCCGGTGCCCACATCGTCGTGGAGGGGGTGCGGATTCCCATCGGCAAGAATATGAAGTATTTGGGATTGATTTTGGATAGCCGATGGGAATTTCGCACCCACTTTGAGAAGATGCGGACTAAACTGTCCCGGGTAGCGGGCGCTCTTTCTAGCCTGCTGCCCAACCTGGAAGGTCCTGGCATCCCTTGCCGAAGGTTGTATCACGGAGTCGTGCGGTCCATGGCCCTGTATGGCAGCCCTGTTTGGGCTGATTCCCTGAGTGACCGCTGCGTTGCGCTCTTGCGCAATCCTCAGCGTGTAGTTGCGCAGCGGGCAATCAGGGCATACCGCACGGTCTCGTACGAGGCGGCTTGCATGTTGGCCGGATTCCTGCCCTGGGATCTGGACGCCCAATCCCTGTCCGATGCTTTCTATTGGCGGGAGGAGGCGTTCAGTCGCGGGCAGCGTCCGGCCCTGAAGGAGGTGGAGGCTATGAGGGCCTCCTTACGGCGAGCCGCCGTGGAGGAGTGGCGTCTCAGGCTGGAGGCCCCGTCAGCGGGGCTGCGGGTCGTAGCGGCAGTGCGCCCGGTCTTTGCCGAGTGGCTAGACAGGCGCCACGGCCCAGCTACCTTTCGATTGACACAGATGCTCACCGGGCATGGTTGCTTCGGTGAGTATCTGTGTCGTATTGTTGGCACGGAGGTGTCGGCTGTGTGTCACCATTGTGACAACTGCCCGCTGGATACGGCCCAGCACACACTGGAGTTTTGCCCAGCCTGGGACGAGGAGCGCAGCGCTCTCAGAGCAGTCGTCGGAGGAGACCTCTCGCTGCCGGCCGTGGTCGCTTCCATGGTCGGCAGTCGGGAGGCCTGGCGTGCGGTGGCCCACTTCTGCGAGGTGGTCCTCTCGCAGAAGGAGAGTGCCGAGAGGGATCGGGAGCGCGAAGATCCCTCCCGCCGCCAGAGGAGACGAAGGAGACGCCGGGTGGACGACTGACCGGCGTCTCCCGCCCTGTGGATTGGGGGCGTTTGGAGAATTCCACCACGGTATCCCCTGCCTGTCGTAAAAGGCGACTAATAGGGGCCACCGGGGGTCACGGGCGGGCGGCAGGGGGCTGTCCGTCATTACACAATATTGTTGTGACCCCCGTGATGGACGGCAGCGTGGCTGGTTGGCCTCACGCTGCCGTAGACGCTGAGAGCGTCCTTCGGTGCGCGGGGGCATCTGAGCCCCCCCCCCATAACAGGAGACGGGCCGCACCAGGCGGCACTGCGCAGGGGCGGTTGCGGACGACAACTTAGACATTCGTCAGAGGAACCCCGCAGCCGTCCCTAATGCGCCGAAGATGGCCACCGCGGAGTTTTAGTTGGTATGCCGTGCGGTGTACATAGGTTAGGGACTCGGCCCGGCGGTCGCCCGATGTTTTCCATCTCTCCGGGCGGCTCAACGCCGGGTCGTAAGGCACGGTGACCCCAACATAACCGCTCGGTCGCCCCCCACGAAGGCCGGGCGGTAGTGGTAATGCACTTTCTCCGCGAAACCAAAAAAAAAAAAAAAAAAAAAAAAAAAGGTTAGGTTAGGTTAGGTTAGGTTAGGTTAGGTTAGGTTAGGTTTTTTTTTTTTGTAGACCCTGCGGTCAACACCGGGGAGACCTGCTAACGGTATACAGTGAATCCCGCGGCTTAGCGACCGCAGGGGCTTGGAGAGGGAGTGGGAGAGGGGAGGGTTAGGTGTGGTAAATTTTATTCTCTGTTTAGTCGTGTTCTCTGTTTAGTCGTGTACTCTGATAGTGTTTCAAATGTACTCTGTAGGGGCCTAGAATGGAACGGAAAAGGAAGGTGGAAGGGAAAGTGGTGGAAGGGAGGAAGGTTCCCAGGATGGGCGGAAAGAGAAGGTGTGAGGAATGTTCGCGGAACCCTCAAAGGCCTCGAATGTGTTATACAACCAAGAGGTACACACACTGAACTGTGTGCCACAGCCCGCGACAAATCTCCCCCCATGCATGGGCGTGCATCTAGTGTGAAGACCCAGCGCACAAGAATTGCCTGAGGGGGCTATTAGGTTAGGTTAGGTTAGGTTAGGTTAGGTTAGGTTAGGTTAGGTTAGGTTAGGTTAGGTTAGGTTAGGTTAGGTTAGGTTAGGTTAGGTTAGGTTAGGTTTTTTTTTTTTTTTTTTTTATATTAGTAATTTACACACTATGGACTCGAGGTCCATACTTTGATAAGAAAATTACATTCTTGAGAGATTAATATTATACATAAGTTTGCTTAAGCAGCGTAACTGTAGTATTACAGTGAAGGTGTTACATAATATTACTTTCTTTTATGTTAATAACATTATATTTGTTGTTATTAGTTTGCCTTAAATATTGTTAATTTACACTAATGCGTTGTGCGGTATTTACTTTTTTGATTAAAATTATTTTATTTTATTTCATTATTATTATTGTTTTTGGTTTTTTCTTTTTTATTTTTATTTTATGTTAATTTTTTATTTTATATATGTTTGTTAGTAATTTAGTATTATTTTTTTTTTGTATATATATACTTCTTTTTTTTTTTTTTTTTTTTTTTTTTTTATTATATACCGCACTGCATTTACATTTCGTCTTATACTATATCTTATATTTCTAAATACATTTTTGGGTGTTTTGGTTGAGGGAAGGAATGATAGGATTTGATGGTTGATAGGTTTGTATGTTTTTGGTTTTTCTCATATATTGTTGAGTGAGTCTGATAGAAGTTTGTGTTTTTGTATGGTTGTGTAGTCACGGCTGTGAATGGCCATTTTGAAATTGTAGTCGATGACTGCTTTTTTAGTCGCTTCAAGCGCTCGTTTTGCGAAGCGTCCAATAGCGTCATCACTGTCGTCGGTATAATAGACACAACTCTCAGTATGGCGTGACAGTGCCACGACCGCATGAGAGATGCTGTTGTGGATTTTCAGCCTTCTATTTTTGGTTTGGAGAATGACTACCGTCGGATAAGTTAGTCCTTGGGACTCGTGGATTGTCAGAATACAAGACCCTTCACCTTCGCCGTATCCCTGGTCGTGGAGGGACTCCTTTTCTTCCTGTGTATGTGTTAAAAACAGGGTATTGGCTTGGTTTGTGGGTATTTGCATTTCTGACATTCGCTTAAGTCCAATGGAGTGTACACATGTATTTGATGAGTAAATACCGGTGTACACCTCACTAAGGACATATGCTACATCCATTGGGTTGCGATGTGTGCATAGCAACTCCTGTGTGATTGCTGTTACTGAGTTCGGCCTTGTGTACTTCATTTCGAAGAGGTTGTTGCGATCTATGTATGGTAGTTGATTTATATCCCCAATGAGGATGACGTCGTTTGCTCCCGACAGCCGAGTTGCCATTATTATAGCCCCAAAATGGTTCATGAGAGCCTCGTCGACAATGAGTCTGCTGCATTTGCTGGATTCTCTGAAACCATTCGCTAGGATTGAGGCCATAGTTCGCACCTTGTAGTTGGCCTGGTTGCCTATACGGAGCGCTAGCTTGCCTTTTAGCTCCTTGGCTGCCTCGACTGTGGTTGTTGCTATAACGTCAGTCTCCGCATTGAAGTTTTTAACTACCCAGGTGGTTTTGCCACACCCTGGGACTCCATTTACCCACTGGAAGTTGGGCACCGTCCAGCCCTCCAGGACCGCTTTGACGTCACGATTACCTGTAATGGTGTCAGCCATTGCCAGGATCCTGTCGTCCAGCATTTTCCTGGTACACCTCGCGATGACCACTATGGAGTCCTGGTGTGGTGTGTGAAAGTGGAGTTTCCCCGTCCGTAACGTCTCCTCCTCGTCACGAGTCACGAAACCACTCGTTGCATTATAAGCAGCCATATATGTGCCTTCCAGGTTACCCTTGATGACTTGGGAGGTGGCGTTGTCATATATGATTGCTTCTTCTTCTTCGAGTCGTACGTCAAGTAACTTGGTGTTGTCGTACTTGTATGCCCTTAGAATCTTTTTGCAGATAGATGTGTTCACCTGCCTCGTGGCTTTGGTGATGGCAATAAACTCGAACAACGCATTGAGTGTATGGATTCGCGGCTCGGAAGCCTGTAATAAGGTTGGTGGGGTGACCTCTCCTTTGTCCGCTCTCGTCTTGCCTTTTCGAGTTTTAACCGAGGTTGTTGTTGGAGTGTGGAAAAATTTTTCAGCTGCTATGCCTTGTGAGTCTCCCCCTTTTATTGTAGGCCTTATTACTTGTTTAACGGCCTGTCTTATCTTTTTGATAAAACTACTGGATGTGGCTCTGTCTTCCGGATTGTCTTTCTTGGCTTTGGAGTCTGCGAGCTTCTGTTGTAGAGTTTCTGATCCGCTTTTGGTGGCTGTGTTTGTTGTTGGTCCTGTCCCCGACTTTATACGACTTTATACGACTAATGTCGTATATACAAACTGCTGTTAAAATTTGGCTATCTCTAATACTTTACGAGATATTTACTATTTTAGATATTTTATGGAAATTAAATACAAAAATAACGGTTATATAGTTCTTAAAAATCGGTTTCCTGTCCAAAAAATCCGAAACTTTGCAGGAATGTAGATCTCGTTGATACGCTTCTGATGACGTTAAAAAACGAGTATGTCCACGATCGCTCTTCGGAGTTATGGCCAAAAAACCGAGACGAAAATGTGGTTTCTTCGGTTTTTTGCTGACTAAAAATAAAATATGACAGCTACGTACTTCCAAATTGTTGCACTGTGTTGGGCTTTATGATGTGCAGGCTGGGGGAGCTCTGGAATTTCTCGAGCACGGCTGGAAGACTGACCACGTGGCCACGTGGTTTTTGTTTTTTTTGCTGCTGTGGCAAAAATATGGACCACACTGCGGAACGTGAGGTGTCCACTTGTAGGGCGCAAAAAGGCGCACCAGATGGTAAAATAAAATTGGGGTGTTCGCGATCGCGTTTCCGAGCGCGGCCCAAAAAACCGAAGTGATTTTGAGGTTATACCGGTATTTCTGCAATAAACTTTCCAACAATAACTTCCGGTTACTGGAGATATTTTCCAAATATAGCACTTTACAAGACACACACAATGATGTATCACACTTGACACTTTCACCACTTTTTACTATTTTTCCGAATTTTTAAAGACGGAGCGCTGCGAATTTGCTGCTTACCGCGTGGCGTACGAAGTGATACTGGGTTAGGTTAGGTTAGGTTAAGTTAGGTTAGGTTAGATTAGGTTAGGTTAGGTTAGGTTAGGTTAGGTTAGGTTAGGTTGGGGTGCGAAGTCAGGAAACCTCCACGCGGTGCACCCTGGGCAACGGCGCGTCGATCACGTTGATCGGCGCGACGGCTAATATCCTGACAACAGTTGGTTGGCGGTTGTCGTCTCTTGCGGCGGCCGTCGTCCTGTCTTGGTGGGCCCGTTCATCGGGCGACTCCCGGTTCTGTCCTGGGGGTGTCGACGGGCTCGGTGTGCGCTAACCCCGCCCCGAGCAGGCAGTGGGGGGGAACTCTTTCTCTTCCGCTGTCGCCGTCGTAAATCGTAATCCGGTATGGAGGTCCGTGGTCATGTCTCGCGCTCCTACTGGACCGAGGGTCTTGGCTTAACCGCCCGGACCGCGAGGGAGAAAACCTCTATAAAAAGTTACCCCGAATCCCAAGCGGCGGCGCACCGCGAGGGGATGCATGGCCGATGGGTAGTTCGGTCACTAGTGCGACCCCCGCCAGAGTACCGGCCGACCCTCTGGCGGGTTACGTTAGGCTTACCCAGGTACAGGGGGCTCTGCCTGGGCGGACTGTTTATTTCCCCCACACTCGTGGGAATCTCATGGATATATCAAATTTAAAGCAACCAATTATAAAATTGACGAGATTGCCTACTCCCGTTCCGGAATCCGGGGCTGGAGGGGCGGAGGTCGAAGGGCTCAGTCCCAACGATGGTAGTTGTGCAGGAGAGGGCGCGAATGCATCGCTCAGCCTTCCTGCGGTAGTAGATGATACGCCATTTTTGGCGCCAGCGCCTTTGAGTGAACCTGGCAGAAGTGGCGTTACCTCAAGGCGTTATAAAGGACGCCTTTGGGAAGACAGTGAGGCGGACTCTGTTAGGTCACGATCTGGCGAGTCAGAAAGTGGTGAGGAGGCTGGTCCACCCTCAAAGACCAGAAGTCGCCCTTCTTCAGCAGCAGGCAAATATGCTGGGTTATCTAGAGCCCAGCGCGATCTAAACGCGCAAAGGCGTGAGGCTCTCCGTACTGAGGCTCAGCAAGAAATCGCGGAACGGCTTCAGGAATACCTGAAAGCTCCATCGGAACCCGGAGTTCCCATGATGGACACAGACGAGCCAAGGGTCATACTCCGGGAGGACCTATCTAATTGTGGGAAGCTTGTGCGTATGATTGTCCGGAAATCGGGCAACCTCAAGGGCACGAGCCAAAAGACATTGAATTTCGTGGTCGACACAATAGCGAAGTATGTCGACCAACCTGAAGCGATGGTGACGGCTCGCCTCGAAGAGGAAACTAAGAGGTTGAGGGACCATAGTGCGCGTCTGGAGTCGGACATAAAACTGTTGGCAGAAGAGAACGCCTCCCTTCGGCGGCGATTGGAACAGTTAGAGGCGGCCACCAAAGCTCAGCCGGCGGAAGACCTCCTGGAGCGAATGGAGGCGGTGTGGCAGGCCCGGTTTGAATCACTTCTAATGGGGCCAGCTCAAAGACCGCCCTTGGCCCATGAAAAGAGGACTGGGGTGGTAGAACTTCCCGTCCAAGGGGGATTTGTTGGAGGTAAACCCCAGTCCTCCATAGATAAGGGTAAGGGGAAAGGAGTAGGGAAGAAAACGGTTAAGTCCGCTCCCACCACTCCTGCTCCCGTGGCTGCGCCTTCCACAGCCCCATCGCAGGCCATTGCTGGGCCTTCTACAGCCCCACCGCAGGCGATTGCTGGGCCATCCAAGGCGCATAACACTGCTGTGCCAAAAGGCAATGTGCGAAAGTCCCAAAAGGGAAAGAGGAGTGGTCCAGCACCCACGACGCAAAGTGCTCCAGAGCCGCGCCCACTGCCACCAGCCCCAGCGTCTATGGACGCGGGGTGGACGGTGGTTGTGGGCAGAAAGAAGAAGAAGCCCATGCCCGCAACGACGCCCGCTGCTAATCACCAGCGGCAGCCTCGTCGCACTGAGCCTGTACTCCGTCCACCACGCTCCGCAGCAATCGTGATTTCCTTGACGCCGGCTGCGGTTGCCAAGGGACTGACTTATGCGAAGGTGTTGACGGAGGCCCAGCAACGCGTGAGTCTCACCGGCCTGAACATTGACAGGCTGAAGCCGAAAGTCTCGGCTGCGGGTGCCATGTTATACGAGGTGCCCGGAGCCGAGTCTGAACAGAGGGCCGATTCCCTCGCCGCAAGGCTGAGGGAATGTTTCGGTGAGTCGGAAGATGTCAGAGTCTCCCGGCCCACCAAGTGTTCAGAGCTGCGGCTATCTGACCTGGATCCGGCAGCAACTCCGGAGACAGTCGCAGCGGCCCTCTGCAGTGCCGGTGAGTGTGCCGCAGAGGTGGTTAAAGTGGGGCAAATCCGGCCCGACCGCTCTGGCCTGAGCTCTGTGTGGGCCAGAGTGCCGGTCAAGGCGGCCCAGAAAATTAAGGCGGGCCGCCTAATAGTAGGGTGGACCGTGGTCAGGGTTACCGTGCTCGAGGCGCGCCGGATGCGCTGCTACCGTTGCCTCGAGCACGGTCATGCGCAATCTAATTGCAACGGAGGGCCGGACCGCAGCGATCTGTGTTATCGCTGCGGCAAGGCGGGGCATAAAGCCCGTCAATGTAAGGAGGCACCAAACTGTCTCATTTGTGCCGCAGCTGGGAAGCCCGCCGGACATCAGCTGGGAGGGAAGTCTTGTTCCGCTACCTCCCGCAATACCCGGCGACGCTCCATTAGAAGATCGGCTGGGAACCCACCGCAAGGGGTGGCCGCGATGGAAGGTGTAGAAGAGATCGCCCAGTAATGGACCTGAAGATCCTCCAGGCGAACATCAACCACTGCGCCCGGGCCCAGGACCTGTTGTCCCAAAGCCTGGCGCAGTGGTCGGTGCAAGTGGCCGTGGTCGCCGAGCCGTATTTCGTCCCGCCCAGAGATAACTGGGCCGGGGACCTCGACGGATCGGTGGCCATCATCACCCAGGGTGCCGCAGGCTCCCCGCCCTTCGAAAAAGTAGCGAAGGGCCAGGGATGCGTCGCGGCTCTGTTGGGAGACGTATGGGTTGTAGGAGTTTATTTCTCTCCCAACAGACCCCTCTACGAGTTCGAGGCTTTTCTCGTTCGACTGGGGGCCCTGGTGGAGCAAGGCCAACCTCACCCGGCGATCGTCGCCGGCGACTTCAACGCCAAATCCATGGTGTGGGGTTCGCCGGCGACCGACGTTCGCGGTGAGGTCCTGGAGGACTGGGCGATCTCTGTCGGCCTGGTCGTCCTGAATAGGGGGTCGGTGGACACGTGCGTGCGGCACAACGGCGGGTCGATTGTCGATCTTTCGTTTGCGAGCCCCGCCGTTGCACGTCGTGTCCGGGGCTGGAGAGTCCTCGTGGGCGTGGAGACGTTGTCGGACCATCGCTACATAAGGTTCGACGTCTCCGCGTCCCCGAGTATCCAGCCCAGTGGTGGACCGAGTGCCCCTAATCAGGACGGCCCGCGGTGGGTTTTACGTCGCCTCGATAAAGAGGCCCTAGTGCTGGCCGCTCTGGTCGTATCGTGGCTCCCCGTACCGGACGGGCCGGTACGGGTCGAGCAGGAGGCGGAGTGGCTCGGGGTGGCAATGTCGGACGTTTGCGACGCCGCCATGCCCCGAGCCCTCCGCCGTTCGCCGCGGCGGCAGGTGTACTGGTGGTCGGCGGAGTTAGCGCAGTTGCGCGCGTCTTGCGTAGCTGCGCGCCGTCGATTCGCCAGGCATCGCCGTCGCCGATTGAGGGCGGACGATCACGCAGACCAGGAGCGGCAGCTCTATGGCCTCTATAAGGAGGCGAAGAGAGCGCTGCGGGTGGCCGTTCACAGGGCCAAGGTCGCGGCAAGGAAGGAGTTCCTGGAGACTCTCGACGGTGACCCGTGGGGGCGCCCCTATCGCTTGGTTATGAACAAGCTTCGACCAGCGGCGCCCCCGCTGTCGCAGAGTCTCCGGCCAGACTTGCTGGCCAACGTCGTCGCGACCTTGTTTCCGGCCACCGAGGAGACCACTCCTCCACCGATGGCGCCACCGGAAGTGGCGTCATCGTCGTACGAGACTTCGGCAAGGGAAATCCCGGAGGTTTCGCCCGCTGAGATGCGGGCGGTAGTGCTTCGGCTGCGGAGCAAAAACACGGCCCCAGGGCTCGATGGCATCCCTGGGAGGGCCTTGGTGCTGGCTCTCGAGCACCTGGGTCCGAGGCTCCGCAGTTTGTTCTCCGCCTGTTTAGAGCAGGGCGTCTTCCCGGCGCGTTGGAAAACCGGGAAGCTCGTCCTGCTGAAGAAGGAAGGAAGACCCGCAGAGTCGCCGTCGGCCTACCGGCCCATCGTGCTGCTCGACGAGGTTGCCAAACTCTTTGAGCGTATAGTGCATGCTCGCCTCGTCGAGCATCTCGAGAGGGTCGGTCCGAATTTGGCCGACGTACAATTTGGATTCAGGAGGGGACGTTCCACCGTCCATGCGATTCTGCGGGTGAAGGCACAGGCGGAGGATGCAGTGGCCAGAGGCAGTGTAGTGATTGCTGTCTCGTTGGATATTTCCAACGCTTTTAACTCGCTGCCCTGGCCCTGCATCCACGAAGCACTGCGGTACCACGTGGTGCCACCCTATCTCCGGCGTCTGGTGCACGCGTACCTTTCTGATAGGTACGTGATGTATCCGGGCGCCGACGGGTGGCACCGAAGAGCGATGTCGTGCGGTGTTCCACAGGGCTCGGTTTTGGGCCCTCTCCTGTGGAACATCGGGTACGACTGGGTGCTCCGTGGTGCCAATCTCCGGGGCGTCGACGTGACTTGTTACGCTGACGACACGCTGGTCACGGCGACATCTGGGACTTTCCAGGATGCCGCAATATTGGCGGCGGCGGGCACCGGCCAAGTTGTTAATCGTATTCAACGATTAGGTTTGAAGGTGGCCCTTGAAAAGACCGAGGCCATTTGTTTTCACAGGCCTCGGAAAGGGCCACCGGCCGGTGCCCACATCGTTGTGGAGGGGGTGCGGATTCCCATCGGCAAGACCATGAAGTATTTGGGTTTGATCTTGGATAGCCGATGGGAATTTCGCACCCATTTTGAGACAATGCGGACAAAATTGTCCCGGGCAGCGGGCGCTCTTTCTAGCCTGCTGCCCAACCTGGAAGGTCCTGGCATCCCTTGCCGAAGGTTATACCACGGAGTCGTGCGGTCCATGGCCCTGTATGGCAGTCCCGTTTGGGCTGATTCCCTGAGCGATCGCTGCGTTGCGCTTTTGCGCAATCCTCAACGTGTAGTAGCGCAGCGAGCGATCAGGGCATACCGCACGGTCTCGTACGAGGCGGCTTGCATGTTGGCCGGATTCCTGCCCTGGGATCTGGACGCCCGATCCCTGTCCGATGCTTTTCATTGGCGGGAGGAGGCGTTCAGTCGCGGGCAGCGTCCGGCCCCGAAGGAGGTGGAGGCCATGAGGGCCTCCTTACGGCGAGCCGCCGTGGAGGAGTGGCGTCTCAGGCTGGAGGCCCCGTCAGCGGGGCTGAGGGTCGTAGCGGCAGTGCGCCCGGTCTTTGCCGAGTGGCTAGACAGGCGCCACGGCCCGGCTACATTTCGATTGACACAGATGCTCACCGGACATGGTTGCTTCGGTGAGTATCTGTGTCGAATTGTTGGCACGGAGGTGTCGGCCGTGTGTCACCATTGTGACAACTGCCCGCTGGATACGGCCCAGCACACACTGGAGTTTTGCCCAGCCTGGGACGAGGAGCGCAGCGCTCTCAGATCAGTCGTCGGAGGAGACCTCTCGTTACCGGCCGTGGTGGCTTCCATGGTCGGCAGTCGGGAGGCCTGGCGTGCGGTGGCCCACTTCTGCGAGGTGGTCCTCTCGCAGAAGGAGAGTGCCGAGAGGGATCGGGAGCGAGAAGATCCCTCCCGCCGTCAGAGGAGACGAAGGAGGCGCCGGGTGGACGACTGACCGGCGTCTCCCGCCCTGTGGATTGGGGGCGTTTGGAGAATTCCACCACGGTATCCCCTGCCTGTCGTAAAAGGCGACTAATAGGGGCCACCGGGGGTCACGGGCGGGCAGCAGGGGGCTGTCCGTCATTATTCATTGTTGTGACCCCCGTGATGGACGGCAGCGTGGCTGGTTGGCCTCACGCTGCCGTAGACGCTGAGAGCGTCCTTCGGTGCACGGGGGCGTCTGAGCCCCCCATAACAGGAGACGGGCCGCACCAGGCGGCACCGCGCAGGGGCGGTTGCGGACGACAACTTCGACACTTTAGTCTTGGGCAACCCGCAGCCGTCCCTAATGCGCCGAAGAAGGCCACCGCGGAGTTTTAGTTGGTATGCCGTGCGGTGTACATAGGTTAGGGACTCGGCCCGGCAATCACTCTACGCCGGGTCGTAAGGCACGGTGACCCCAACATAACCGCTCGGTCGCCCCCCACGAAGGCCGGGCGGTAGTGGTAACACACTTTCTCCGCGAAAACAAAAAAAAAAAAAGGTTAGGTTAGGTTAGGTTAGGTTAGGTTAGGTTAGGTTAGGTTTTTTTTTTTTTTTTTTTTTTTTATTAGTAGGACTCTGCGTCCCACTCCTGGTCCCCCTATCCAGGACAAGGGAATTTTTTATATTATTTTTATTTCTTTACTTTTTTATATTTTCTTTACAATTTAGGCTTAACAATACTATTCTTATTATAATTTACAACTAATGTTCTTTATATCTATTTTCTATAATTATTTATTCTTATGTCTATATCCTATCTAATACATAATATTTTCTAACTTACTTCTTTTTCCTTTGTAGTACATTTGTTCCTACCTTTTAATCTATTACTAGTCTTATATAATTACTATTATATAGCTAGCAATTATAATTACTCTACTTATTTCTATTATTTATCTTACTCACTATATTCTTACAGTATTTAATAAACTTATGTACTACTCTTTTATCGGAAATAATCTTAGGTATATTATCTAATGTTAACTTAGTATCTATTAGTAACTCTATTTCATAACGTTCTTTGGCATGGATGGGACACTCGAGCAGGAGGTGTGGGACCGTCTCCTTCACGTCAGGGTCACACAAGCACGCCGGGCTCTCCTTGCACTTGAACCGATGCAAGTACTCGGAGAACCCGCCGTGCCCAGTAAATACCTGCGTAAGGACAGGATCCAGGACGATCCGCCGCACGACCTTGTGCGCATCGACAGCGTCCGGAAAGAACAGCTTCGTTACCGAAGCCGTTTCTCCGTCCGCGTATCTCCGGCTCCATTCGTCAATCGAGTCCTTGCGGATCTGTCGGGTTAGGTTAGGTTAGGTTAGGTTAGGTTAGGTTAGGTTAGGTTAGGTTAGGTTAGGTTAGGTTAGGTTAGGTTAGGTTAGGTTAGGTTAGGTTAGGTTAGGTTAGGTTAGGTTAGGTTAGGTTAGGTTAGGTTAGGTTAGGTTAGGTTAGGTTAGGTTAGGTTAGGTTAGGTTAGGTTAGGTTAGGTTAGGTTAGGTTAGGTTAGGTTAGGTTAGGTTAGGTTAGGTTAGGTTAGGTTAGGTTAGGTTAGGTTAGGTTAGGTTAGGTTAGGTTAGGTTAGGTTAGGTTAGGTTAGGTTAGGTTAGGTTAGGTTAGGTTAGGTTAGGTTAGGTTAGGTTAGGTTAGGTTAGGTTAGGTTAGGTTAGGTTAGGTTAGGTTAGGTTAGGTTAGGTTAGGTTAGGTTAGGTTAGGTTAGGTTAGGTTAGGTTAGGTTAGGTTAGGTTAGGTTAGGTTAGGTTAGGTTAGGTTAGGTTAGGTTAGGTTAGGTTAGGTTAGGTTAGGTTAGGTTAGGTTAGGTTAGGTTAGGTTAGGTTAGGTTAGGTTTTTTTTTTTTTTTTTTTTTTTTATAATTTTACAATCCCCCTATCCAGGACAAGGGATATTGCTTACTTTTTAAGTTTTTTATCTTTCTTTTTTACATTTTTTAAGCTTACAACTAAACAGACTATCTCTTAAGTTTACTTAATTAGTTTTATTCTATGGTATCTATCTTTACTCGAAATCTTATCATAACTACTTTACAACTATTTATCTTATTCTATTTTCTTATTTCCTATACCTATTTCGTACATTCTTTTTTACTTAATTATCTAATTACTAATTATATATAATTAATTATTATATATTTAGTAATTTCATTTTTACTTATTTAAATCTATTGTCTTACTTGCTATTTTTCTACAATATCTTATAAATCTATGTACGGTTTTCTTATCTTTAAGTAGCTTATGTATATTATCTTTTGTGACATTACAATTTATCTCGTTTTCCAAGTCATATCTTTGTTTGGCGTGGATGGGACATTCGAGCAGGAGGTGTGGGACCGTCTCCTCCACGTCAGGGTCACACGAGCACGCCGGGCTCTCCTTGCACTTGAACCGATGCAAGTACTCAGAGAACCCGCCGTGCCCAGTGAACACCTGCGTCAGGACAGGATCCAGGACGATCCGCCTTACGACCCTGTGGGCATCGACAGCGTCCGGAAAGAACAGCTTCGTCACCGAAGCCGTCTCACCGTCCGCGTATCTCCGGCTCCATTCGTCAATCGAGTCCTGTCGGATCTGTCGCTTGACGAATGAAACCGGACACTTGTCATAATGCGCACGGGTCTTCAGGTGTTGTGCGGCATCCTTAGCGAGCGTGTCCGCCCTCTCGTTTCCCTCCAACCCCACGTGCGCCTTTACCCAGAAGAGCTCAGTTTTCTGGGCGCGTTTACTGGCTTCTTTAAGTAGGCTTTTGATTTCAAACGCTATGGGGTGGAGGGAATCACCTCTGGTGACTACTTCAAGTGCGGACCTGGCATCGCTGAAGATGCCGCACGCAGGAAGCCCGCTACGGAGCACCTCCACCACGGCTTCGCGGAGGGCGAGAAGCTCCGCCTGGTAGACGGAGCAGTACGGCTCCAGCCGCAATTTTCGGGTACTCGTCTCGGCGGCACCGTTCCATATGGACAGCGCCGCTCCGACTTTCCCGTCAATCTTGCTTCCGTCGGTGAAGATGCTAAGACCTTCACCGACGTGCTGGGCCAGTTCCGCTCCGTCAACCAGGCATTGGAACGTCCCGTTCCCCCTTTCCGCCGGGTGGTCCAAGTTGACGAAAGCCACAGGAGCCTCCACCTCCCGGTCTCCCACTACCTCACGAGAGTGCCCCCTCTTGACCTCATAAAGGAGTGCGGTTTCCCGCACCCTTATGTCAAGTGGGAGCACCCCCGCCAGCAGCAGGGCCGAGTTGAGGGAGACAGTCCTGTAGGCCTTCGTCATCTTCTGCGCGAAGCTGCGCTGGATGGCTCCGAGCTGCTTCCTTACACCCAGCTTACGGCTGGCTGGAGCCCATGCGCTTGCGGCGTACAAGATCACGGGCTCCACCGCAGCCGTGTAGATCGTCCGGATCACATCGGGTCCCAACCCCCACTGGACCTTGGCCGACCTTGCGAGCACTTTGAATAGGCTTATTGCCTTCGCGCACGCCTGCGTCACGTGACCGTTAAAGGTCAGTTTTCGGTCTATCGTTAGGCCAAGCAGCTTTATCTCGTTTGAGAGACCAATGTCGACTCCGCCCATGTGCAGGATCGGGGTATCATACTTTAACTTATTTGTAATGAGCATTGCCTGGGTTTTGTGAGGCGCGAATTTAAGTTTATTTCTGACACCCCAGTCCCGCACATAGGCTAGTGCCGCATTGGCCTGCTTCTGCGCTTCTCCTGTGGAACCCCCATCAAACACCAGGACGACATCGTCAGCAAAAGCTTGACAATAGTCGCCCCGGCGCTCGAGCCCTTGTAAAAGAGGGTCGAGAAGGAGGTTCCACAGGATTGGCCCTCCGATAGAACCTTGAACACAACCTTTAACGGTCCTGCGCGCTGACTCGGCGCCCGCGTATCGGACCCTGACCATCCGATCATCCAGATAGCTGGCGACCATCCTTCTGATGTTTGGTGGGCAGCGTTCTTCCGCCAACCGGACTTTTATAGCTGGCCACCAGGCGCTATCGAAGGCTCCCTCTATGTCCAACGATATCATAATCAGGACTTTCTTCTCTCGAAGTTTAGTCCTGATATGACTCATTAGATCATAGAGGGAGTCCTCGGTGCCCCTCTGTGGCATAAATCCGTATTGGCGGTGGCTCATCCTCGGAAGGATGTGCCATTTTAGCCTACCCACCAGCATCTTCTCCAGAATCTTTCCCAGCACTGGCAACAGTCCTATCGGCCGATGTGCCTTGGGAACCGAGTAATCTTTCTTACCCGGCTTCCTCAGCACAACGACCGTGGCCTCTTTCCAAATCCTTGGAAAATAGGCCATCTGCAGGCACTTGTTAGCCAGTGCTAAGAAAGACTCCGGATCTTGGGTGATCGCCTGCGAACAGATATCGGAGGTCAGGCCATCCGATCCAGGCGCCTTCTTCGGATTGAAGGTCACCAGCGCCGCCGTGAGCTCCCCCAGCGTGAACGGTGGGTCATGTACCTCACCATGGACCCAGTCGTTCACGTGTGAAGCGAGCTCTCTGGTGCGCCGGTGATCCTCATTATCCTCCTCGTGAGGGTCGTCTGGGTAGAAGGTTTCAGCAAGAAATCTTGCTGACTCCTCCTGACCCAGAATTTGTCCGTCCCTCACGAGTGGCGCGTCTTCGTGCCGCTTGGTCAGCCTGCCCATTACCCGATAAATCCCATCCCACAGCCCTTCTTTGCTCTGTCTACCACAGAATTCCATCCAACTTTTGGTCTGGGCTTCCTTTGTCTCCCGCTCATATCTATCTTTTGCCTCCTTATATTCGCGGATGACCCGTGCCTTTCGCACAGGTGCCGCCCATCTGATGCGGCGTTTCTTGCGCATCATGTCGCGTCTGGACCCGTCGAGCTCCTTCGACCACCAAGGAATCGCATATTTCGTGTTTTGTTTTCGTTTAGGTATAGTTTCTTCACTAGATTTAATAGCCAAATTTGTGTATTTTTCAATAATTTTTTCCAGTTCTTCTGTCTTGTCGATTTTATTTATCTCATTTATGTTGATTCTATTTTCATTAATGTACTTTTTAAAATGTTGTCCAAATTCATTCCAGTTCGCTTTTTTTGTATTGTAAATTCTAGTGGTCCTTTTTATTGCGATTCCTTGGCCCTTCTGTAGAGTGATATTGAAGGTGATTGTGTTATGGTCGGAGCTCGTCAGGTCCTCTTCGACCTTCCAGTCGCAGACTCGATCCAGGAGATCGACCGAACAGGCGGTGATATCCACCTGGCTGGAGTAGGCCCTATCGCCTCTCACGGTGAAGAACGTTGGCGTATTGCCTTCGTTCAACACGTGGAGGCCGGCCTCATCCAGCCAACCGGACACCTCCTCTCCTCTTCGGTCGATCTCTCGGCTCCACCATAGGCTTCGTGCGTTAGTGTCCCCGCCTATGAGCAAGCGCCTCGGGCCCAAGCCACGGCAGACGCTCCTCAGTTGGTTGAGGTACTCCTCTACCGGCACGTCGGGCTCGAAGTAACACGAGACCACCACCATCTCCCAGGCACTGGTACGGATTTTCACCACGACTATATTGGTCGTGGTGAATTGGGGGCAGACCAAGGCGTCCAGGTCTCCGTCGTAGACCACAATGGCCGCCTTGGCCCGCCCCTCTTCCCGTTCCGCGCACTGGAAGATCCTGGCGGCCCCGTAGTTCTTCACCCGGCCGATAGCCCCGACGTACGGCTCCTGGATCAATGCGAAGGCCAATCTCCTTTCCGCTGCCACTGACATAAATTCTTCCGTTGCAAGCGCGCTTCTCTGGAGATTGGCCTGCGCCACCAGGTATGGCCGCGCGTCGGGGTCCGCGCCAGTCGCGGCCGAGCCCGGTGCTGCGGGGATCACCTTAGCAGTACGCCATGGCAGATCTGGCTAGCGCATCCCATCGCTTCCGCACTGGGCAGGCTTCGCTGAAGGCGTTGTGCCCAGTCTCGGCGAATTTCGCCTTGAGGCAGTTGCAGCACGTCGGTGCTGCAGCCGCCATCCAATCCGGGCACTCCGCCTTCAGGTGCGGTCCGCCACAGTGACTACAGACATCCAGCGAGCCCCGGCAGAACCGCCTCCCATGGCCGTAGCCCAAACACTTCGAGCATTGGACCAGGGGAGACTGGTCCTCCACCTTGACCCTCTGGATGTCGATGTGAAGTGCGCCAGCCTCCGTGAACCTGCTCCATAAATGTGGCGACACCTGTAGCACTACGTGGGCCATCAGAGGGTTCCGAGCCTTACGTCGGTATCGTACTTCCATGCGGTCATCCTCTTTTTTGATTTGGGCTAAGAGGGATTTGTTTTGGGCCCTTATCGCTCCCAGGATCTCTTCATTGGTATGGCAGCTGAGTAGATCTTTAATAATAATGAGGGGATCCTTGTTTTTAATGTCTTTGACATCCAAGGTTTTCCCCTCTTTCCTCAGCTGCTCTTTTACCTTCTCCAACTCTTCCTTATCTTGGCAGCCCATGATCACCTTCCTCTCTTTGGCCTTCCTTATCCTGTCTATCCTGAGACCTTCCTCTTTTGCCTTGACCGCTCTTCGGATTTTCTCCACGACTTCGTCTCCGGTCTCCTCTTCGTCTTTGGACGTCACGATTATGGAGTGCATTGCCGTAGTCACCTCGGGTGTTTTATTAGTACTGGCAACTACACTCGCATACGTCCTGTTGGCAACCATCTCCTCCCTATGTGTCCTGATCTCCTGGTTTAATCTCTCCATTTCCTGTTTCCCTTCCTGGAGCAATCTTCCATGCTCCTCCAGTTTACTTAGGAGTTCTTTCTCCATTCTGTACCTTTCTTCATTTCCTCTTCTTTCGCTCGTTTCCTTCACCTCTGTCTTCTCCTCCATCTTCCGGCTTTCTTTTCCTTCCGATCTTTCTCCATCCCGTCCTTTGTAAGGCTTCCCCTCCTCGGACTCCTTGACAAGCCTGTACAACCTGTCCGTTGCCTCGATGACGTCAGCCTTTATTTCGCTCTTCAGATTCCGGCTGTTGTTGATCTGAAGTTTTGCCCTCATGAGCCAAGCTTTTGCCTCTGCCGTTCTACTCTGATAGGCAGGGCTTACCTTTTTAGGGGAGTCCTGCCTATCAGAGTCTATCACTTCAGTGACGTTGAGCTTTCTGGCTACGGCTTTCCTCTCGGCAACGGATACTGTTGGCGCTGTTATTGTTGCGGCTACGGCAGCTTTAGTTCGAACTGCCGTGGTGGTCGTTGCGGTGGCTCTAGTATCGACGGCTCCATCAAGCCGAGACTCAATACTGCGTCTCGCTTGAGCCACCGTCTGGGTCCGGGAGGGTCCTGCCCTCTCTGAGGTGTCAGCCTCAGCGTCTCTCTTTGGTGGAGAAATTATCTTCTTCACCGGCGTGTGGGAGATCGGCATTTTGGTGGATTAGGGGGTTGTCGTCAAGGTTTAATAAATTTCTTCGTGAATGTAAAGGTTCACGAAGTGGTCTATCAGATATGTCAATTTATTGTTGATATGTCAAATTGTGTTTGATTGTAAGTGTAGAAGGCTTACAAGTCAATAAAACGTCAAAAATTTTTGGTGCATAAATGCACAGTTAGTCAAATCAATTATTTTGTGTCTAATTCTCGCTTTCTGTTTCAGGTCTGTGGCGGTTCCAGCAGCGTGTGGCGTGTGTAAAATAAGGGTAAGTAATTTTTTGGTCAAAAATAGAATAACAAATTTTTGGGTTTTCTCAACGGTATAGCCTTACCCTACCTAATGGAGCGACAATAGGGTGGGTGGGGGGGCCTTTTTTTGCCGGAGCGGGGCGAGCGGCACGTCGTTGGACGCGTCTCGGCGAGTGCTTCAACGGTATATAATCAGATTAGGTAAGGTTGGTACAAAAATTTTGAATTATTAGCAAAACAAAGTGAAATATTTTAGATTATTAATTTTGAGGGGGGGTAATGTCAAAATGTCTCGGAACTATAAAAATCGGATAGTATTTAAAAAATCCTGTTCAACAATGTATCACACGGTATACTTTCAATAGAAGATTTTTAAGAAATTAGACAATATTTGTTTTGCAATCACTTACTTAGGTGGATTTCTTATATACCTAGGTATTATGAAGAAATAAAATTTTGCCGGAGCGGGGCGAGCGGCACGTCGTTGGACGCGTCTCGGCGAGTGCTTCAACGGTATATAATCAGATTAGGTAAGGTTGGTACAAAAATTTTGAATTATTAGCAAAACAAAGTGATATATTTTAGATTATTAATTTTGAGGGGGGGTAATGTCAAAATGTCTCGGAACTATAAAAATCGGATAGTATTTAAAAAATCCTGTTCAACAATGTATCACACGGTATACTTTCAATAGAAGATTTTTAAGAAATTAGACAATATTTGTTTTGCAATCACTTACTTAGGTGGATTTCTTATATACCTAGGTATTATGAAGAAATAAAATTTTGCCGGAGCGGGGCGAGCGGCACGTCGTTGGACGCGTCTCGGCGAGTGCTTCAACGGTATATAATCAGATTAGGTAAGGTTGGTACAAAAATTTTGAATTATTAGCAAAACAAAGTGAAATATTTTAGATTATTAATTTTGAGGGGGGGTAATGTCAAAATGTCTCGGAACTATAAAAATCGGATAGTATTTAAAAAATCCTGTTCATCAATGTATCACACGGTATACTTTCAATAGAAGATTTTTAAGAAATTAGACAATATTTGTTTTGCAATCACTTACTTAGGTGGATTTCTTATATACCTAGGTATTATGAAGAAATAAAATTTTGCCGGAGCGGGGCGAGCGGCACGTCGTTGGACGCGTCTCGGCGAGTGCTTCAACGGTATATAATCAGATTAGGTAAGGTTGGTACAAAAATTTTGAATTATTAGCAAAACAAAGTGAAATATTTTAGATTATTAATTTTGAGGGGGGGTAATGTCAAAATGTCTCGGAACTATAAAAATCGGATAGTATTTAAAAAATCCTGTTCATCAATGTATCACACGGTATACTTTCAATAGAAGATTTTTAAGAAATTAGACAATATTTGTTTTGCAATCACTTACTTAGGTGGATTTCTTATATACCTAGGTATTATGAAGAAATAAAATTTTGCCGGAGCGGGGCGAGCGGCACGTCGTTGGACGCGTCTCGGCGAGTGCTTCAACGGTATATAATCAGATTAGGTAAGGTTGGTACAAAAATTTTGAATTATTAGCAAAACAAAGTGAAATATTTTAGATTATTAATTTTGAGGGTTAGGTTAGGTTAGGTTAGGTTAGGTTAGGTTAGGTTAGGTTAGGTTAGGTTAGGTTAGGTTAGGTTAGGTTAGGTTAGGTTAGGTTAGGTTAGGTTAGGTTAGGTTAGGTTAGGTTAGGTTAGGTTAGGTTAGGTTAGGTTAGGTTAGGTTAGGTTAGGTTAGGTTAGGTTAGGTTAGGTTAGGTTAGGTTAGGTTAGGTTAGGTTAGGTTAGGTTAGGTTAGGTTAGGTTAGGTTAGGTTAGGTTAGGTTAGGTTAGGTTAGGTTAGGTTAGGTTAGGTTAGGTTAGGTTAGGTTAGGTTAGGTTAGGTTAGGTTAGGTTAGGTTAGGTTAGGTTAGGTTAGGTTAGGTTAGGTTAGGTTAGGTTAGGTTAGGTTAGGTTAGGTTAGGTTAGGTTAGGTTAGGTTAGGTTAGGTTAGGTTAGGTTAGGTTAGGTTAGGTTAGGTTAGGTTAGGTTAGGTTAGGTTAGGTTAGGTTAGGTTAGGTTAGGTTAGGTTAGGTTAGGTTAGGTTAGGTTAGGTTAGGTTAGGTTAGGTTAGGTTAGGTTAGGTTAGGTTAGGTTAGGTTAGGTTAGGTTAGGTTAGGTTAGGTTAGGTTAGGTTAGGTTAGGTTAGGTTAGGTTAGGTTAGGTTAGGTTAGGTTAGGTTAGGTTAGGTTAGGTTAGGTTAGGTTAGGTTAGGTTAGGTTAGGTTAGGTTAGGTTAGGTTAGGTTAGGTTAGGTTAGGTTAGGTTAGGTTAGGTTAGGTTAGGTTAGGTTAGGTTAGGTTAGGTTAGGTTAGGTTAGGTTAGGTTAGGTTAGGTTAGGTTAGGTTAGGTTAGGTTAGGTTAGGTTAGGTTAGGTTAGGTTAGGTTAGGTTAGGTTAGGTTAGGTTAGGTTAGGTTAGGTTAGGTTAGGTTAGGTTAGGTTAGGTTAGGTTAGGTTAGGTTAGGTTAGGTTAGGTTAGGTTAGGTTAGGTTAGGTTAGGTTAGGTTAGGTTAGGTTAGGTTAGGTTAGGTTAGGTTAGGTTAGGTTAGGTTAGGTTAGGTTAGGTTAGGTTAGGTTAGGTTAGGTTAGGTTAGGTTAGGTTAGGTTAGGTTAGGTTAGGTTAGGTTAGGTTAGGTTAGGTTAGGTTAGGTTAGGTTAGGTTAGGTTAGGTTAGGTTAGGTTAGGTTAGGTTAGGTTAGGTTAGGTTAGGTTAGGTTAGGTTAGGTTAGGTTAGGTTAGGTTAGGTTAGGTTAGGTTAGGTTAGGTTAGGTTAGGTTAGGTTAGGTTAGGTTAGGTTAGGTTAGGTTAGGTTAGGTTAGGTTAGGTTAGGTTAGGTTAGGTTAGGTTAGGTTAGGTTAGGTTAGGTTAGGTTAGGTTAGGTTAGGTTAGGTTAGGTTAGGTTAGGTTAGGTTAGGTTAGGTTAGGTTAGGTTAGGTTAGGTTAGGTTAGGTTAGGTTAGGTTAGGTTAGGTTAGGTTAGGTTAGGTTAGGTTAGGTTAGGTTAGGTTAGGTTAGGTTAGGTTAGGTTAGGTTAGGTTAGGTTAGGTTAGGTTAGGTTAGGTTAGGTTAGGTTAGGTTAGGTTAGGTTAGGTTAGGTTAGGTTAGGTTAGGTTAGGTTAGGTTAGGTTAGGTTAGGTTAGGTTAGGTTAGGTTAGGTTAGGTTAGGTTAGGTTAGGTTAGGTTAGGTTAGGTTAGGTTAGGTTAGGTTAGGTTAGGTTAGGTTAGGTTAGGTTAGGTTAGGTTAGGTTAGGTTAGGTTAGGTTAGGTTAGGTTAGGTTAGGTTAGGTTAGGTTAGGTTAGGTTAGGTTAGGTTAGGTTAGGTTAGGTTAGGTTAGGTTAGGTTAGGTTAGGTTAGGTTAGGTTAGGTTAGGTTAGGTTAGGTTAGGTTAGGTTAGGTTAGGTTAGGTTAGGTTAGGTTAGGTTAGGTTAGGTTAGGTTAGGTTAGGTTAGGTTAGGTTAGGTTAGGTTAGGTTAGGTTAGGTTAGGTTAGGTTAGGTTAGGTTAGGTTAGGTTAGGTTAGGTTAGGTTAGGTTAGGTTAGGTTAGGTTAGGTTAGGTTAGGTTAGGTTAGGTTAGGTTAGGTTAGGTTAGGTTAGGTTAGGTTAGGTTAGGTTAGGTTAGGTTAGGTTAGGTTAGGTTAGGTTAGGTTAGGTTAGGTTAGGTTAGGTTAGGTTAGGTTAGGTTAGGTTAGGTTAGGTTAGGTTAGGTTAGGTTAGGTTAGGTTAGGTTAGGTTAGGTTAGGTTAGGTTAGGTTAGGTTAGGTTAGGTTAGGTTAGGTTAGGTTAGGTTAGGTTAGGTTAGGTTAGGTTAGGTTAGGTTAGGTTAGGTTAGGTTAGGTTAGGTTAGGTTAGGTTAGGTTAGGTTAGGTTAGGTTAGGTTAGGTTAGGTTAGGTTAGGTTAGGTTAGGTTAGGTTAGGTTAGGTTAGGTTAGGTTAGGTTAGGTTAGGTTAGGTTAGGTTAGGTTAGGTTAGGTTAGGTTAGGTTAGGTTAGGTTAGGTTAGGTTAGGTTAGGTTAGGTTAGGTTAGGTTAGGTTAGGTTAGGTTAGGTTAGGTTAGGTTAGGTTAGGTTAGGTTAGGTTAGGTTAGGTTAGGTTAGGTTAGGTTAGGTTAGGTTAGGTTAGGTTAGGTTAGGTTAGGTTAGGTTAGGTTAGGTTAGGTTAGGTTAGGTTAGGTTAGGTTAGGTTAGGTTAGGTTAGGTTAGGTTAGGTTAGGTTAGGTTAGGTTAGGTTAGGTTAGGTTAGGTTAGGTTAGGTTAGGTTAGGTTAGGTTAGGTTAGGTTAGGTTAGGTTAGGTTAGGTTAGGTTAGGTTAGGTTAGGTTAGGTTAGGTTAGGTTAGGTTAGGTTAGGTTAGGTTAGGTTAGGTTAGGTTAGGTTAGGTTAGGTTAGGTTAGGTTAGGTTAGGTTAGGTTAGGTTAGGTTAGGTTAGGTTAGGTTAGGTTAGGTTAGGTTAGGTTAGGTTAGGTTAGGTTAGGTTAGGTTAGGTTAGGTTAGGTTAGGTTAGGTTAGGTTAGGTTAGGTTAGGTTAGGTTAGGTTAGGTTAGGTTAGGTTAGGTTAGGTTAGGTTAGGTTAGGTTAGGTTAGGTTAGGTTAGGTTAGGTTAGGTTAGGTTAGGTTAGGTTAGGTTAGGTTAGGTTAGGTTAGGTTAGGTTAGGTTAGGTTAGGTTAGGTTAGGTTAGGTTAGGTTAGGTTAGGTTAGGTTAGGTTAGGTTAGGTTAGGTTAGGTTAGGTTAGGTTAGGTTAGGTTAGGTTAGGTTAGGTTAGGTTAGGTTAGGTTAGGTTAGGTTAGGTTAGGTTAGGTTAGGTTAGGTTAGGTTAGGTTAGGTTAGGTTAGGTTAGGTTAGGTTAGGTTAGGTTAGGTTAGGTTAGGTTAGGTTAGGTTAGGTTAGGTTAGGTTAGGTTAGGTTAGGTTAGGTTAGGTTAGGTTAGGTTAGGTTAGGTTAGGTTAGGTTAGGTTAGGTTAGGTTAGGTTAGGTTAGGTTAGGTTAGGTTAGGTTAGGTTAGGTTAGGTTAGGTTAGGTTAGGTTAGGTTAGGTTAGGTTAGGTTAGGTTAGGTTAGGTTAGGTTAGGTTAGGTTAGGTTAGGTTAGGTTAGGTTAGGTTAGGTTAGGTTAGGTTAGGTTAGGTTAGGTTAGGTTAGGTTAGGTTAGGTTAGGTTAGGTTAGGTTAGGTTAGGTTAGGTTAGGTTAGGTTAGGTTAGGTTAGGTTAGGTTAGGTTAGGTTAGGTTAGGTTAGGTTAGGTTAGGTTAGGTTAGGTTAGGTTAGGTTAGGTTAGGTTAGGTTAGGTTAGGTTAGGTTAGGTTAGGTTAGGTTAGGTTAGGTTAGGTTAGGTTAGGTTAGGTTAGGTTAGGTTAGGTTAGGTTAGGTTAGGTTAGGTTAGGTTAGGTTAGGTTAGGTTAGGTTAGGTTAGGTTAGGTTAGGTTAGGTTAGGTTAGGTTAGGTTAGGTTAGGTTAGGTTAGGTTAGGTTAGGTTAGGTTAGGTTAGGTTAGGTTAGGTTAGGTTAGGTTAGGTTAGGTTAGGTTAGGTTAGGTTAGGTTAGGTTAGGTTAGGTTAGGTTAGGTTAGGTTAGGTTAGGTTAGGTTAGGTTAGGTTAGGTTAGGTTAGGTTAGGTTAGGTTAGGTTAGGTTAGGTTAGGTTAGGTTAGGTTAGGTTAGGTTAGGTTAGGTTAGGTTAGGTTAGGTTAGGTTAGGTTAGGTTAGGTTAGGTTAGGTTAGGTTAGGTTAGGTTAGGTTAGGTTAGGTTAGGTTAGGTTAGGTTAGGTTAGGTTAGGTTAGGTTAGGTTAGGTTAGGTTAGGTTAGGTTAGGTTAGGTTAGGTTAGGTTAGGTTAGGTTAGGTTAGGTTAGGTTAGGTTAGGTTAGGTTAGGTTAGGTTAGGTTAGGTTAGGTTAGGTTAGGTTAGGTTAGGTTAGGTTAGGTTAGGTTAGGTTAGGTTAGGTTAGGTTAGGTTAGGTTAGGTTAGGTTAGGTTAGGTTAGGTTAGGTTAGGTTAGGTTAGGTTAGGTTAGGTTAGGTTAGGTTAGGTTAGGTTAGGTTAGGTTAGGTTAGGTTAGGTTAGGTTAGGTTAGGTTAGGTTAGGTTAGGTTAGGTTAGGTTAGGTTAGGTTAGGTTAGGTTAGGTTAGGTTAGGTTAGGTTAGGTTAGGTTAGGTTAGGTTAGGTTAGGTTAGGTTAGGTTAGGTTAGGTTAGGTTAGGTTAGGTTAGGTTAGGTTAGGTTAGGTTAGGTTAGGTTAGGTTAGGTTAGGTTAGGTTAGGTTAGGTTAGGTTAGGTTAGGTTAGGTTAGGTTAGGTTAGGTTAGGTTAGGTTAGGTTAGGTTAGGTTAGGTTAGGTTAGGTTAGGTTAGGTTAGGTTAGGTTAGGTTAGGTTAGGTTAGGTTAGGTTAGGTTAGGTTAGGTTAGGTTAGGTTAGGTTAGGTTAGGTTAGGTTAGGTTAGGTTAGGTTAGGTTAGGTTAGGTTAGGTTAGGTTAGGTTAGGTTAGGTTAGGTTAGGTTAGGTTAGGTTAGGTTAGGTTAGGTTAGGTTAGGTTAGGTTAGGTTAGGTTAGGTTAGGTTAGGTTAGGTTAGGTTAGGTTAGGTTAGGTTAGGTTAGGTTAGGTTAGGTTAGGTTAGGTTAGGTTAGGTTAGGTTAGGTTAGGTTAGGTTAGGTTAGGTTAGGTTAGGTTAGGTTAGGTTAGGTTAGGTTAGGTTAGGTTAGGTTAGGTTAGGTTAGGTTAGGTTAGGTTAGGTTAGGTTAGGTTAGGTTAGGTTAGGTTAGGTTAGGTTAGGTTAGGTTAGGTTAGGTTAGGTTAGGTTAGGTTAGGTTAGGTTAGGTTAGGTTAGGTTAGGTTAGGTTAGGTTAGGTTAGGTTAGGTTAGGTTAGGTTAGGTTAGGTTAGGTTAGGTTAGGTTAGGTTAGGTTAGGTTAGGTTAGGTTAGGTTAGGTTAGGTTAGGTTAGGTTAGGTTAGGTTAGGTTAGGTTAGGTTAGGTTAGGTTAGGTTAGGTTAGGTTAGGTTAGGTTAGGTTAGGTTAGGTTAGGTTAGGTTAGGTTAGGTTAGGTTAGGTTAGGTTAGGTTAGGTTAGGTTAGGTTAGGTTAGGTTAGGTTAGGTTAGGTTAGGTTAGGTTAGGTTAGGTTAGGTTAGGTTAGGTTAGGTTAGGTTAGGTTAGGTTAGGTTAGGTTAGGTTAGGTTAGGTTAGGTTAGGTTAGGTTAGGTTAGGTTAGGTTAGGTTAGGTTAGGTTAGGTTAGGTTAGGTTAGGTTAGGTTAGGTTAGGTTAGGTTAGGTTAGGTTAGGTTAGGTTAGGTTAGGTTAGGTTAGGTTAGGTTAGGTTAGGTTAGGTTAGGTTAGGTTAGGTTAGGTTAGGTTAGGTTAGGTTAGGTTAGGTTAGGTTAGGTTAGGTTAGGTTAGGTTAGGTTAGGTTAGGTTAGGTTAGGTTAGGTTAGGTTAGGTTAGGTTAGGTTAGGTTAGGTTAGGTTAGGTTAGGTTAGGTTAGGTTAGGTTAGGTTAGGTTAGGTTAGGTTAGGTTAGGTTAGGTTAGGTTAGGTTAGGTTAGGTTAGGTTAGGTTAGGTTAGGTTAGGTTAGGTTAGGTTAGGTTAGGTTAGGTTAGGTTAGGTTAGGTTAGGTTAGGTTAGGTTAGGTTAGGTTAGGTTAGGTTAGGTTAGGTTAGGTTAGGTTAGGTTAGGTTAGGTTAGGTTAGGTTAGGTTAGGTTAGGTTAGGTTAGGTTAGGTTAGGTTAGGTTAGGTTAGGTTAGGTTAGGTTAGGTTAGGTTAGGTTAGGTTAGGTTAGGTTAGGTTAGGTTAGGTTAGGTTAGGTTAGGTTAGGTTAGGTTAGGTTAGGTTAGGTTAGGTTAGGTTAGGTTAGGTTAGGTTAGGTTAGGTTAGGTTAGGTTAGGTTAGGTTAGGTTAGGTTAGGTTAGGTTAGGTTAGGTTAGGTTAGGTTAGGTTAGGTTAGGTTAGGTTAGGTTAGGTTAGGTTAGGTTAGGTTAGGTTAGGTTAGGTTAGGTTAGGTTAGGTTAGGTTAGGTTAGGTTAGGTTAGGTTAGGTTAGGTTAGGTTAGGTTAGGTTAGGTTAGGTTAGGTTAGGTTAGGTTAGGTTAGGTTAGGTTAGGTTAGGTTAGGTTAGGTTAGGTTAGGTTAGGTTAGGTTAGGTTAGGTTAGGTTAGGTTAGGTTAGGTTAGGTTAGGTTAGGTTAGGTTAGGTTAGGTTAGGTTAGGTTAGGTTAGGTTAGGTTAGGTTAGGTTAGGTTAGGTTAGGTTAGGTTAGGTTAGGTTAGGTTAGGTTAGGTTAGGTTAGGTTAGGTTAGGTTAGGTTAGGTTAGGTTAGGTTAGGTTAGGTTAGGTTAGGTTAGGTTAGGTTAGGTTAGGTTAGGTTAGGTTAGGTTAGGTTAGGTTAGGTTAGGTTAGGTTAGGTTAGGTTAGGTTAGGTTAGGTTAGGTTAGGTTAGGTTAGGTTAGGTTAGGTTAGGTTAGGTTAGGTTAGGTTAGGTTAGGTTAGGTTAGGTTAGGTTAGGTTAGGTTAGGTTAGGTTAGGTTAGGTTAGGTTAGGTTAGGTTAGGTTAGGTTAGGTTAGGTTAGGTTAGGTTAGGTTAGGTTAGGTTAGGTTAGGTTAGGTTAGGTTAGGTTAGGTTAGGTTAGGTTAGGTTAGGTTAGGTTAGGTTAGGTTAGGTTAGGTTAGGTTAGGTTAGGTTAGTTAGGTTAGGTTAGGTTAGGTTAGGTTAGGTTAGGTTAGGTTAGGTTAGGTTAGGTTAGGTTAGGTTAGGTTAGGTTAGGTTAGGTTAGGTTAGGTTAGGTTAGGTTAGGTTAGTTAGGTTAGGTAGGTTAGGTTAGGTTAGGTTAGGTTAGGTTAGGTTAGGTTAGGTTAGGTTAGGTTAGGTTAGGTTAGGTTAGGTTAGGTTAGGTTAGGTTAGGTTAGGTTAGGTTAGGTTAGGTTAGGTTAGGTTAGGTTAGGTTAGGTTAGTTAGGTTAGG
>OX438930.1:0-22500 GCA_949316025.1 Lapara coniferarum
CCTAACCTAACCTAACCTAACCTAACCTAACCTAACCTAACCTAACCTAACCTAACCTAACCTAACCTAACCTAACCTAACCTAACCTAACCTAACCTAACCTAACCTAACCTAACCTAACCTAACCTAACCTAACCTAACCTAACCTAACCTAACCTAACCTAACCTAACCTAACCTAACCTAACCTAACCTAACCTAACCTAACCTAACCTAACCTAACCTAACCTAACCTAACCTAACCTAACCTAACCTAACCTAACCTAACCTAACCTAACCTAACCTAACCTAACCTAACCTAACCTAACCTAACCTAACCTAACCTAACCTAACCTAACCTAACCTAACCTAACCTAACCTAACCTAACCTAACCTAACCTAACCTAACCTAACCTAACCTAACCTAACCTAACCTAACCTAACCTAACCTAACCTAACCTAACCTAACCTAACCTAACCTAACCTAACCTAACCTAACCTAACCTAACCTAACCTAACCTAACCTAACCTAACCTAACCTAACCTAACCTAACCTAACCTAACCTAACCTAACCTAACCTAACCTAACCTAACCTAACCTAACCTAACCTAACCTAACCTAACCTAACCTAACCTAACCTAACCTAACCTAACCTAACCTAACCTAACCTAACCTAACCTAACCTAACCTAACCTAACCTAACCTAACCTAACCTAACCTAACCTAACCTAACCTAACCTAACCTAACCTAACCTAACCTAACCTAACCTAACCTAACCTAACCTAACCTAACCTAACCTAACCTAACCTAACCTAACCTAACCTAACCTAACCTAACCTAACCTAACCTAACCTAACCTAACCTAACCTAACCTAACCTAACCTAACCTAACCTAACCTAACCTAACCTAACCTAACCTAACCTAACCTAACCTAACCTAACCTAACCTAACCTAACCTAACCTAACCTAACCTAACCTAACCTAACCTAACCTAACCTAACCTAACCTAACCTAACCTAACCTAACCTAACCTAACCTAACCTAACCTAACCTAACCTAACCTAACCTAACCTAACCTAACCTAACCTAACCTAACCTAACCTAACCTAACCTAACCTAACCTAACCTAACCTAACCTAACCTAACCTAACCTAACCTAACCTAACCTAACCTAACCTAACCTAACCTAACCTAACCTAACCTAACCTAACCTAACCTAACCTAACCTAACCTAACCTAACCTAACCTAACCTAACCTAACCTAACCTAACCTAACCTAACCTAACCTAACCTAACCTAACCTAACCTAACCTAACCTAACCTAACCTAACCTAACCTAACCTAACCTAACCTAACCTAACCTAACCTAACCTAACCTAACCTAACCTAACCTAACCTAACCTAACCTAACCTAACCTAACCTAACCTAACCTAACCTAACCTAACCTAACCTAACCTAACCTAACCTAACCTAACCTAACCTAACCTAACCTAACCTAACCTAACCTAACCTAACCTAACCTAACCTAACCTAACCTAACCTAACCTAACCTAACCTAACCTAACCTAACCTAACCTAACCTAACCTAACCTAACCTAACCTATACCTAACCTAACCTAACCTAACCTAACCTAACCTAACCTAACCTAACCTAACCTAACCTAACCTAACCTAACCTAACCTAACCTAACCTAACCTAACCTAACCTAACCTAACCTAACCTAACCTAACCTAACCTAACCTAACCTAACCTAACCTAACCTAACCTAACCTAACCTAACCTAACCTAACCTAACCTAACCTAACCTAACCTAACCTAACCTAACCTAACCTAACCTAACCTAACCTAACCTAACCTAACCTAACCTAACCTAACCTAACCTAACCTAACCTAACCTAACCTAACCTAACCTAACCTAACCTAACCTAACCTAACCTAACCTAACCTAACCTAACCTAACCTAACCTAACCTAACCTAACCTAACCTAACCTAACCTAACCTAACCTAACCTAACCTAACCTAACCTAACCTAACCTAACCTAACCTAACCTAACCTAACCTAACCTAACCTAACCTAACCTAACCTAACCTAACCTAACCTAACCTAACCTAACCTAACCTAACCTAACCTAACCTAACCTAACCTAACCTAACCTAACCTAACCTAACCTAACCTAACCTAACCTAACCTAACCTAACCTAACCTAACCTAACCTAACCTAACCTAACCTAACCTAACCTAACCTAACCTAACCTAACCTAACCTAACCTAACCTAACCTAACCTAACCTAACCTAACCTAACCTAACCTAACCTAACCTAACCTAACCTAACCTAACCTAACCTAACCTAACCTAACCTAACCTAACCTAACCTAACCTAACCTAACCTAACCTAACCTAACCTAACCTAACCTAACCTAACCTAACCTAACCTAACCTAACCTAACCTAACCTAACCTAACCTAACCTAACCTAACCTAACCTAACCTAACCTAACCTAACCTAACCTAACCTAACCTAACCTAACCTAACCTAACCTAACCTAACCTAACCTAACCTAACCTAACCTAACCTAACCTAACCTAACCTAACCTAACCTAACCTAACCTAACCTAACCTAACCTAACCTAACCTAACCTAACCTAACCTAACCTAACCTAACCTAACCTAACCTAACCTAACCTAACCTAACCTAACCTAACCTAACCTAACCTAACCTAACCTAACCTAACCTAACCTAACCTAACCTAACCTAACCTAACCTAACCTAACCTAACCTAACCTAACCTAACCTAACCTAACCTAACCTAACCTAACCTAACCTAACCTAACCTAACCTAACCTAACCTAACCTAACCTAACCTAACCTAACCTAACCTAACCTAACCTAACCTAACCTAACCTAACCTAACCTAACCTAACCTAACCTAACCTAACCTAACCTAACCTAACCTAACCTAACCTAACCTAACCTAACCTAACCTAACCTAACCTAACCTAACCTAACCTAACCTAACCTAACCTAACCTAACCTAACCTAACCTAACCTAACCTAACCTAACCTAACCTAACCTAACCTAACCTAACCTAACCTAACCTAACCTAACCTAACCTAACCTAACCTAACCTAACCTAACCTAACCTAACCTAACCTAACCTAACCTAACCTAACCTAACCTAACCTAACCTAACCTAACCTAACCTAACCTAACCTAACCTAACCTAACCTAACCTAACCTAACCTAACCTAACCTAACCTAACCTAACCTAACCTAACCTAACCTAACCTAACCTAACCTAACCTAACCTAACCTAACCTAACCTAACCTAACCTAACCTAACCTAACCTAACCTAACCTAACCTAACCTAACCTAACCTAACCTAACCTAACCTAACCTAACCTAACCTAACCTAACCTAACCTAACCTAACCTAACCTAACCTAACCTAACCTAACCTAACCTAACCTAACCTAACCTAACCTAACCTAACCTAACCTAACCTAACCTAACCTAACCTAACCTAACCTAACCTAACCTAACCTAACCTAACCTAACCTAACCTAACCTAACCTAACCTAACCTAACCTAACCTAACCTAACCTAACCTAACCTAACCTAACCTAACCTAACCTAACCTAACCTAACCTAACCTAACCTAACCTAACCTAACCTAACCTAACCTAACCTAACCTAACCTAACCTAACCTAACCTAACCTAACCTAACCTAACCTAACCTAACCTAACCTAACCTAACCTAACCTAACCTAACCTAACCTAACCTAACCTAACCTAACCTAACCTAACCTAACCTAACCTAACCTAACCTAACCTAACCTAACCTAACCTAACCTAACCTAACCTAACCTAACCTAACCTAACCTAACCTAACCTAACCTAACCTAACCTAACCTAACCTAACCTAACCTAACCTAACCTAACCTAACCTAACCTAACCTAACCTAACCTAACCTAACCTAACCTAACCTAACCTAACCTAACCTAACCTAACCTAACCTAACCTAACCTAACCTAACCTAACCTAACCTAACCTAACCTAACCTAACCTAACCTAACCTAACCTAACCTAACCTAACCTAACCTAACCTAACCTAACCTAACCTAACCTAACCTAACCTAACCTAACCTAACCTAACCTAACCTAACCTAACCTAACCTAACCTAACCTAACCTAACCTAACCTAACCTAACCTAACCTAACCTAACCTAACCTAACCTAACCTAACCTAACCTAACCTAACCTAACCTAACCTAACCTAACCTAACCTAACCTAACCTAACCTAACCTAACCTAACCTAACCTAACCTAACCTAACCTAACCTAACCTAACCTAACCTAACCTAACCTAACCTAACCTAACCTAACCTAACCTAACCTAACCTAACCTAACCTAACCTAACCTAACCTAACCTAACCTAACCTAACCTAACCTAACCTAACCTAACCTAACCTAACCTAACCTAACCTAACCTAACCTAACCTAACCTAACCTAACCTAACCTAACCTAACCTAACCTAACCTAACCTAACCTAACCTAACCTAACCTAACCTAACCTAACCTAACCTAACCTAACCTAACCTAACCTAACCTAACCTAACCTAACCTAACCTAACCTAACCTAACCTAACCTAACCTAACCTAACCTAACCTAACCTAACCTAACCTAACCTAACCTAACCTAACCTAACCTAACCTAACCTAACCTAACCTAACCTAACCTAACCTAACCTAACCTAACCTAACCTAACCTAACCTAACCTAACCTAACCTAACCTAACCTAACCTAACCTAACCTAACCTAACCTAACCTAACCTAACCTAACCTAACCTAACCTAACCTAACCTAACCTAACCTAACCTAACCTAACCTAACCTAACCTAACCTAACCTAACCTAACCTAACCTAACCTAACCTAACCTAACCTAACCTAACCTAACCTAACCTAACCTAACCTAACCTAACCTAACCTAACCTAACCTAACCTAACCTAACCTAACCTAACCTAACCTAACCTAACCTAACCTAACCTAACCTAACCTAACCTAACCTAACCTAACCTAACCTAACCTAACCTAACCTAACCTAACCTAACCTAACCTAACCTAACCTAACCTAACCTAACCTAACCTAACCTAACCTAACCTAACCTAACCTAACCTAACCTAACCTAACCTAACCTAACCTAACCTAACCTAACCTAACCTAACCTAACCTAACCTAACCTAACCTAACCTAACCTAACCTAACCTAACCTAACCTAACCTAACCTAACCTAACCTAACCTAACCTAACCTAACCTAACCTAACCTAACCTAACCTAACCTAACCTAACCTAACCTAACCTAACCTAACCTAACCTAACCTAACCTAACCTAACCTAACCTAACCTAACCTAACCTAACCTAACCTAACCTAACCTAACCTAACCTAACCTAACCTAACCTAACCTAACCTAACCTAACCTAACCTAACCTAACCTAACCTAACCTAACCTAACCTAACCTAACCTAACCTAACCTAACCTAACCTAACCTAACCTAACCTAACCTAACCTAACCTAACCTAACCTAACCTAACCTAACCTAACCTAACCTAACCTAACCTAACCTAACCTAACCTAACCTAACCTAACCTAACCTAACCTAACCTAACCTAACCTAACCTAACCTAACCTAACCTAACCTAACCTAACCTAACCTAACCTAACCTAACCTAACCTAACCTAACCTAACCTAACCTAACCTAACCTAACCTAACCTAACCTAACCTAACCTAACCTAACCTAACCTAACCTAACCTAACCTAACCTAACCTAACCTAACCTAACCTAACCTAACCTAACCTAACCTAACCTAACCTAACCTAACCTAACCTAACCTAACCTAACCTAACCTAACCTAACCTAACCTAACCTAACCTAACCTAACCTAACCTAACCTAACCTAACCTAACCTAACCTAACCTAACCTAACCTAACCTAACCTAACCTAACCTAACCTAACCTAACCTAACCTAACCTAACCTAACCTAACCTAACCTAACCTAACCTAACCTAACCTAACCTAACCTAACCTAACCTAACCTAACCTAACCTAACCTAACCTAACCTAACCTAACCTAACCTAACCTAACCTAACCTAACCTAACCTAACCTAACCTAACCTAACCTAACCTAACCTAACCTAACCTAACCTAACCTAACCTAACCTAACCTAACCTAACCTAACCTAACCTAACCTAACCTAACCTAACCTAACCTAACCTAACCTAACCTAACCTAACCTAACCTAACCTAACCTAACCTAACCTAACCTAACCTAACCTAACCTAACCTAACCTAACCTAACCTAACCTAACCTAACCTAACCTAACCTAACCTAACCTAACCTAACCTAACCTAACCTAACCTAACCTAACCTAACCTAACCTAACCTAACCTAACCTAACCTAACCTAACCTAACCTAACCTAACCTAACCTAACCTAACCTAACCTAACCTAACCTAACCTAACCTAACCTAACCTAACCTAACCTAACCTAACCTAACCTAACCTAACCTAACCTAACCTAACCTAACCTAACCTAACCTAACCTAACCTAACCTAACCTAACCTAACCTAACCTAACCTAACCTAACCTAACCTAACCTAACCTAACCTAACCTAACCTAACCTAACCTAACCTAACCTAACCTAACCTAACCTAACCTAACCTAACCTAACCTAACCTAACCTAACCTAACCTAACCTAACCTAACCTAACCTAACCTAACCTAACCTAACCTAACCTAACCTAACCTAACCTAACCTAACCTAACCTAACCTAACCTAACCTAACCTAACCTAACCTAACCTAACCTAACCTAACCTAACCTAACCTAACCTAACCTAACCTAACCTAACCTAACCTAACCTAACCTAACCTAACCTAACCTAACCTAACCTAACCTAACCTAACCTAACCTAACCTAACCTAACCTAACCTAACCTAACCTAACCTAACCTAACCTAACCTAACCTAACCTAACCTAACCTAACCTAACCTAACCTAACCTAACCTAACCTAACCTAACCTAACCTAACCTAACCTAACCTAACCTAACCTAACCTAACCTAACCTAACCTAACCTAACCTAACCTAACCTAACCTAACCTAACCTAACCTAACCTAACCTAACCTAACCTAACCTAACCTAACCTAACCTAACCTAACCTAACCTAACCTAACCTAACCTAACCTAACCTAACCTAACCTAACCTAACCTAACCTAACCTAACCTAACCTAACCTAACCTAACCTAACCTAACCTAACCTAACCTAACCTAACCTAACCTAACCTAACCTAACCTAACCTAACCTAACCTAACCTAACCTAACCTAACCTAACCTAACCTAACCTAACCTAACCTAACCTAACCTAACCTAACCTAACCTAACCTAACCTAACCTAACCTAACCTAACCTAACCTAACCTAACCTAACCTAACCTAACCTAACCTAACCTAACCTAACCTAACCTAACCTAACCTAACCTAACCTAACCTAACCTAACCTAACCTAACCTAACCTAACCTAACCTAACCTAACCTAACCTAACCTAACCTAACCTAACCTAACCTAACCTAACCTAACCTAACCTAACCTAACCTAACCTAACCTAACCTAACCTAACCTAACCTAACCTAACCTAACCTAACCTAACCTAACCTAACCTAACCTAACCTAACCTAACCTAACCTAACCTAACCTAACCTAACCTAACCTAACCTAACCTAACCTAACCTAACCTAACCTAACCTAACCTAACCTAACCTAACCTAACCTAACCTAACCTAACCTAACCTAACCTAACCTAACCTAACCTAACCTAACCTAACCTAACCTAACCTAACCTAACCTAACCTAACCTAACCTAACCTAACCTAACCTAACCTAACCTAACCTAACCTAACCTAACCTAACCTAACCTAACCTAACCTAACCTAACCTAACCTAACCTAACCTAACCTAACCTAACCTAACCTAACCTAACCTAACCTAACCTAACCTAACCTAACCTAACCTAACCTAACCTAACCTAACCTAACCTAACCTAACCTAACCTAACCTAACCTAACCTAACCTAACCTAACCTAACCTAACCTAACCTAACCTAACCTAACCTAACCTAACCTAACCTAACCTAACCTAACCTAACCTAACCTAACCTAACCTAACCTAACCTAACCTAACCTAACCTAACCTAACCTAACCTAACCTAACCTAACCTAACCTAACCTAACCTAACCTAACCTAACCTAACCTAACCTAACCTAACCTAACCTAACCTAACCTAACCTAACCTAACCTAACCTAACCTAACCTAACCTAACCTAACCTAACCTAACCTAACCTAACCTAACCTAACCTAACCTAACCTAACCTAACCTAACCTAACCTAACCTAACCTAACCTAACCTAACCTAACCTAACCTAACCTAACCTAACCTAACCTAACCTAACCTAACCTAACCTAACCTAACCTAACCTAACCTAACCTAACCTAACCTAACCTAACCTAACCTAACCTAACCTAACCTAACCTAACCTAACCTAACCTAACCTAACCTAACCTAACCTAACCTAACCTAACCTAACCTAACCTAACCTAACCTAACCTAACCTAACCTAACCTAACCTAACCTAACCTAACCTAACCTAACCTAACCTAACCTAACCTAACCTAACCTAACCTAACCTAACCTAACCTAACCTAACCTAACCTAACCTAACCTAACCTAACCTAACCTAACCTAACCTAACCTAACCTAACCTAACCTAACCTAACCTAACCTAACCTAACCTAACCTAACCTAACCTAACCTAACCTAACCTAACCTAACCTAACCTAACCTAACCTAACCTAACCTAACCTAACCTAACCTAACCTAACCTAACCTAACCTAACCTAACCTAACCTAACCTAACCTAACCTAACCTAACCTAACCTAACCTAACCTAACCTAACCTAACCTAACCTAACCTAACCTAACCTAACCTAACCTAACCTAACCTAACCTAACCTAACCTAACCTAACCTAACCTAACCTAACCTAACCTAACCTAACCTAACCTAACCTAACCTAACCTAACCTAACCTAACCTAACCTAACCTAACCTAACCTAACCTAACCTAACCTAACCTAACCTAACCTAACCTAACCTAACCTAACCTAACCTAACCTAACCTAACCTAACCTAACCTAACCTAACCTAACCTAACCTAACCTAACCTAACCTAACCTAACCTAACCTAACCTAACCTAACCTAACCTAACCTAACCTAACCTAACCTAACCTAACCTAACCTAACCTAACCTAACCTAACCTAACCTAACCTAACCTAACCTAACCTAACCTAACCTAACCTAACCTAACCTAACCTAACCTAACCTAACCTAACCTAACCTAACCTAACCTAACCTAACCTAACCTAACCTAACCTAACCTAACCTAACCTAACCTAACCTAACCTAACCTAACCTAACCTAACCTAACCTAACCTAACCTAACCTAACCTAACCTAACCTAACCTAACCTAACCTAACCTAACCTAACCTAACCTAACCTAACCTAACCTAACCTAACCTAACCTAACCTAACCTAACCTAACCTAACCTAACCTAACCTAACCTAACCTAACCTAACCTAACCTAACCTAACCTAACCTAACCTAACCTAACCTAACCTAACCTAACCTAACCTAACCTAACCTAACCTAACCTAACCTAACCTAACCTAACCTAACCTAACCTAACCTAACCTAACCTAACCTAACCTAACCTAACCTAACCTAACCTAACCTAACCTAACCTAACCTAACCTAACCTAACCTAACCTAACCTAACCTAACCTAACCTAACCTAACCTAACCTAACCTAACCTAACCTAACCTAACCTAACCTAACCTAACCTAACCTAACCTAACCTAACCTAACCTAACCTAACCTAACCTAACCTAACCTAACCTAACCTAACCTAACCTAACCTAACCTAACCTAACCTAACCTAACCTAACCTAACCTAACCTAACCTAACCTAACCTAACCTAACCTAACCTAACCTAACCTAACCTAACCTAACCTAACCTAACCTAACCTAACCTAACCTAACCTAACCTAACCTAACCTAACCTAACCTAACCTAACCTAACCTAACCTAACCTAACCTAACCTAACCTAACCTAACCTAACCTAACCTAACCTAACCTAACCTAACCTAACCTAACCTAACCTAACCTAACCTAACCTAACCTAACCTAACCTAACCTAACCTAACCTAACCTAACCTAACCTAACCTAACCTAACCTAACCTAACCTAACCTAACCTAACCTAACCTAACCTAACCTAACCTAACCTAACCTAACCTAACCTAACCTAACCTAACCAACCAGGGAAAGAAGAGAGGAACAACTTAGAAAAGGAACTCATTAAAAAGCTCGAGGACCATGGGAAAATGCTGCAGGAGAGTAAGGAAGAGATGCGGAGGATGAGTGAGGAGGTGCAGAAACATAGGGAGGAGTTGGAAAGAACCAGAACTTATGCGAGTGTAGCTGCCGGTTCGCCTAAAACCGTATCAGAGGCAACTACGGCGCTACACTCCATAGTCATAAGTTCAAAGAACGAGGAAGAAACGGGAGACCAGGTTGTGGATAGAATTAGAAAAGTAGTAAATGCAAAAGAAGAGGGAATTAAAATAGACAGAATAAGGAAAGCAAAAGAAAGGAAGGTGATAATGGGTTTCGAGGATAAGAACGAAATGGCAAAGGTCAAAGAGAGGATAAGGAAGGATGGAAAGATTTTAAATGTGACCGACATCCAAAACAAGGACCCTCTAGTCATAATAAAAGACCTCCTCAAATGCCATACGGATGCAGAGATTCTGGGCGCAATAAGGGCCCAAAACGGACATCTCCTGGCTCAGATTAGTAAAGACGCGGACCGGATCGTAGTCCGGTACAAAAGAAGAGCCCGAAACCCGTTAATGACACATGTCGTTCTCCAGGTGTCACCTCAGATCTGGAAGAAGCTCACGGAGGCTGGCGCGTTACACATAGACATCCAGAGAGTCAAGGTTGAGGACCAGTCTCCCTTGGTCCAATGCTCAAAGTGCTTGGGCTACGGCCATGGGAGGCGGTTCTGCCGAGGCTCTCTGGATGCCTGCAGCCACTGTGGCGGGCCACACTTGAGGGCGGAGTGTCCCGATTGGATGGCAGCTGCAGCACCAACGTGCTGTAACTGCCTGAAGGCGAAGTTCGCCGAAACGGGGCACAACGCCTTTAGTGAGGACTGCCCAGTACGGAAGCGGTGGGACGCGCTGGCCAGATCCGCCATAGCCTATTGCTAAGGTGGTCCCATCCGCCCCGGGCCCAATGGCAGCAGACGCGGACTCCGGCGCACGGCCATACCTGGTGGCGCAGGCCAATCTCCAAAGAAGCAAACTTGCTACGCAAGAATTCATGTTGATAGCGGCTGAGAGGAGATTGGCCTTCGCATTAATCCAGGAGCCGTACGTCGGGGGCACTGGCCGGGTTGGAAACTACGGGGCCGCCAGGATCTTCCAGTGCGCGGAACGGGAGGGGGGGCGGGTCAAGGCAGCCATAGTTGTCTACGACGTAGACTTGGATGCCTTGATCTGCCCCCAATTCACCACGACAAATATTGTCGTGGTGAAAATCCGTACCAGCGCCTGGGAGATGGTGGTGGTCTCGTATTACTTCGAACCTGATAAGCCATTAGAACTATACCTCGAACACCTGAGGGGCGTCTGCAGCGGCCTGGGCCCGAGGCGCCTGTTAACAGGAGGGGACACCAACGCAAGAAGTCTATGGTGGAGCCGGGAGATCGACCGAAGAGGAGAGGAGGTGTCTGGTTGGCTGGATGAGGCCGGCCTCCACGTGCTGAATGATGGCGATACGCCGACATTCTTCACCGTGCGAGGAGATAGGGCCTACTCCAGCCAGGTGGACGTCACCGCCTGCTCGGTCGATCTTCTTGAGCTGATCCGGAACTGGACAGTCGAAGAGGACCTGACGAGCTCCGACCACAACACAATCACTTTTAGTATAGCGTTACAGAAGGGACAGGGAATCGCAATTAAAAATACTACCCGGATTTACAACACTAAGAAAGTACGATGGACTGAATTTGGAAGTAAATTTAGAAATTTGACAAATGATCATAATATTAATAAATCACAGATACAAATCATAAATAATACAGATAATTTAGAGCATGAAGTAGGAAAGTACACAAAATTAATAATAGAAGCAAGCGATGAAATAATTCCGAAAAAGAAACAGAACACCAGACACGCGATTCCCTGGTGGTCAAAGGAGCTCGAAAGGTCCAAACGAGAAATGATGCGGCGAAAACGCCGCATTCGATGGGCGGCACCTGTGAGGAAGGCATGTGTCATTCGGGCTTATAAAGAGGCCAAAGAGGACTATGAGACCCTGACAAGACACGCCCAGACCCAGAGCTGGAAGGAGTTCTGTGGCAAGCAAAATAAGGAAGGGCTGTGGGATGGGATTTATCGGGTAATGGGCAGGCTGACCAAGCGGCACGAGGACGCGCCACTCGTGAGGGACGGACAAATTCTGGGTCAGGAGGAGTCAGCAAGATTTCTTGCTGAAACCTTCTACCCAGACGACCCTCACGAGGAGGATAATGAGGATCACCGGCGCACCAGAGAGCTCGCCTCACACGTGAACGACTGGGTCCATGGTGAGGTACATGACCCATCGTTCACGCTGGGGGAGCTCACGGCGGCGCTGGTGACCTTCAATCCGAAGAAGGCGCCTGGATCGGATGGCCTGACCTCCGATATCTGTACGCAGGCGATCACCCAAGATCCGGAGTCTTTCCTAGCACTGGCTAACAAGTGCCTAGAGCTGGCCTACTTCCCTAAGATCTGGAAGGAGGCCACGGTCGTTGTGCTGCGGAAACCGGGTAAGGATGATTACTCGGTTCCCAAGGCACACCGGCCGATAGGACTGTTGCCAGTGCTGGGAAAGATCCTGGAAAAGATGTTGGTGGGTAGGCTAAAATGGCACATCCTTCCAAGGATGAGCCACCGCCAATACGGCTTTATGCCACAAAGGGGCACCGAGGACTCCCTCTATGATCTGATGAGTCATGTCAGGACTAAACTTCGGGAGAAGAAAGTCCTGATCATGATATCGTTGGACATAGAGGGAGCCTTCGATAGCGCCTGGTGGCCGGCTATAAAGGTCCGATTGGCGGAAGAACGCTGCCCACCAAACATCAGAAGGATGGTCGCCAGCTATCTGGATGATCGGATGGTCAGGGTCCGATACGCGGGCGCCGAGTCAGCTCGCAGGACCGTTAAAGGTTGTGTTCAAGGATCTATCGGAGGGCCAATCCTGTGGAACCTCCTCCTCGATCCCCTTTTACAGGGGCTCGAGCGCCGGGGCGACTATTGTCAAGCTTTTGCTGACGATGTCGTCCTGGTGTTTGATGGTGGTTCCACAGGAGAAGCTCAGAAGCAGGCCAATGCCGCACTGGCCTATGTGCGGGATTGGGGTGTCCGAAACAAGTTGAAGTTTGCGCCACACAAGACCCAGGCGATGGTGATAACAAACAAACTTAAGTACGACACCCCAATCTTGCGCATGGGCGGGGTCGACATTGGTCTCTCAAACGAGATAAAGCTGCTTGGCCTAACGATAGACCGAAAACTGACCTTTAACGGCCATGTGACGCAGGCGTGCGCCAAGGCCATTGGCCTGTACAAAGTGCTCGCGAGGTCAGCCAAGGTCCAGTGGGGGTTGGGACCCGATGTGATCAGGACGATCTATACGGCTGCGGTGGAGCCCGTGATCTTGTATGCCGCAAGCGCATGGGCTCCAGCCAGCCGTAAGCTGGGTGTAAGGAAGCAGCTCGGAGCCATCCAGCGCAGTTTCGCGCAGAAGATGACGAAGGCCTACAGGACTGTCTCCCTCAACTCGGCCCTGCTGCTGGCGGGGGTGCTTCCCCTTGACATAAGGGTGCGGGAAACCGCACTCCTTTATGAAGTCAAGAGGGGGCACTCTCGCGAGGTAGTGGGAGACCGGGAGGTGGAGGCTCCTGTGGCCTTCGTCAACTTGCCGCACCCGGCGGAACGGAGGAACGGGACGTTCCAATGCCTGGTGGACGGGGCGGAACTGGCTCGGCACGTCGGTGAGGGTCTTAGTATCTTCACCGACGGAAGCAAGATTGACGGGAAAGTCGGAGCGGCGCTGTCCATATGGAACGGCGCCGCCGAGACGAGTACCCGAAAGTTGCGGCTGGAGCCGTACTGCTCCGTCTACCAGGCGGAACTCCTCGCCCTCCGCGAAGCGGTGGTGGAGGTGCTCCGTAGCGGGCTTCCTGCGTGCGGCATCTTCAGCGATGCCAGGTCCGCACTTGAAGTAGTCACCAGAGGTGATTCCCTCCACCCCATAGCGTTTGAAATAAAAAGCCTGCTGAAGGAAGCCAATAAACGCGCCCAGAAAACTGAGCTCTTCTGGGTAAAGGCGCACGTGGGGTTGGAGGGAAATGAGAGGGCGGACACGCTCGCTAAGGATGCCGCACAACACCTGAAGACCCGTGCGCATTACGACAAGTGTCCGGTTTCATTCGTCAAGCGACAGATCCGACAGGACTCGATTGACGAATGGAGCCGGAGATATGCGGACGGAGAGACGGCTTCGGTGACGAAGCTGTTCTTTCCGGACGCTGTCGAGGCGCACAGGGTCGTAAGGCGGATCGTCCTGGATCCGATACTGACGCAGGTGTTCACGGGGCACGGCGGTTTCTCCGAGTACTTGCATCGGTTCAAGTGCAAGGAGAGCCCGGCGTGCCAATGTGACCCTGACGTACAGGAGACGGTCCCACACCTCCTACTCGAATGTCCCATCCACGCAGTGGAACGATTTGACTTAGAAAATAGTATAGAATGTAAACTAGATATAAGTACCATACACAAAATATTAAAAAACAAATTGATAGTGAATAAGTTCTTAAAGTATTGTAATAAAATAGTAAGTAAGGTTAACAATAGAAATAAGTCATAACTAGGATTACTAAGTATATAATTAAGATTATATATAATTAGTAATTAAGACTAGGTGATAGATGAAAACGGGACAAATAGAATAAGATAAATAGATTAATGTGTAATTAGGATACGAATAATTAGCGAAATAGAAATAAGCTTAAGATGTAAATCAATAAATATAAGAAATAAAACAAAAAAGAAATACCAAAATCCCTTGTCCTGGATAGGGGGAACGAGGGTGAGGCGCAGAGCCTCACAATAAAATAAAAAAAAAAAAAACCTAACCTAACCTAACCTAACCTAACCTAACCTAACCTAACCTAACCTAACCTAACCTAACCTAACCTAACCTAACCTAACCTAACCTAACCTAACCTAACCTAACCTAACCTAACCTAACCTAACCGTCTAATTTCTTAAAATTTTTGTATGAAAACTATAGCGTGTGGCATATCGTTTAATTGGATTTTATAAATACTAACCGTTTTTGATATTTGCGACATTCCCCCTCCTCAAATTTTCGAAATTTTCCAAAATTCCCGAAATTTCGGTTGTTTTGTGAATTGTCAAAAATTTTTGTACGAAAACTATATTGTGTGGCATATCATTTAATTGGATTTTATATTAACTTACCGTTGCTGATATTTCTGACATCCGCACCCCTCAAATTTTCTTAATTTTCCAAATTTCCCGAAATTTCCGTTGTTTTGTGAATTGTCAAAAATTTTTGTACTATCCGTACCCTAGATTATTTTATATTCTGGTTGTACTCGCCGAGACGCATCTCCCGACGTATCGTGCGTCGCGCTCCGGCAAAATTTAATTTTTGACTTTATCTCAATATATGGAAATCCACCTAAGTAACGTACATTGAAAACGAACATTGTCTAATTTCTTAAAATTTTTGTATGAAAACTATAGCGTGTGGCATATCGTTTAATTGGATTTTATAAATACTAACCGTTTTTGATATTTGCGACATTCCCCCTCCTCAAATTTTCGAAATTTTCCAAAATTCCCGAAATTTCGGTTGTTTTGTGAATTGTCAAAAATTTTTGTACGAAAACTATATTGTGTGGCATATCATTTAATTGGATTTTATATTAACTTACCGTTGCTGATATTTCTGACATCCGCACCCCTCAAATTTTCTTAATTTTCCAAATTTCCCGAAATTTCCGTTGTTTTGTGAATTGTCAAAAATTTTTGTACTATCCGTACCCTAGATTATTTTATATTCTGGTTGTACTCGCCGAGACGCATCTCCCGACGTATCGTGCGTCGCGCTCCGGCAAAATTTAATTTTTGACTTTATCTCAATATATGGAAATCCACCTAAGTAACGTACATTGAAAACGAACATTGTCTAATTTCTTAAAATTTTTGTATGAAAACTATAGCGTGTGGCATATCGTTTAATTGGATTTTATAAATACTAACCGTTTTTGATATTTGCGACATTCCCCCTCCTCAAATTTTCGAAATTTTCCAAAATTCCCGAAATTTCGGTTGTTTTGTGAATTGTCAAAAATTTTTGTACGAAAACTATATTGTGTGGCATATCATTTAATTGGATTTTATATTAACTTACCGTTGCTGATATTTCTGACATCCGCACCCCTCAAATTTTCTTAATTTTCCAAATTTCCCGAAATTTCCGTTGTTTTGTGAATTGTCAAAAATTTTTGTACTATCCGTACCCTAGATTATTTTATATTCTGGTTGTACTCGCCGAGACGCATCTCCCGACGTATCGTGCGTCGCGCTCCGGCAAAATTTAATTTTTGACTTTATCTCAATATATGGAAATCCACCTAAGTAACGTACATTGAAAACGAACATTGTCTAATTTCTTAAAATTTTTGTATGAAAACTATAGCGTGTGGCATATCGTTTAATTGGATTTTATAAATACTAACCGTTTTTGATATTTGCGACATTCCCCCTCCTCAAATTTTCGAAATTTTCCAAAATTCCCGAAATTTCGGTTGTTTTGTGAATTGTCAAAAATTTTTGTACGAAAACTATATTGTGTGGCATATCATTTAATTGGATTTTATATTAACTTACCGTTGCTGATATTTCTGACATCCGCACCCCTCAAATTTTCTTAATTTTCCAAATTTCCCGAAATTTCCGTTGTTTTGTGAATTGTCAAAAATTTTTGTACTATCCGTACCCTAGATTATTTTATATTCTGGTTGTACTCGCCGAGACGCATCTCCCGACGTATCGTGCGTCGCGCTCCGGCAAAATTTAATTTTTGACTTTATCTCATTATATGGAAATCCACCTAAGTAACGTACATTGAAAACGAACATTGTCTAATTTCTTAAAATTTTTGTATGAAAACTATAGCGTGTGGCATATCGTTTAATTGGATTTTATAAATACTAACCGTTTTTGATATTTGCGACATTCCCCCTCCTCAAATTTTCGAAATTTTCCAAAATTCCCGAAATTTCGGTTGTTTTGTGAATTGTCAAAAATTTTTGTACGAAAACTATATTGTGTGGCATATCATTTAATTGGATTTTATATTAACTTACCGTTGCTGATATTTCTGACATCCGCACCCCTCAAATTTTCTTAATTTTCCAAATTTCCCGAAATTTCCGTTGTTTTGTGAATTGTCAAAAATTTTTGTACTATCCGTACCCTAGATTATTTTATATTCTGGTTGTACTCGCCGAGACGCATCTCCCGACGTATCGTGCGTCGCGCTCCGGCAAAAAAAGGCCCCCCCACCCACCCTATTGTCGCTCCATTAGGTAGGGTTCGGCTATACCGACACGAGAGCCCTATATTCAAAATTAAAATATTTTAATTATTTTACATCTGAGTCGCCACAAAACTACCCGAACGTAAAAGACTTACCTAGAAGGAATACTTACCTCTTCGTGCGTTGCTCCGCTCGATCTGGAACCGCCGTTTATCTGAAAAATAAAACAGAAAATTAGACTAGAATATTAATTTATTGACTATACGTGCTCGATAGCACTTTAAATATACTATATATAAATTGATGGTTATTTAGCAAGACTAAATACATATCTTGACTCCTGGAATTATACATCTTTTTCTTTTTACTTCTTATTTTACTTTTTAAATTACAACAAATTGACACTACTGTGCGACCAAGCCATCTACACTTGACGTACAGTACAAAGTTGATTGGCAAATTCCCCCTATCCATCGCAATCTCCCCTCCCAAAATGTTTGGTTTCCGTACACCAGCGAAGGAGATGAACAAAGCGGCCTCAAAATCACCAGAGGTTAGCTCGCAAGAAACAAGCAGGACTACTGTCGCGCAGGCCCGACGTAGCATTGAGACGAAGCTGGACAGCGCAGTGGATCGCAATGCTGCCGGACCTGCGAAACAGAAGTCTGGTACGCTTGGAGCAACCACCACGGCGAAAAAGATCACCACAAATATAGACCTAACATCAATTGAAAAGTCACCGTTAAAAGAGACGCAATATGTTAGTAGGACGGCGGAGGCTAAAGCCTGCCTCATTAGGACGAAGCTCCAAATTAACAACAGCCGCAACCTAAAAACTGAGATAAAGACGGAGGTGATAAACGCCGCGGAACGGCTCTACAAACTGGTGAAGGAGGCCGAAGAGGGGAGATTATATAAGGAGACACAAAAGGATAGAACAGGAGACCAGGGCAAAAAGGAAGTGACTGAGAACGTTGTGCGAGAGGAAAACACCACAAGGAAAAGTGAGGAACACAAAGAAATAATTGATAAACTGGAAGAAAATACAAAGTTGCTGAAAGAAAATAGAAAGGAAATAGAAAAGATAAACGAACTTATAGTCAAAGAGGCAGAGGAGTGGAAAAAGCAAAGGACCTATGCGAGTGTAGCAGCCGGCCCACAAAATGGGAAACCACAGAGTGTGGCTACGGCGCTACACTCCATAGTAGTGACTTCAAGGGATGAACAAGAAACGGGCGATGAAGTGGTGGAAAAGTTAAGGAAGGTGGTCAATGCGGCAGAAGAAGGAATAAAGGTAGACAACATTAGAAAAGGAAAGGAAAGGAAAGTTATAGTAGGATTTCAAGACAGAAAGGAGCTTACGAAAGTAAAGGACAAAATAAACAAGGCTGGAAATTTGAATGTTGAAGAGGTGAAAAACAAAGACCCACTAATCGTGCTGAAGGACGTCCTTAATTGCCACTCCAATGACGAAATTATAAAGGCTATAAGGATGCAGAATAGGAATCTGCTGGATGGGATAAGGAAAGATGAAGAAGTCATGGAAGTTAAATATAGGAGAAGAGCGCGGAACCCATTGATGGCACACATTATCCTCAAAGTGTCACCGCAGGTTTGGGCAGCCCTTACGGAGGCCGGCGCGGTGCATGTAGACATTCAGAGGGTAAGAGTCGCCGACCAGTCACCATTAGTCCAGTGCTCACGCTGCCTGGGCTATGGTCACGGAAAGCGATTCTGTCGAAGTGCTCTGGATGTCTGCAGTCACTGCGGTGGCCCCCATCTAAGGGCTGAATGTCCTGACTGGATGGCGGCCGCAACACCATCTTGCTGCAATTGCCAAAAGGCAAAATTCACTGACACGGCGCATAACGCCTTCAGTCAGGACTGCCCGGTGCGGAAGAAGTGGGACGCGCTGGCTCGATCCACCATAGCTTATTGCTAAAGTAGTCTCCACAGCCCCTGGCCCGAATGTACCCGAACCCGACTCCGACGTTAGGCCATACCTGGTGGCACAGGCCAACCTCCAAAGAAAAGCATTAGCAACTCAAGAGCTTATGTTAATAGCTACTGAGAAGAGGTTGGCCTTTGCCTTAATCCAGGAGCCGTACGTCGGAGGATCCGGCCGTGTGAAGAACTACGGGACCGTCAGGATTTTCCAGTGCGCGGAGCAGAAGGAGGGACAGGTCAAGGCGGCCATAGCGGTTTTTGACGACTGCATGGACGCATTGATCTGCCCGGAGTTCACCACGACCAACATCGTAGTGGTGAAAATTCGGTCCCGCGCCTGGGAGATCGTGGCGGTCTCGTGCTACTTCGAACCGGACCGACCGGTAGACGGGTATTTAGACCAGCTAAGGACCATCTGTAGCAGACTGGGCCCAACACGCCTGTTAATAGGGGGAGACTACAACGCGAAAAGCCTATGGTGGAGCCAGGAGATCGATCGAAGAGGTGAGGAGGTGTCCAACTGGCTGGATGAAGCCGGGCTCCATGTGTTAAATGAAGGCAATATGCCAACGTTTTTCACCGTAAGAGGAGGAAGGGCGTACTCCAGCCAGGTGGATGTCACCGCCTGCTCGGTCGATCTCCTGGATAAGATAGACAACTGGAAAGTTAGGGAAGACCTCACAAGTTCCGACCACAATACAATTACATTCGACATAAATCTTAAATTAGAGAAAGGAATAAGAGTTAACAGCACTACAAGAAAATATAACACTAGAAAAGCTAAATGGACTCAATTTAGAACAAAAATTAAACAATCTTTGGAAATTAATAAATTAAACAAAATAGAAATAGAAAAAATAGCAACAATAGACGAGTTAGAGCATAAAACAATAGAATTCACGGAAACAATAATCAAATCCAGCGAAGAGACAATACCCAAAAAACAGAATAAAAATACTTACCGTATACCCTGGTGGTCAAGGGAACTTGAGGATCTAAAGAGAGAGATGATGCGAAGGAAGAGAAGAATCCGGTGGGCAGCACCTATAAGGAAAGAGAAAGTAATAAGAGAATACAAGGAAGCAAAAGAAGATTATGAAAATGAAGCAAGGAAAGCACAAACAAAAAGTTGGAAGGATTTTTGTGGACAACAGGACAAGGAAGGGCTATGGGATGGGATATATCGGGTAATGGGCAGGCTGACCAAGCGGCACGAGGACGCGCCACTCGTGAGGGACGGGCAAATCCTGGGTCAGGAGGAATCGGCAAGGTTTCTTGCCGAGACCTTCTACCCGGACGACCCTCACGAGGAGGATAATGAAGATCACCGGCGCACCAGGGAGCTCGCCTCGCACGTGAACGACTGGGTCCATGGTGAGGTACATGACCCACCGTTCACTCTGGGGGAGCTCACGGCGGCGCTGGTGACCTTCAATCCAAAGAAGGCGCCTGGATCGGATGGCCTGACCTCCGATATCTGTTCGCAGGCGATCACCCAAGATCCGGAGTCTTTCTTAGCACTGGCTAACAAGTGCCTGCAGATGGCCTATTTTCCAAGGATTTGGAAAGAGGCCACGGTCGTTGTGCTGAGGAAGCCGGGTAAGGACGATTACTCGGTTCCCAAGGCACATCGGCCGATAGGACTGTTGCCAGTGCTGGGAAAGATTTTGGAGAAGATGCTGGTGGGTAGGCTAAAATGGCACATCCTTCCGAGGATGAGCCACCGCCAATACGGATTTATGCCACAGAGGGGCACCGAGGACTCCCTCTATGATCTAATGAGTCATATCAGGACTAAACTTCGAGAGAAGAAAGTCCTGATTATGATATCGTTGGACATAGAGGGAGCCTTCGACAGCGCCTGGTGGCCGGCCATAAAAATCCGATTGGCGGAAGAACGCTGCCCACCAAACATCAGAAGGATGGTCGCCAGCTATCTGGATGATCGGATGGTCAGGGTCCGATACGCGGGTGCCGAGTCAGCTCGCAGGACCGTTAAAGGTTGTGTTCAAGGATCTATCGGGGGGCCAATCCTGTGGAACCTCCTCCTCGATCCCCTTTTACAGGGGCTCGAGCACCGGGGCGACTATTGTCAAGCTTTTGCTGACGATGTCGTCCTGGTGTTTGATGGGGGTTCCACGGGAGAAGCACAGAGGCAGGCCAATGCGGCTTTAGCCTATGTTCGGGACTGGGGTGTCCGAAATAAGTTGAAGTTTGCGCCACACAAAACCCAGGCGATGCTAATTACAAACAAACTTAAGTACGACACCCCGATCCTGCACATGGGCGGGGTCGACATTGGTCTCTCTAACGAGATCAAGCTGCTTGGCCTTACGATAGACCGAAAACTGACCTTTAACGGCCATGTGACGCAGGCGTGCGCTAAGGCTATAAGCCTATTCAAAGTGCTCGCGAGGTCGGCCAAGGTCCAGTGGGGGTTGGGACCCGAAGTGATCAGGACGATCTACACGGCTGCGGTGGAGCCCGTGGTCTTGTATGCTGCAAGTGCATGGGCTCCGGCCAGCCGGAAGCTGGGTGTAAGAAAGCAGCTCGGAGCCATCCAGCGCAGCTTCGCGCAGAGGATGACGAAGGCCTACAGGACTGTCTCCCTCAACTCGGCCCTGCTGCTGGCGGGGTTGCTCCCCCTTGACATAAGGGTACGGGAAACCGCACTTCTTTATGAAGTCAAGAGGGGGCACTCTCGCGAAGTAGTAGGGGACCGGGAAGTGGAGGCTCCTGTG
>OX438930.1:27500-32500 GCA_949316025.1 Lapara coniferarum
ATTAGATTTAAAAACTTTAGACATATATAGAAATATTATTATACAATAACATATTATATAAAATATATAATATTATAGAGGTAAGATTGACTGGTACCTGGAGTACCGAATCTTGACTATCAAGAAGTGACTACTCGTGGACCCTCTACATCCACGAAGCATCCTCAAGTTTTAAATTTTGACGAGGACCCCCCATCCACCAACATGCCAAGCTTCCATACTCCCGTCAAGAGGCCTCTTTCCCCACCGAAACGCGACGCCGACGCCGGAGCCTCTGTAGGAGCAGGCCCTTCACGGAGCCAGTCAGTGGCCCAGGCGAGGCGAAGCATTGAGTCGCGGCTTGATGCAGCGCCTGAAACCAGGGCAGCTCCGGTCATCATCCTGCCGAAGAGGACCACCGCGGCCTCGACGACTTCAACCGCTCCAATCACATCAACCGCTCCGACGACATCTGCAGCTCCAGCAGAGCGGAGAGGCACAGCCAAGTCCCAGCCCATGCCGGAGACAGGTTCGGACAGGCAGGACTCCCCTAAAAAAGGGAGTCCTGCCTACCTGAACAGGACGGCCGAGGCCAAGGCGTGCCTCTTGAAGGCCCGGCTGCAAATTAATAACAGCCGGAACCTCAAGACGGAGATAAAGGTTGAGGTGATCGAGGCCGCGGAGCGACTTTACAGGCTGGTAAAGGACGCTGAGGAGGGCAAGCCCTACAGAGGGCGGACCGTAGAAGGAGGAAAGGGGAAGGTGTCGGAAAGGGAAGAGGCTTCGAAGACGATAGTTATTGACGCGGAAGACAAGGGACTAGGAAAAGACATATTGGAAAAGGAACTCCTGAAAAGGCTAGAGGAGCATGGGAGAATGTTAAATGATAGCAAGGAGGAGATGAAAAGGATGAGTGAGGAAGTGAAGAAGCACAGAGAGGAGCTGGAAAGAACTAGGACATATGCGAGTGTAGCCGCCGGTTCGCCTAAAACCGTACCAGAGGCAACTACGGCGCTACACTCCATAGTTATAAGCTCAAAGAACGAAGAGGAAACAGGTGACCAAGTAGTGGAAAAGATAAGGACAGCTGTAAATGCAAAAGAAGAAGGGCTCAAGATCGATCGGATCAGGAAAGCGAAGGAGAGGAAGGTCATCATGGGTTTCCGGGATCAGGAGGAGATGATGAAGGTAAAAGAAAGGCTCCGCAAGGAGGGAAAAAGCCTCACTGTAGCGGACATTAAAAATAAAGATCCGCTCATTATTATCAAAGACTTGTTGTCCTGCCACACGAACGAGGAAATTCTGGGCGCGATTCGGGCCCAGAATAACCACCTTCTGGCCCAAGTCAGGAAGGAGGAAAGCAGGATGGAGGTCCGCTACAGGAGGAAGGCTAGGAACCCCTTGATGGCCCATGTAGTACTCCAGGTGTCGCCACAGATCTGGCGAACGTTCACGGAGGCCGGCGCGTTACACATCGACATCCAAAGAGTCAAGGTTGAGGACCAGTCTCCCTTGGTCCAGTGCTCAAGGTGCTTGGGCTACGGCCACGGGAGGCGGTTCTGCCGGGGCTCTTTGGATGCCTGCAGCCACTGTGGTGGGCCGCACTTGAGGGCGGAGTGTCCCGATTGGTTGGCAGCTGCAGCACCAACGTGCTGTAACTGCCAAAAGGCGAAGTTCGCCGAGACGGGGCACAACGCCTTTAGTGAGGACTGCCCAGTACGGAAGCGGTGGGACGCGCTGGCCAGATCCGCCATAGCTTATTGCTAAGGTGGTCCCCACCGCCTTGGGCCCGGCAGCTACAGGCGTATCCTCCAGTGTGCGGCCATACCTGGTGGCGCAGGCCAATCTCCAAAGAAGCAAACTTGCCACGCAAGAATTTATGTTGATGGCAGAAAAGAGGAGATTGGCCTTCGCATTAATCCAGGAGCCGTACGTTGGAGGCATAGGTCGGGTCGGGAACTACGGGGCCGCCAGGGTCTTCCAGTGCGCGGAACGTGAAGGGGGACGGGTCAAGGCAGCCATAGTTGTCTACGATGTAGACTTGGATGCCTTGATCTGCCCCCAATTCACCACGACAAATATTGTTGTGGTGAAAATTCGTACCAGCGCCTGGGAGATGGTGGTGGTCTCGTATTATTTCGAGCCTGACAAGCCGGTAGACTCATACCTCGACCATCTGAGGGACGTCTGCCGCAGCTTGGGCCCGAGGCGCCTGTTAACAGGAGGGGACGCCAATGCACGAAGCCTATGGTGGAGCCGGGAGATCGACCGAAGAGGAGAGGAGGTGTCTGGTTGGCTGGACGAGGCCGGCCTCCACGTGTTGAACGAAGGCGACACGCCAACGTTCTTCACCGTGCGAGGAGACAAGGCCTACTCCAGCCAGGTGGATGTCACCGCCTGTTCGGTCGATCTCTTAGAACTGACCCAGAACTGGACCGTCGAGGAGGACCTGACGAGCTCCGACCATAACACCATAACTTTTGAAATGACGCTGCAGAAAGGCCAAGGGATCGCAATTAGAAACACAACAAGAACATACAATACAAAGAAAGCAAATTGGAAGGAATTCGGCACAAAATTCAAAAACTGTATTCTGGAACAAAATCTTAACAAAATAGAAATAGAGAAAGTAAACGACACAAACATATTAGAACAAAAAATAGGAAAATACGCAGACACTGTAATCAAAGTTAGTAACGAAATTATACCAAAAAAGAAATCAAACAAACATTTTGCGATCCCTTGGTGGTCAAAGGAGCTCGAAAGGTCCAGACGGGAAATGATGCGACGGAAACGCCGCATCAGATGGGCGGCACCTGTGAGGAAGGCGTGTGTGATCCGGGCCTACAAAGAGGCCAAGGAGGCCTACGAAACAATGACTACAGCTGCCCAGACTCGGAGTTGGAAGGAGTTCTGCGGTAAACAGACCAAGGAAGGACTGTGGGATGGGATATATCGAGTAATGGGCAGGCTGACCAAGCGGCACGAAGATGCGCCACTCGTGAGGGACGGTAAAATCCTGGGTCAGGAGGAATCGGCAAGATTTCTTGCCGAGACCTTCTACCCGGACGACCCTCACGAGGAGGATAATGAAGATCACCGGCGCACCAGAGAGCTCGCCTCGCACGTGAACGACTGGGTCCATGGTGAGGTACATGACCCACCGTTCACGCTAGAGGAGCTCATGGCGGCGCTGGTGACCTTCAATCCGAAGAAGGCGCCTGGATCGGATGGCCTGACCTCCGATATCTGTTCGCAGGCGATCACCCAGGATCCGGAGTCTTTCCTGTCACTGGCTAACAAGTGCCTAGAATTGGCCTACTTCCCTAAGATCTGGAAGGAGGCCACGGTCGTTGTGCTGAGGAAACCGGGTAAGGATGATTACTCGGTTCCCAAGGCACACCGGCCGATAGGACTGTTGCCAGTGCTGGGAAAGATCCTGGAAAAGATGTTGGTGGGTAGGCTAAAATGGCACATTCTCCCGAGAATGAGCCACCGCCAATACGGCTTTGTGCCACAAAGGGGCACCGAGGACTCCCTCTATGATCTGATGAGTCATGTCAGGACTAAACTTCGAGAGAAGAAGGTCCTGATCATGATATCGTTGGACATAGAGGGAGCCTTCGATAGCGCCTGGTGGCCGGCCATAAAGGTCCGGTTGGCGGAAGAACGCTGCCCACCAAACATCAGAAGGATGGTCGCCAGCTATCTGGATGATCGGATGGTCAGGGTCCGATACGCGGGCGCCGAGTCAGCTCGCAGGACCGTTAAAGGTTGTGTTCAAGGATCTATCGGAGGGCCGATCCTGTGGAACCTCCTCCTCGATCCCCTTTTACAGGGGCTCGAGCGCCGGGGCGACTATTGTCAAGCTTTTGCTGACGATGTCGTCCTGGTGTTTGATGGCGGTTCCACAGGGGCAGCTCAGAAGCAGGCCAATGCCGCACTGGCCTATGTGCGGGATTGGGGTGTCCGAAACAAGTTGAAGTTTGCGCCACATAAGACCCAGGCGATGGTAATAACAAACAAACTTAAGTACGACACCCCAATCCTGCGCATGGGCGGGGTCGACATTGGTCTCTCAAACGAGATAAAGCTGCTTGGCCTAACGATAGACCGAAAACTGACCTTTAACGGTCATGTAACGCAGGCGTGCGCCAAGGCCATTGGCCTTTACAAAGTGCTCGCGAGGTCGGCCAAGGTCCAGTGGGGGCTGGGACCCGATGTGATCAGGACGATCTATACGGCTGCGGTGGAGCCCGTGATCTTGTATGCTGCAAGCGCATGGGCTCCAGCCAGCCGTAAGCTGGGTGTAAGGAAGCAGCTCGGAGCCATCCAGCGCAGCTTTGCGCAGAAGATGACGAAGGCCTACAGGACTGTCTCCCTCAACTCGGCCCTGCTGCTGGCGGGGGTGCTCCCCCTTGACATAAGGGTACGGGAAACCGCACTCCTTTATGAAGTCAAGAGGGGGCACTCTTGCGAGGTAGTGGGAGACCGGGAGGTGGAGGCTCCTGTGGCCTTCGTCAACTTGCCGCACCCGGCGGAGCGGGGGAACGGGACGTTCCAATGCCTGGTGGACGGGGCAGAACTGGCTCGGCACGTCGGTGAGGGTCTTAGCATCTTCACCGACGGAAGCAAGATTGACGGGAAAGTCGGAGCGGCGCTGTCCATATGGAACGGCGCCGCCGAGACGAGTACCCGAAAGTTGCGGCTGGAGTCGTACTGCTCCGTCTACCAGGCGGAGCTTCTCGCCCTCCGCGAAGCCGTGGAGGTAGCGCTCCGAAGCGGGCTTCCTGCGTGCGGCATCTTCAGCGATGCCAGGTCCGCCCTTGAAGTCGTCACCAGAGGTGATTCCCTCCACCCCATAGCGTTTGAAATTAAGTCAAAATTAAACATGGCCAAGAAACGCGCCCAGAAAATTGATATTTTCTGGGTGAAGGCACATGTGGGGTTGGAGGGAAATGAAAGGGCGGATCAGCTCGCGAAAGATGCCGCACAGCACCTGAAGACCCGTGCGCATTATG